>JAQGDQ010000540.1:80618-148305 GCA_030141605.1 Tubiluchus corallicola
ACAGTGTTGTTTACCAGACATGGAAGAAAAATAAATACGAGGCAAAATCAAACTAAAGATAAACAAATCAAGATCTAATACACTAGATACTCACTAATTACCCTTTCCCCGGGAGGTGCACTGAAAAACCTGTCCACACTGAGATGCATTAACATCTTAGCACATTTTTTGGCATACCACATAAGTCATTGGTAACATCACTGGAAACGAAGTCTACACTGTCCAGTAGATGAGGTAGGTGAGTTAACATCGAGAATGGTTTAGCTTCCCCAGAGGCTGGCGTCAGGTAAATTTATGTGGTGATATTCATTCCAACCTCCCACGTGAACAGTAGCAACACTACAAACGGATTAAGCAAACTGTCCCAAGTATCCACTTGGCTGTAAATTCCGATAGTGCACAGAATGCATCATAACATATCTGGACTGCTCGAAAACGTTGCTGTCCTTTAACTGTAATCACAGTTATAAAAATGCTAAATGCCAAATTGTAGCAAATTACATAGCCCACTGGCAAAACGTACAGGGGAAAAAGTCTTTACATCCTAGCGAGAAACGTGCCAATTGAAGCCGTCGAAATAAAATAGGACGACAACCTAGTTTCCGACTTATGCACTTGTTGAAAGGCTTGTTCAAATGTTTAAGTGCACTTATGTCCAAATGTAATGTTTTCTAATTTTACTACATTATTGATTGCATAAACTGGAAAGTTTTAGGACGGTAAAATTAAAAAAAAGACGTGTGAAAAGTCTGACGTTAACATATTTTTGGTTATGGTCGAGTGGGACAGGGGCACATTTTATCACCAACTGGCCATAATTGTGCGCTAAAATGATGTAATGTATTATTTAAAATATATGTGATCACGTGCATTGTACTGTTGTGAGTAACGTTGGAGTGTAAGTGTATAGTGTAATGTTGGAGTGCAGAGAAATTCAAAAACATTACATTGGAACATAAATGCATTTAAGGAAACATGCCTTTTTGGGAGTTAACGTGTTCCGTCTGTTGACGGAATAATGCTATTCCAGACCTGTAGATATCTTTACCTGGATACAGTATTCCTTTCTCTAAAATACGGAAGCATAAAAAGGTAGTTATTTGTGAGGTCTCAAATCAATGCTTTAATAAACCCAATCACATAAAGAGTGCTTTGGCTTCGACTTCAACCTGCGAAGCTTCCAAGGTCAGTTCCTGGTATAATAATCTGTCTTTCTTTCTTATAATCTGTCTATAATAACTTACTTTCCTGGATCAACGTGTTCTGATTATCAAGACGACAGTCAACTATATTACTCTCGTCTACACACCATTTAAAACAAACCTATCCTCGCCTGGTAATACTAGGCGATTTTAATGACATTTCCTTGGCGCACAATATCAAATCATTTCGACTTGAAACAAGTTGTTAAAACTTAAACATGTGACAAAAAACTTTTTAGACATCATATTCAGTGACCTGTCAGAATTTTCTATGAAGAAATTTTTTCTCATCACGGAGTTCCGAATTGTTTTCAGCCAATGCCTGCTATTCGAGTGCAGGGTTCTCTATATTCGCCAAGGAATTTCAGACATAAAACCTCTAGCCCTCATTTTCCTCAAGCCAATGGTCTTGCAGAAAATTCGGTGAAGATTGTAAAGAGAACCTTCAAGAAAGCACATGAAGGCAAAGAAGATCCATTAATGGGGTTGATGATCTAGCGCAACACCCCTCTCGAGAATGGATACTCCCCCCCGGCCAATTGCTAATGAACCGCTCTACACGTACTAGATGGTTGCAAGCCTCTTAAAGGTCGCACCTCTAATAACAATGTGCTTAAACTATAAACTACAACAAAATAATTACTTCAATAATCAATCTAGCCATAGCCCCTTACTAGAACTTGTACCTGGAAACACTGTTAGCGTACGAACTTCAAAAGGATTAGTCAGAGCAAGGAGAAATTGCAAAACAAGTAGCCCCCCAGATCTTACCTAGTGAGAACAGAAAATGGAGCCCTACACAGAATAAACCGCAAACATCTTCTGAAGATTAGAGACATGCCACCATTTGTCATGACTAACACTCATGCACAGGCCACTTTATTTAGGTTGTTTAGGCCTAAAATGACCTAAAATGACCTAAATAAGATTTGAAAAATAACCTAAATAACATTTTTGCTCTTTTTCATTTTTTGGATCGTCGCTGCTTTTTTGCGCGTCAGAGGAGCGAAAATTAGAAGAAACAAGCCACGTGGCGTCCCGTAATCATTGTGACTAGTCATTGTGACGTCATTGATTGTTGCGTCGTCAAACCCCCATACTTTCTTTTACTTAAACGAGACTAGGCCTACTCGTTTTAATTCTTCCTTGTCTCTCCTCAGTTATAGATGGCTTCTTTTAGTCCATCCCACGAGCTTGCTTATGGGCTGAAGATTGTGCAGAGGCACCCGAAGACGCAGGCAGTCGTGGCTTCACGATGTGAGTTTTGTTATTATTTTGGTCGCGAGGAGAAGCCAGGAGCCAAACGCCAGCGAACAGAAAACGTCAAGCTGTTCACAAGATTTCGAGCAGGTCCCTACAAACAACATTTAGAAAATGAACATAGAGTTGGGTGGAGATATTATCAAAAACTCAGCTCAGAAGATAAGAGGAAATTCTTTGACAAAACTGTCCCTCGAGAGCAAACTTTGGCGATCCATTTTGAAGGCGAGGCACCTATTTGCTTCAAAGTGAAAGCTTCAATCGTGAATGACATCATTGGTGGGATGTTGCTCGATCCTGATGACCTCGAGGGACTTTCTTTCGCTCGTGCAATGGCAGTGTTCGAGGACACGGATGACGACAATCAACTTGAGGTCAACCTAAAGTCGTCTTCTCAGTTTCGACTAGCAGTCAAGTTTATTCGCGATGGAGCCAGTTTCCGACAAGCTGCGGCTTTGGTTAAGTCAACAAAAGAGGAAACAACCTCTGCTGTTTATGTGGGCTGCACCGAAGGAAAATGTGCAACGTTTGTACGTGTTGTTGTTGCAGCGAACCTGCAAAAGCTCTCAGACATCCTAAGCAAGTGTTGGGCTTTCTCAATTGCAATTGACTCAGGCCACAGATGTGGAATGAACTACCTCGACATTCGCGTCCGATTCTACTATGCTGGAGATGTGCAGAATCTCCACTTGCTCGCTGTGCCAATGCATTACCGGAAAACTGCTGCAAACATTTTCAATGCATGCGTCAAGTTGCTGGACGCGATTCTGCCAACCGGAGGCAATACAACCTACAATCCGAGATGAAATCTACCTGTCCGCGGTTCGTGAACACGAGGTGGAGCTCGATGAAGCAGGTGACTTCTTGGCTTGTGGAGCACAAGGAAAGAGTGCTTGAGTACTTGGAGGAAAAGAACCCTGGTGTAGGTGAAGCTCGTAAACCCGGACCGTGGTGGGTCCTACTATGTGGACTGAATTTGGTTGCCACTGATGTCCAAGTTACAGTGTCTTACCTACAGGGAAAGAAAATTCACCTGATGGAGCAACGAGAGAAAGTCAGGAAACTCATTTCGAATTTAAAGGAGCTGTGTGAGGTTGAAGAAGATGACGATGGAAAATTCATGTGTTCCGATGAAGAAGGGGAGAGGTTCACTTTCAATTTGGGTTTGTGGGTCTCAAATGTACTGGATGGCTGTACGGAAGATGAGAGGGTGAAGATTTACCAATCCTTTGGGAGGCTGTTCACCGGACTAGTCGACGGAATTCAAGGTGTTCTCGATGCTGACGAGGAGACCGGGGCAAGTTTGTTGGAACTCCCAAATTTATTGCCTCGAGCCTTGGTGAAGCTGTCAGGAGTGGATTTAACAAACTTGATTCGAAAAAATTTAGTTCGTCTCCGAGATGCTGGATGGGACCAAAAACAGATTGAAAACCTTGAGACAGAATTTCATGGTCTGAAGAGAGACTACAGAAACAACGAACCCACCAAGACGGCATTGGATTCGATGACGGACGACACCATTCCTCCAAGCTTGGAAGAACTTCGATCGCTACTCTTTCTTGATGGAATTTTCTGGAGGACATGCAACTCTCTTTCCGTCAACTGCTACTGTAGAGGCTGACTTTGGCATTGTTGGGGAAATCAAAGATTGCTACAAGCAGAGTATGACAGACTTCAGCCTGGAAGGGTGCCTCCAAGCAAAACAGTTTTCTGAAATGATGAAAATGTGATAACTGATAATGACACAGTGTTGTTTACCAGACATGGAAGAAAAATAAATACGAGGCAAAATCAAACTAAAGATAAACAAATCAAGATCTAATACACTAGATACTCACTAATTACCCTTTCCCCGGGAGGTGCACTGAAAAACCTGTCCACACTGAGATGCATTAACATCTTAGCACATTTTTTGGCATACCACATAAGTCATTGGTAACATCACTGGAAACGAAGTCTACACTGTCCAGTAGATGAGGTAGGTGAGTTAACATCGAGAATGGTTTAGCTTCCCCAGAGGCTGGCGTCAGGTAAATTTATGTGGTGATATTCATTCCAACCTCCCACGTGAACAGTAGCAACACTACAAACGGATTAAGCAAACTGTCCCAAGTATCCACTTGGCTGTAAATTCCGATAGTGCACAGAATGCATCATAACATATCTGGACTGCTCGAAAACGTTGCTGTCCTTTAACTGTAATCACAGTTATAAAAATGCTAAATGCCAAATTGTAGCAAATTACATAGCCCACTGGCAAAACGTACAGGGGAAAAAGTCTTTACATCCTAGCGAGAAACGTGCCAATTGAAGCCGTCGAAATAAAATAGGACGACAACCTAGTTTCCGACTTATGCACTTGTTGAAAGGCTTGTTCAAATGTTTAAGTGCACTTATGTCCAAATGTAATGTTTTCTAATTTTACTACATTATTGATTGCATAAACTGGAAAGTTTTAGGACGGTAAAATTAAAAAAAAGACGTGTGAAAAGTCTGACGTTAACATATTTTTGGTTATGGTCGAGTGGGACAGGGGCACATTTTATCACCAACTGGCCATAATTGTGCGCTAAAATGATGTAATGTATTATTTAAAATATATGTGATCACGTGCATTGTACTGTTGTGAGTAACGTTGGAGTGTAAGTGTATAGTGTAATGTTGGAGTGCAGAGAAATTCAAAAACATTACATTGGAACATAAATGCATTTAAGGAAACATGCCTTTTTGGGAGTTAACGTGTTCCGTCTGTTGACGGAATAATGCTATTCCAGACCTGTAGATATCTTTACCTGGATACAGTATTCCTTTCTCTAAAATACGGAAGCATAAAAAGGTAGTTATTTGTGAGGTCTCAAATCAATGCTTTAATAAACCCAATCACATAAAGAGTGCTTTGGCTTCGACTTCAACCTGCGAAGCTTCCAAGGTCAGTTCCTGGTATAATAATCTGTCTTTCTTTCTTATAATCTGTCTATAATAACTTACTTTCCTGGATCAACGTGTTCTGATTATCAAGACGACAGTCAACTATATTACTCTCGTCTACACACCATTTAAAACAAACCTATCCTCGCCTGGTAATACTAGGCGATTTTAATGACATTTCCTTGGCGCACAATATCAAATCATTTCGACTTGAAACAAGTTGTTAAAACTTAAACATGTGACAAAAAACTTTTTAGACATCATATTCAGTGACCTGTCAGAATTTTCTATGAAGAAATTTTTTCTCATCACGGAGTTCCGAATTGTTTTCAGCCAATGCCTGCTATTCGAGTGCAGGGTTCTCTATATTCGCCAAGGAATTTCAGACATAAAACCTCTAGCCCTCATTTTCCTCAAGCCAATGGTCTTGCAGAAAATTCGGTGAAGATTGTAAAGAGAACCTTCAAGAAAGCACATGAAGGCAAAGAAGATCCATTAATGGGGTTGATGATCTAGCGCAACACCCCTCTCGAGAATGGATACTCCCCCCCGGCCAATTGCTAATGAACCGCTCTACACGTACTAGATGGTTGCAAGCCTCTTAAAGGTCGCACCTCTAATAACAATGTGCTTAAACTATAAACTACAACAAAATAATTACTTCAATAATCAATCTAGCCATAGCCCCTTACTAGAACTTGTACCTGGAAACACTGTTAGCGTACGAACTTCAAAAGGATTAGTCAGAGCAAGGAGAAATTGCAAAACAAGTAGCCCCCCAGATCTTACCTAGTGAGAACAGAAAATGGAGCCCTACACAGAATAAACCGCAAACATCTTCTGAAGATTAGAGACATGCCACCATTTGTCATGACTAACACTCATGCACAGGCCACTTTATTTAGGTTGTTTAGGCCTAAAATGACCTAAAATGACCTAAATAAGATTTGAAAAATAACCTAAATAACATTTTTGCTCTTTTTCATTTTTTGGATCGTCGCTGCTTTTTTGCGCGTCAGAGGAGCGAAAATTAGAAGAAACAAGCCACGTGGCGTCCCGTAATCATTGTGACTAGTCATTGTGACGTCATTGATTGTTGCGTCGTCAAACCCCCATACTTTCTTTTACTTAAACGAGACTAGGCCTACTCGTTTTAATTCTTCCTTGTCTCTCCTCAGTTATAGATGGCTTCTTTTAGTCCATCCCACGAGCTTGCTTATGGGCTGAAGATTGTGCAGAGGCACCCGAAGACGCAGGCAGTCGTGGCTTCACGATGTGAGTTTTGTTATTATTTTGGTCGCGAGGAGAAGCCAGGAGCCAAACGCCAGCGAACAGAAAACGTCAAGCTGTTCACAAGATTTCGAGCAGGTCCCTACAAACAACATTTAGAAAATGAACATAGAGTTGGGTGGAGATATTATCAAAAACTCAGCTCAGAAGATAAGAGGAAATTCTTTGACAAAACTGTCCCTCGAGAGCAAACTTTGGCGATCCATTTTGAAGGCGAGGCACCTATTTGCTTCAAAGTGAAAGCTTCAATCGTGAATGACATCATTGGTGGGATGTTGCTCGATCCTGATGACCTCGAGGGACTTTCTTTCGCTCGTGCAATGGCAGTGTTCGAGGACACGGATGACGACAATCAACTTGAGGTCAACCTAAAGTCGTCTTCTCAGTTTCGACTAGCAGTCAAGTTTATTCGCGATGAGGCCAGTTTCCGACAAGCTGCGGCTTTGGTTAAGTCAACAAAAGAGGAAACAACCTCTGCTGTTTATGTGGGCTGCACCGAAGGAAAATGTGCAACGTTTGTACGTGTTGTTGTTGCAGCGAACCTGCAAAAGCTCTCAGACATCCTAAGCAAGTGTTGGGCTTTCTCAATTGCAATTGACTCAGGCCACAGATGTGGAATGAACTACCTCGACATTCGCGTCCGATTCTACTATGCTGGAGATGTGCAGAATCTCCACTTGCTCGCTGTGCCAATGCATTACCGGAAAACTGCTGCAAACATTTTCAATGCATGCGTCAAGTTGCTGGACGCGATTCTGCCAACCGGAGGCAATACAACCTACAATCCGAGATGAAATCTACCTGTCCGCGGTTCGTGAACACGAGGTGGAGCTCGATGAAGCAGGTGACTTCTTGGCTTGTGGAGCACAAGGAAAGAGTGCTTGAGTACTTGGAGGAAAAGAACCCTGGTGTAGGTGAAGCTCGTAAACCCGGACCGTGGTGGGTCCTACTATGTGGACTGAATTTGGTTGCCACTGATGTCCAAGTTACAGTGTCTTACCTACAGGGAAAGAAAATTCACCTGATGGAGCAACGAGAGAAAGTCAGGAAACTCATTTCGAATTTAAAGGAGCTGTGTGAGGTTGAAGAAGATGACGATGGAAAATTCATGTGTTCCGATGAAGAAGGGGAGAGGTTCACTTTCAATTTGGGTTTGTGGGTCTCAAATGTACTGGATGGCTGTACGGAAGATGAGAGGGTGAAGATTTACCAATCCTTTGGGAGGCTGTTCACCGGACTAGTCGACGGAATTCAAGGTGTTCTCGATGCTGACGAGGAGACCGGGGCAAGTTTGTTGGAACTCCCAAATTTATTGCCTCGAGCCTTGGTGAAGCTGTCAGGAGTGGATTTAACAAACTTGATTCGAAAAAATTTAGTTCGTCTCCGAGATGCTGGATGGGACCAAAAACAGATTGAAAACCTTGAGACAGAATTTCATGGTCTGAAGAGAGACTACAGAAACAACGAACCCACCAAGACGGCATTGGATTCGATGACGGACGACACCATTCCTCCAAGCTTGGAAGAACTTCGATCGCTACTCTTTCTTGATGGAATTTTCTGGAGGACATGCAACTCTCTTTCCGTCAACTGCTACTGTAGAGGCTGACTTTGGCATTGTTGGGGAAATCAAAGATTGCTACAAGCAGAGTATGACAGACTTCAGCCTGGAAGGGTGCCTCCAAGCAAAACAGTTTTCTGAAATGATGAAAATGTGATAACTGATAATGACACAGTGTTGTTTACCAGACATGGAAGAAAAATAAATACGAGGCAAAATCAAACTAAAGATAAACAAATCAAGATCTAATACACTAGATACTCACTAATTACCCTTTCCCCGGGAGGTGCACTGAAAAACCTGTCCACACTGAGATGCATTAACATCTTAGCACATTTTTTGGCATACCACATAAGTCATTGGTAACATCACTGGAAACGAAGTCTACACTGTCCAGTAGATGAGGTAGGTGAGTTAACATCGAGAATGGTTTAGCTTCCCCAGAGGCTGGCGTCAGGTAAATTTATGTGGTGATATTCATTCCAACCTCCCACGTGAACAGTAGCAACACTACAAACGGATTAAGCAAACTGTCCCAAGTATCCACTTGGCTGTAAATTCCGATAGTGCACAGAATGCATCATAACATATCTGGACTGCTCGAAAACGTTGCTGTCCTTTAACTGTAATCACAGTTATAAAAATGCTAAATGCCAAATTGTAGCAAATTACATAGCCCACTGGCAAAACGTACAGGGGAAAAAGTCTTTACATCCTAGCGAGAAACGTGCCAATTGAAGCCGTCGAAATAAAATAGGACGACAACCTAGTTTCCGACTTATGCACTTGTTGAAAGGCTTGTTCAAATGTTTAAGTGCACTTATGTCCAAATGTAATGTTTTCTAATTTTACTACATTATTGATTGCATAAACTGGAAAGTTTTAGGACGGTAAAATTAAAAAAAAGACGTGTGAAAAGTCTGACGTTAACATATTTTTGGTTATGGTCGAGTGGGACAGGGGCACATTTTATCACCAACTGGCCATAATTGTGCGCTAAAATGATGTAATGTATTATTTAAAATATATGTGATCACGTGCATTGTACTGTTGTGAGTAACGTTGGAGTGTAAGTGTATAGTGTAATGTTGGAGTGCAGAGAAATTCAAAAACATTACATTGGAACATAAATGCATTTAAGGAAACATGCCTTTTTGGGAGTTAACGTGTTCCGTCTGTTGACGGAATAATGCTATTCCAGACCTGTAGATATCTTTACCTGGATACAGTATTCCTTTCTCTAAAATACGGAAGCATAAAAAGGTAGTTATTTGTGAGGTCTCAAATCAATGCTTTAATAAACCCAATCACATAAAGAGTGCTTTGGCTTCGACTTCAACCTGCGAAGCTTCCAAGGTCAGTTCCTGGTATAATAATCTGTCTTTCTTTCTTATAATCTGTCTATAATAACTTACTTTCCTGGATCAACGTGTTCTGATTATCAAGACGACAGTCAACTATATTACTCTCGTCTACACACCATTTAAAACAAACCTATCCTCGCCTGGTAATACTAGGCGATTTTAATGACATTTCCTTGGCGCACAATATCAAATCATTTCGACTTGAAACAAGTTGTTAAAACTTAAACATGTGACAAAAAACTTTTTAGACATCATATTCAGTGACCTGTCAGAATTTTCTATGAAGAAATTTTTTCTCATCACGGAGTTCCGAATTGTTTTCAGCCAATGCCTGCTATTCGAGTGCAGGGTTCTCTATATTCGCCAAGGAATTTCAGACATAAAACCTCTAGCCCTCATTTTCCTCAAGCCAATGGTCTTGCAGAAAATTCGGTGAAGATTGTAAAGAGAACCTTCAAGAAAGCACATGAAGGCAAAGAAGATCCATTAATGGGGTTGATGATCTAGCGCAACACCCCTCTCGAGAATGGATACTCCCCCCCGGCCAATTGCTAATGAACCGCTCTACACGTACTAGATGGTTGCAAGCCTCTTAAAGGTCGCACCTCTAATAACAATGTGCTTAAACTATAAACTACAACAAAATAATTACTTCAATAATCAATCTAGCCATAGCCCCTTACTAGAACTTGTACCTGGAAACACTGTTAGCGTACGAACTTCAAAAGGATTAGTCAGAGCAAGGAGAAATTGCAAAACAAGTAGCCCCCCAGATCTTACCTAGTGAGAACAGAAAATGGAGCCCTACACAGAATAAACCGCAAACATCTTCTGAAGATTAGAGACATGCCACCATTTGTCATGACTAACACTCATGCACAGGCCACTTTATTTAGGTTGTTTAGGCCTAAAATGACCTAAAATGACCTAAATAAGATTTGAAAAATAACCTAAATAACATTTTTGCTCTTTTTCATTTTTTGGATCGTCGCTGCTTTTTTGCGCGTCAGAGGAGCGAAAATTAGAAGAAACAAGCCACGTGGCGTCCCGTAATCATTGTGACTAGTCATTGTGACGTCATTGATTGTTGCGTCGTCAAACCCCCATACTTTCTTTTACTTAAACGAGACTAGGCCTACTCGTTTTAATTCTTCCTTGTCTCTCCTCAGTTATAGATGGCTTCTTTTAGTCCATCCCACGAGCTTGCTTATGGGCTGAAGATTGTGCAGAGGCACCCGAAGACGCAGGCAGTCGTGGCTTCACGATGTGAGTTTTGTTATTATTTTGGTCGCGAGGAGAAGCCAGGAGCCAAACGCCAGCGAACAGAAAACGTCAAGCTGTTCACAAGATTTCGAGCAGGTCCCTACAAACAACATTTAGAAAATGAACATAGAGTTGGGTGGAGATATTATCAAAAACTCAGCTCAGAAGATAAGAGGAAATTCTTTGACAAAACTGTCCCTCGAGAGCAAACTTTGGCGATCCATTTTGAAGGCGAGGCACCTATTTGCTTCAAAGTGAAAGCTTCAATCGTGAATGACATCATTGGTGGGATGTTGCTCGATCCTGATGACCTCGAGGGACTTTCTTTCGCTCGTGCAATGGCAGTGTTCGAGGACACGGATGACGACAATCAACTTGAGGTCAACCTAAAGTCGTCTTCTCAGTTTCGACTAGCAGTCAAGTTTATTCGCGATGGAGCCAGTTTCCGACAAGCTGCGGCTTTGGTTAAGTCAACAAAAGAGGAAACAACCTCTGCTGTTTATGTGGGCTGCACCGAAGGAAAATGTGCAACGTTTGTACGTGTTGTTGTTGCAGCGAACCTGCAAAAGCTCTCAGACATCCTAAGCAAGTGTTGGGCTTTCTCAATTGCAATTGACTCAGGCCACAGATGTGGAATGAACTACCTCGACATTCGCGTCCGATTCTACTATGCTGGAGATGTGCAGAATCTCCACTTGCTCGCTGTGCCAATGCATTACCGGAAAACTGCTGCAAACATTTTCAATGCATGCGTCAAGTTGCTGGACGCGATTCTGCCAACCGGAGGCAATACAACCTACAATCCGAGATGAAATCTACCTGTCCGCGGTTCGTGAACACGAGGTGGAGCTCGATGAAGCAGGTGACTTCTTGGCTTGTGGAGCACAAGGAAAGAGTGCTTGAGTACTTGGAGGAAAAGAACCCTGGTGTAGGTGAAGCTCGTAAACCCGGACCGTGGTGGGTCCTACTATGTGGACTGAATTTGGTTGCCACTGATGTCCAAGTTACAGTGTCTTACCTACAGGGAAAGAAAATTCACCTGATGGAGCAACGAGAGAAAGTCAGGAAACTCATTTCGAATTTAAAGGAGCTGTGTGAGGTTGAAGAAGATGACGATGGAAAATTCATGTGTTCCGATGAAGAAGGGGAGAGGTTCACTTTCAATTTGGGTTTGTGGGTCTCAAATGTACTGGATGGCTGTACGGAAGATGAGAGGGTGAAGATTTACCAATCCTTTGGGAGGCTGTTCACCGGACTAGTCGACGGAATTCAAGGTGTTCTCGATGCTGACGAGGAGACCGGGGCAAGTTTGTTGGAACTCCCAAATTTATTGCCTCGAGCCTTGGTGAAGCTGTCAGGAGTGGATTTAACAAACTTGATTCGAAAAAATTTAGTTCGTCTCCAAGATGCTGGATGGGACCAAAAACAGATTGAAAACCTTGAGACAGAATTTCATGGTCTGAAGAGAGACTACAGAAACAACGAACCCACCAAGACGGCATTGGATTCGATGACGGACGACACCATTCCTCCAAGCTTGGAAGAACTTCGATCGCTACTCTTTCTTGATGGAATTTTCTGGAGGACATGCAACTCTCTTTCCGTCAACTGCTACTGTAGAGGCTGACTTTGGCATTGTTGGGGAAATCAAAGATTGCTACAAGCAGAGTATGACAGACTTCAGCCTGGAAGGGTGCCTCCAAGCAAAACAGTTTTCTGAAATGATGAAAATGTGATAACTGATAATGATAAGGAATAATTTGGTACAATTTAATCACTGTGTTGAAATGAAAGAACAAAATAAATGAATAACACTATAAGAGCCTAAAAATCTGACTTTTTGGCATCGAATTCAGCACTGATTTAACAAAAACCTAAAATGACCTAAATAAAATCTGAAAAACAACCTAAATGAGCTATTTAGGCTATTTAGGTCAAATGACCTAAATAAAGTGGCCTGCTCATGCACCATCTGTGAAATCACAAGTGTCTGCTAGCTAGACTACTGTTATTAACCCACCTAGACAACAACTGCCACAAGGTTACATAATCAGATTGGGATAAGTTAGCAAACCACCTAATAGACTTATTGAAACTGCATAGCTTGAATTATACATGTGTGAAGCTTGTTTGTACTTAAACTGCAATGCTGAATAGTACTTTTTATAGAGTTAGCTAGACTTAATTAGAATGTCCTACTGCGTTTTAATATTTAAAAAAGTGAACAAAGCGGCATGCAACATGCCTAGCTTCGATTGCCATACTATGGAAGGCATCGGTGTTCGATGGACCAAATATATTGCTCGTTATAACAACACGATGCGTGTGTTTAACGTTAACGACCCTGAGCAGTTCCTTGCATTTCTTTTTGACTTTGGTGGTGAGGATCTATATGATATATTTCATAATATCCCCAAAGAGCATAGGCAAGCCATTCCAGCTGTTGATGGTCCTCCTGCAGTAGAGGCACAGAATGTCTACCAACGAGGCATTGAAGTCCTAACGACATATTTTTCAGCTCGACAAAATACTGAATACCGGCGTTATGAATTTAGACACACAAGGCAACAACCTTCGGAAAGTCTAGTTAAGTTTATCAATAGACTAAGAGCTTTAGCAGCCACGTGTGATTTTCACGACATTAATTGCTAGCTGAAATCGCAAGTTTTAGCAGGTTGCACTTTTCAAAAATGCGAAGAAAGGGCTTAACAGAACATACTTGGGACTTGGCAAGATTAACAGAAACTGGAAAAGCGTATGAAATCGCTGAGGCTCAAGCACATGACATTGGGCAAACTACTAGTTCAGTGCATTCACTTAGTTTATCTAACAAACGAGACAGTACTAGTACTGATACCAAAACGTTCAGAGCAATGGCAAGAAAATGCTGGAATTGCAATGGTCGACATTCGTAAAGAGATAGATGCCCCGCTTTAGGCCACATGTGTAATAATTGTGGACTTCAAAACCATTATGCAAATTCACGCAGGTGTCACGCAGCCACTAAAGGAAAACAATATAAGCAGTGCAATAAAATACTGCATTTCGCCACAAAGTGTCGATCGAATAAACAAAGTGTACGTCATTGGCGTCCATTTCACTAAGATAGAGTTCACACATTAGCAGGTGGACGAGAAGAGCTTCCGCCACGTGAGAGTGCACGTGAAAGTACTATAGATAGTGATTCTGATCAAGGATGAGCAGTTAACCAACCGAATACAAATGATTCCCAACCGGTGTTCACAATAATGATTAATGGTGTAAAAGTTGACGCCTTAGCTGATTCGGTAGCAGTGTGAATGCATTTACCTTGTGTGATTCTGAAAAATTACCAAATAAGCCTCATCTCACGAAACATGACCATAATGTGTATGCTCATGGCAACAGTGTACCAATGAAAGTGAGAGGCAAATTTGTTGCAGAGTTGAAATCTTCAAAAGCTACTTGTAAAACTAGTGTAGTAGTGGTAAAGGACACAACTAGATTCTTCTGAGTTGGGATACGCCTAGAAAATTAAAGTTGCTTGATACAGTTGCTGTTGTGTCTAAAGACACGTCTCGTGAAGTCAAAAATCTTGTTGAAAAATATAATGATATTTTTCAGGGTGTTAAAAAGCTGAAAGATGTAAAAGCGAAATTACACATTGCTAAATCAATGCCCCCTGTTGTGCAAAATCAGCATAAAGCTCCATTTCAGTGCATAAAGACATAGAAAAACAGCTTAAGCTAGATGAAGAGCGAGATACCATCGAGCCATGGTCAGAACCGACACCAATCACAACGGTTCCAAAGCAAACTCCAGGTGAAATTCGTGTCTGTGTTGATATGCGTGCTGCTAATCAAGCCATAAAAAGAGAACATCATGCATCTCTTACATTGAGTGAGCTAGCCCAAGGTCTAAATGGTGCTACAGTGTTTTACAAACTAGATCTTTGCCAAGGGTATAACCAGTTAGAGCTTGAAAAAGAATCACAGTATATTAAAATCTTCACGACCCACGTTGGGCTGAAGCTGTACAAACGCTTATTCTTTGGCATTAATAGTACAACTGAAGTGTTCGAAAATGAGATTCAAAAAGTGCTTAGCGGTCTAAAAAGCGTAGATGACATCTGTGTCTTCAGGTAGACTACTGAAGAGCATCTTGAAAATCTTTGTGCAGTGATTTATCGTCTTCGTGAGAAAAGGTCTCACTCTAAATGCTGAAAAGTGCTGCTTTGAGAAAGAAGTTGAATTCTATGGGCATATCTTTTCATGTCGTGGCATTGTGCCTAATCCCAAGAAGATACAAGCTATCCTCAACATGGGTCCACCTCAGAATGTAACTGAAGTTCGAAGCCTTTTAGACATGGCTAGCTACTGTAGCCAATGATTCATAAAGAATTATGCTACAATGATATATGAGCTTCGTGAGTTAACCAAGAAAGGTGTTCAATGGCCGTGGACTGAGAAGCATCATCAAGCATTCGAAAACCTTAAACATGCCTGACAAAAGCTTCAGCTCTGGAATACTTTCACTTGAGAAGAGAAACTGAAGTATACGTGGATGCCAGTCCAGTTGGTGTATCTGCCATACTCATGCAAAAGGACCCTCATTCTGAGCATCGTTACAATGTTCATTATGCCAGTAGAGCTCTCTCTGATGATGAACAATGCTATAGTCAAATTGAGCGAGAGGCTCTAGCAATTGTTTCTGCTTGCAAACATTTAAATATTTAGTTGTATGATTCCTATTTTAAGACCATCGTCCACTTCTGCTCTACTTGATAGTGTTGTTTCCAAACCTAGTGCTAGAATACAAGGTTGGGCTTTAAGACTGCAACCTCATACTTCTGACCTTGTGTATCAGTCAGGCAAATCAAATCCTGCTGACTATCTGTCGAGACATGTTACAGAGAAAATCACTATCAGTAAAGAACAGAGGTTGGCTGAAAGTATTGTAAACTATATATCTGAAAATGCTGTACCAAAACCTTTGCCTCTAGATGAAATACAGCATACTACTGAAAATGACCTTACTATACAAACTGTAATTAAGGCTTTGACTGATTGGCATATTTACAAAAACGAACCTGGGGTAGATTACACTATTTATAATAGCTGTCAGTTGCTCCAAGCTGAATTGTCGGCAACTTCTGACTATAAACTCCTACCTAGGGGCAATCACATTGTGACCCCTAGTGCCTTACAAAACAAGATTGTGAATCTAGCTCATCTTAGACATCAAGGTATAATAGTAAAAACCAAAGCAGTGTTACGAGAAAAAGTTTGCTTCAGTGGAATAGATAACATAACTGAAAAAGTAGTTAGAGACTGTTTAACTTGCCAAATGGCAACTGACATGAAGCAGAACGAGCCGCTGTCAATGTCTCCACTCCCTCCTGCTCCATGGATGGAACTAAGTGTTGATTTCGGCTATTTACCGAACGGTCAACACCTGTTCGCGGTTATAGATCATTATAGTCGATACCCATTCGTAGAAATTCCAATTACCACCTCAGCTAAAACAGTCAACCCCATACTTGATAACGTTTTACTTTTGAGGGGTATTCCTCTCATCATTAAGAGTGACAATGGCCCTCCGTTTAACAGTTTCGAATTTCAGGAATATGCACTTAAGACTGGTTTTAAGCATCGGAAAATTACACCCCTATGGCCTCGTGCCAATGAAGAAGTTGAACGTTTTATGGGCACGGTAAAGAAAGTCATTAAAGCAGCTTTTGCACAGTCTTTAGACTGGAAACAAGAGTTACGTGATTTTCTCTTAGCATATCATGCTACTCCACATAGAACTACAAAGTCAGCCCCGGCTACTTCATTGTTCGGTTCTGCTATTCGTACAAAACTTCCCGAAATATTACATCCAATCAGTGAAAATGAATCGAGATCACATGATTCTGTTGCAAAAGCAAAAATGAAATTTTAATCATGATCAAAAACCATATGTTAAGCCGTCAAACGTTTGTAAGGGTGATGATGTAGTTGTACATGACACAACTAAAAGTAAAACCATCCCTTACAACTCCAAACCCCATAGTGTTGTAAATAGAAAAGGTTCTATGGTTATTGCTAAATCTAGTAAGCACTTTGTTACACGCAATCTATCACATTTCTCATCCTGTTCATAGTGATTCTGAGGAATCTGATATTGATGATGTGCCTGTTAAAACTCCACATAAATCTGTTAATGATTTTGGAGGAAATGGAAATGTTACACTAGCAAATCGACCTCCTCCAATGCCAAGAAGGTCTATTCGTTCTAGAAACACCCCCCCTTAAAATTTAGAGATTATGTTGCTTGAATATTTTATCTTTACTTAAGGATGTGAGCTACATCTACAGTTTTATAGTTGCAAGCTACAAGATTAAATACGCAGACAGTTGTGTGTGTCAAGTATACACTCAGTTTTATTTGATAAGCTGTATCAAACACATAAATTTTAGTTACAAAGTTTTGCTTTGATAGTTACTATAATTAGTGATACAGTAATACGTGACATTTAAAGTTATTGTTCCGAAGTCACTTATATACTAACTTTACAGTTCTACATTTACAATTGTAGTATTACGTAGTAGTCGTATCTACTTGTTGGATTTAATCATGGTTCACATTACAATTTATTGCGTTGCATTCACACTTGAGTTGCAAACATCTTTTAAAGTTCTATTTTTAGTGATATGGTACTTATCTTATAGTAAGGAAGGAATGTGATATAGTGATATATCACTCTTTGTGTATGTCACTTCCGGCTTTACGGAAGTAGTTATTTTAGACTGGTTTTGTGAATAAAGTCACAATTTTATAGCCCCCTATAGAGTACGTCTATTGCAGCTACATCAGCTGACTGAAGACGACACTAATCCACAATAATCTTAGTTTAAAGTCTGGTCATTGTGCCGTAATCATTAACTATAATGATAATGAACTTTATTATATTTCAAAAAATAGGCTGGTGAGGTATATGAAGAAATTGTATTCTGTGTCTGTTTAACACGAAGTGAAATTCAGTGGAAAAACAGTTGGGCGTGGACGTGGTAGCTATGTGCCTATACAGCTTTGCTGAAGTTAGTGCTACTGCCAAATTCACACTCTTATAGTTACAAGTTTAGCTTATACCTGACTAATTACATTAATATTATAACAATTAAAAATGATAGCAGTTTTTTTGAAAACATTTTACAAATAAAAGAATACTGCAATATCGTCTCATTTAAATGAAAGTGTAGGATGCTGTTACCTGCAAAAAGACCTAGTTGATGCTTTTTTGCCCGATTTGAACATTTACAAATAACGTAGAGGTTGGGCCCTTTTAAGTATTTCGCTATTTTACCACAAATTCACTAAACGGAGTATGTGTAACGAAAATTATTGCAAAAACTTCACACGCACGCACAAGAACGAATAGCAGAAACCAGCAGCTTGCCTAACAGCATGGTGCCTATGATTGCGTCACTTTTTCGCAATTTCTCTCTGAGGACGCACCGTTTAATTCTCTGTGCCAAGTGATCTTGGGTGTGTCAACGAAGGAACGCCGCTAGTGCGTGTTATTGCCATGAAATTTGAGAACCTGAAGTTCGAAGAGAGTTCGCAACATCCTGCTCAGTTATTTGTTAACATCATAATCTGTATTTATCAGTGCGAAGTGCTGAAGAAAAAATTATAGGTAGAATTTAGAATAATCTTTTATCGAAAAATAAAAATTTACTACCACTGTGTTTAGTAGTGCGTTCGAGCTTCTTTAGTTATCAGTGACAGTACTAGTAGTAAAATTATAATAATCAGTAATTAAATTTTATTTAAATTTGCTTTTGGTATGTGTGCTATACACTGCACCTAGACGATTACAGTAGTATTTTATTATAGTAATAGTAGTATCCTGTTACTACTGTTATTAATAATAACATTTCCTCTGGAGGTTGGACAAACATTAGATCTGACACCATGAAGACAAATGCACTTGCAGTAAATTTTGTTTGAGATGTTCCACATCTGAAACAGCAAAAGAATTGATATTAGTGCATGTAGTTTAACTTTCGTGTTTGCTTTTTAATTGTCTTTGCTGCAAAGTGGAAATTTTATGAAAATTAATTGCTTTTTTCTTGAGAGATGCTCCCAGCCCAGGACTTGATTGCAAAAGTTTATTTGTAGTACAGTAAGTGCTCTCTTAATGACTCCTCATTTAGCTATGTTGCATTTTAATGACGCTGAAGATTTGACGCCTTTTTTTCACTTAACGACTCTTCGTTTTGTTTTAACAACAATTTTTTTGCTTTGCACAAAGCCAATTTTTATTTTATCAACAACTTTTTTTGCTTAACTTGATGCCTTTAAACAGTACATATTGCATTATTCTGTTCTAAAAACACACTAGTAATGTAAACACTAATGCTAGCCGTTCGTGTCAAGCAGCGCCGGGGAGCAAACTATATGCAACCTTTTGTTATAACAACCAAACTAGTGAGTGCTAAGTTTCTAGATAAAATTCCCAAGCTCACCCCAGGGCTTGGCTTTGACTCTGCTGCAGTGTTTATTGTTTAGCAGTTGCCTAAACTTAAAGTCAACCAAAGAGAAACCGCTGGCTAGCTAAGTAAGCTATATAGGTAGTTTCAAGCAAGTAGAAGAAATTAATTTGTAGAAACGTGAGTACAGCTCGTAATTTGTATGATTAAGCAGCATTGATATTTGCCTCTGGAACGTATCCCAATTCTTTTACATTACTTTCTTTGGAAGTCTTGGCTCCATTAGTGATGTTTCGCTTAATGTAGCATTTTGCTGGAATGCATTAGCATCGTTAAGCGAGGACTTGCTGTATTTATTTTTCTGCTAGTCATTGTATAACCCTGGATATTCATAGATGCAGAATACTTGCTTATAAATCTTGTTTTTTCTGTCGGTTCTCATCAATGAAGATCTTTACCAGAAACTTGTTTTCCTTAGGCTTACAACCTCACGATTCAAGAAGAACATCACTTTGAGTAGTAATTGGCTTTGTTTGGGATCAGTATTTATTAAAAGAAATCCTCCATGTAACAAGTGTAATCTGCGGGAATGACATCAAAACTGCAAGTTTAAACTGCGGGAACAAACTGCAGTTTGTAGCAAACTATGTGAAATGTTGAAGTCGAGTGGCCACTAAAAACTGCTGTCAATTTCTGAAATTTATGTATATTATGAGTTGTAACTTACAGAACTTAGATCGTGGAATATTGATAAATTCTGGGGAAATGAAAATCTAACAACTTTCCCAAGCCACATTTAACATTCTATTTCTTTCCAAGTCCACTAAAAAAATTGAAATTTTTCATCACAGTCTATTTTGCTGAACTTTTTTACTCTGTTTTTAATCAATTTTTAGGCTGTCGGCATTAAATGGTAGCATTAAAATACTATAGGAATGAAAGCATTGGAAAATATTTTGCAAATAAATTGAAAATATTATGTTGTACATTGTCTTTGTAATAATTTAATCATTTGTTTTCTCTAGCCACTCTATACTTAGGCAGCTTTGTTTACTTTTTTATAGGCCTGTCTGATTATTGTTGTTAGTCGCTTTGAACATTCTGGGACTGTGTTTATTTGTTGATTTTCTGTGTATTTATTCTGACAATTTTCAAATGTCGTAAAAAAATTAAGGAAACTGCCCAAGTGTCCATTTGGGTGTAAATTCCAATTAATCCATAAAATGCATTACATATCTGGTCTGCCTATGAGCATTTATGCTCATTAGCTATAGTCATAGTTATAAAAATGCCAATTGCCAAATTGTAGTCTGAACTTGAAGCCTTCAAAATAAAATAGGTCAGTAACCTACTTTACAATGTGTGCATTTTGAAGGACAGGCATGTGGCTTTTCCATCTACCTGTACTTACAGTACCTGTTCATAATAATACTAGCTAAACATTTATCTATAGTAAGCTATTTATCGAAACTCGTACACACAAACTGTCATTACATTATATTACAACCTTATAATAATCTAGCTGCAAATAGTATGTTAATACCCCCGTTCATGACACACATTGTTACAGTATAAATTTATTATATTAAGTCAACATGGTTAACCAATAGGCATGTACAGTCAAACCTTTATATACTGCCTACTTTGGGACTGCAAAAAAGTTGGTGTTACGGAAAGTTTGTTATTATAACGAGGTGCAAACAAGTCTATGCAGACATATATATTTTGTTTTGCCAAAAATTTCGTATGAAGCGAGAGGTTGGCATTATGAAGAGGGGCATTATAACGAGGTTTGACCATATATCACTAATATGATTAGACTCTCAAGTTTACCGGAAGGTATTTTGTACATTATAGAGAATTATTTATTACATTAAGTTAAGATTGTATATACTATTTTGACATGTTTCATAACCTACAGGTGGCCCTATTTGAAACAAAAACTTCCTACATGCAGACTGTAGGCCAAGAGCTTTTAATTGATGAATGCATAGATGTTTGTGAATGTTAGAACCTGCTAAAGACAGTTATCTTAATAATGATTTAGAGTGAGCTCTAGGTGCGATTTTTATTGCAAATGTTTTTTTATATAATTAATAAATATATTCAACAATTACATAATTAATTAATTGGTGTAATAAATACTAAATTGAGTTGTTTAATAAGTTAATTCTTCTTAATTATTTAATTCTTAATAAATTTAGTTAGCTGAACTATTCAAGTTTTTGCAGAAAGCATGAGTGTGCCTTACGGAAAGATGGGTGAGGTGAACGACGTGGAGCCTCATCCTCAGCCTGCAGCTGCTCCTCCACCAGCAGTACCTGCAGTAGTCATACCTGCAGCACCTGTTCAGATACAACACGTAACTGCTGTACCTGGAGTGACACAACCTGCACAGCCGCCTGAATCAAAACTGTCTGTTAGATATGCAAAACCTCTATCAATTATACAGGTAATCTTTAATCTTTGTAATGAAATTAGTTGGCCACAAAACATGGCAATAGGTTTTTAGATATTGAACCAGATTGAACCTATTGATAAACCAGAACTAATAAACCAAAAAGTATATATCTAATCAACGATTAACACATCCTCTATCATAGTGATTACTCACAAAGTCCTTACTAACCCTTCTAAACCCTGCTTAACTTGTTTTGTCCTGATTCACTGTTTCGTTTTCTTCTTAATCTTTTCACATTTTATTGAAATCACTTGAACAACCTCTGCTGTAAACAAGATGACAATTAGTTTAAAATTTTCAGCATCTGGTAAAAATCTTGTATATGTTTTCAAATGCGTGGTTGTTATGACATAGTAATGTTTAATGTATTTTGTCGAAATAAAAATAAACCTTAACATGAACTAACTTAATGGGTTAATGGTTAGTTAATTAAAGGAGAAATTAATAGTCGCAATTCAATATTAAAGGATCTGGGACCAAATTAGGGCCTGATCGAACATGTGACGTGCTAGCTATATATATATGGCCCCCCAAAATAGCTATATTGCCGGAAACTTATTGCTTTCCAAGGAGCCTGGGAGTGGCTTCTAAAATTTCCTGACTGGATAATGGAGATAACCTCCATTTTACATTCAAACACTCAATCCAATGGCATAATTATTACAAAGATGCTGTCTGCTTCTTTGTATAAGGTGAGAGATTTTTACAGAGTGAGATAAGTAAGAGAAAAGAACACTGAGGAATATGTAAATCCTTCTATAAGTGAGGAAGCAGTAAGTTGAATTGGCAATGAATTCAGTGAAACCTTATTACTTGAGCTTTTCAAGGTGCTCGTTATTACCTGAAAGACATTTTTGACTTGCTAAACCTTTAATTGGGCTTTGTAGTTTCAAATCATCAACAGTTTTTGGTGAACTGTGAACATGTTTCAATTGTGGCATAACTAAAAATGGGACGTATAATAACATTGCTATTGCATGAAGAGATGATCGTCACCTTTTAGGTTTCAGCTGTTTAACCACCTCAGGCTAATAAGAAAACCATGAAGAGTTGTGCACTCCAGAGCACAGCATTTTTTGTATTGCAGAAGTTTTTGTCTTGATGTAGTTATTCAGCCTGCAGTAGAAGTGCTATATTTGTTGTAATATTTGCATCAGTTTTCATATTTTGCTAATGAATTTCTGTCAATTTGATCTATTTTTTTGACATTTTTTATTTATTTTTGGTATCGTGTCTCAAGAATGTTTGTCATGTAGGTGCATGGATTAGACTTCAAAGTGGGCAATCTTGACCTTGAATAGTCTGTAACATTATGCATGTGTTTTTTCTTCTGTCACTTACTCAAAATAATAAGTCATGGCCTGCTGTGATGCTGTGTGTAGTGATAGGATGACCTTTGCAGTTATGCACCTTTGTCGTCTGCATCTTTCTTGTGGTTTCTTGGTGAATTCCATTTTATGTAGACGATGATGATGCTAATGACCATTTTGACTCGTGATCTCATGGTCATAAATTTTTCAGTGACTATGTTCAATGAACTAACTTCAATGTTACATGAAAGTTTTTTTGCCATTGGCTTGTGAGGTAGTAGTTTCTGGAAGTTTGTTCTTATTTTTCACCTTAACTTTCTCTCGTTTTGCCCGGCAACACCATTATAACATCCCTGTAGGGTGTGGCTTATGGCGTGGAATTTTTTCGTCATTACCGGTGTTATTGGCCTTGCTGCTTGTGTGAAGCCAAAACACAGAGGCATGATAATTGCATTGATGGCCTTGTCAATTATAGCAACAGTGTTTGCTGTCAAAATAGTGATAATAAGTTCAATATACATAGCGATTACCTGTAGTTCTTTTCGATATCAATGTTGAGCTTCCAACTCTTGGTATGGATACTAATGTATTATGCATGCCGGAGAGCAGTCAGATGTTCCTTAGCTGCTTATTGTATTCAACTGCTAATCGGAATAATGGAACAGGTATCATCTATCTGGCTGTCTATTCTCTGTTCTAAAGTTATCTGTTGTGGAAACAAGTATCATCTTCTGATCATGTACTACACAGCTGGTCAGCCACCACCACCTGTTTCTGACCCCATTGCTGAAGAACAAACTTTTCAGCAAGTTGGACATGTTCACACAATATCCAGGAATGCAAATTCACCCAACGTCCTACAGGCATAGAGGTACTCTTTCACTAGCTAGTTGCTTTGTAGGGAATCAGGTTAGCTATATTTTCACTTGCTGGTTTTACAGGTTGGCTGACTGTTGGCTGATATAATTGACTTGTGACCTATTTACTTACAACTACAGATATGAAATTTTGCATAAGTGAAGCTTGTCGCTGGTTACATAAACATATTTTATAGGCCTTTTTTAAAGTTCTTTGGGGTGAGAGGAAGGCCAGCCATACAATGGACAGCCCAAACATTATTCATTACAAGGCTACAAAATTGGACTAATTGGTCATTTTCACTATTTCACTGTTCTGCAGTGATAGAACTTAATAGCCTTCTAGTCCTCGTTTCAGCCACAACGATAAATAAAGAAGATGTGAATTATTACAGCTTTCCAACACAACATTTTCTGCTTAACTATACCTTATATCATTATTAATATATACGATACCAATACCAATAATTCCTGCATTCTTTAAACCAGTTTTATCAAAAAAAACATACTCCATTCCATTTATCACAGTTTTTGGCCAGCATAATTTATAATCTCTTCTGCACCTTAAACCAAAGTTTAAGTGACCAAACTCGATCTAAGATGACTGGAGACCCACTTACGTTCTAATTGACTTACAAAGAACAATTTCATTTGTTGTTGTTTGGTCAGTCACTTACAGTTACTGAGTGGACTAATATTTTTTCATTTGTATGGAGATGATATCGTTTTTGTCAACTTTTCCTTTACTGCCGATGCTATTGGTCTTACAGCTTGTACAAAGCCAGAAAAAAGGAGCTGGATTATTGCTTTGATGGTCATGTCAATTATGGCAGCACTGCTTGCTGGAATTTTTATGATAGCAATTTCAATAAACATATCTATTATGTGGTTCACTTCCTTGTCACTGCTAAGATTTTAGCTATTCGTGTAAAAAAAACGAATCTACTTGCGTGTGTGAGTGCTAGAGGATAGCTAGATGTTCCTTGGCTGCAATTTGTGTTCATCTGTTAAATGGACAAACGTGACTCAGTGTTTATCCCTTTCTCTTTTCTGCTCTTTCAATCATATAAGCATTATCATAATAAAATCAGTTTTAGTGAATAACCTACCTATACAGCTATGATGCAACTTTTGCTTGCTGTATTGTCAAGTAGAGCTCCATTGGATGTGTCATAGGCACCCAGCTAAGCTAAGCAGTTTAGGTAAAATGTAATTATTATGGTTTGCGCAAACCCTGTGAAAGAATGTCTAAATTTCTAACTGTTTTCTAAATAAAACCAATTATAAATTTACAAATCAGCACGCTTCTACTTAATTCAGCAATATATATTAAGTTATTACAAAAACGAATAATTATTGTACCCATACAATGCATTATGTATGTAAGGAAAGTGCATGGTTCACTAAAAAATGGTTTTTTTCTGCCGGACTAATAGACAAAAATCACCATTAGATTTAATAGAAATGAAAGATGGTAATAACACTTTGGCCAAGATAAAAGTGATAGCTATAATTCCATTACTTATCATAATACCATTCTCATTTCTCACTGGCATGATCTAGTCAGCAGAATATTTATTTTGCACTTGTTATTGCCTAATGTGCTAAATTTTTTGAATTTTTCTGCCACAAAAGTTCCAAATGAATTAAATATGCACTTTGTTTTTCTTCAGGTGTTATGTGGATGCATTGCCGTCATTGCAGAGATAACTGCAATTATTGTGTTTGCCCGGCAGCTCCGTTATAATTTTCCTATAGGACAGGGCATATGGTGTGGAATTTTTTTCGTTATTGCTGGTATTATTGGTTTTGCTGCTTGTGGAAAGCCGAAAAAGAAAGGCTTGATAATTGCTTTGATGGTCTTGTCAATTGTAGCAGCAGTTTTTGCTGGCATTTTATTGGTATCAAGTTCAATATACATGGCAGTTACAAGTGGTTATAATCGATACCGCTGTCAAGATTCTAGCTACTCAGACGAAACTAATGAATATACTTACACCTATGATTATGCATGCCAGAGAGCACTAAGATGTTCCTTAGCTGCTTACTGTATTCAACTGCTAATGGGAATAACGGAACTGGTGTCGTCTATCTGGGTGTCTGTTCTCTGTTGCAAAGCTGTCTGTTGTGGAAACGCGTATCGTCCTGTGATCGTGTACTATGCAGCTGGTCAGCCACCGCCTATTTCTGTCCCGATGGCTGGAGGACAAACTTTTCAACAAGTTGGACATGTCTCTCAGTATCCAGGAGTGCAGATTCACCCCCCTCCCTATGTATAGGCATAGAGGTACTATTTCACTAACCAGTTGCTTTCTAAGAATCAGGTAAGCTAATTTATGCAACTTCACTCGTTGGTCTCACAGGTGGGCTGATATACTTGACTTGTGACATATGCACTTCCAACAACAGAATGAAATTTCGCATAAATGAAGCCTGCTGCTACATAAACTTATTTTATGGGCCTTTTTTAAAATAGCTACAGCATGAGGGGAAGACCACCATACAAATAGGCAGTCCAGTCACATTTATAAGCTATAAGTTCTATGCAAATATTCATTGCAAGGCTACAAGATTTGAAGAATTGGTCATTTAACATAGAACGTTTGACTTCTACTCCCAGTTTCAGTTACATTGATAAATAAAAATGATGTAAATTATTAAAGCTTGCTAATAAGACATTATCTAATTAATTACGTTATTATATCACATAGTATTACTAATAATTGCTGTATTTTTAAAACTAAGGCAGTTTTTGCATGAAAAAACATACTCGATTCAATTTGCCACAATTTTTGTTGCCAGCATAGTTTGTAGTCACTTCTACATCCATACCTAACTCAGTCTAAATCAATTGGAAATCTGCTATTTCCAAACTGACTGACGAAGAACAACTTCCTTTATAGTCACTGGGTAGATTATGGCTTTGTTTCTTATCCTTTGCAGCACAGGCATTTTATTTTTTTTCTTTGCCAGACACTGGCTCATAACATTACTTTGTTTTGCTGCATAGGCATTTCACAATTCTCTCTTCCTCTGTTTCAGTCATTCTCTGACTTTGCAGCCTTGTGACATAGTAAAAATCTAAAGTCTTAGAGACCTCTCTATATCTGTGAGGGTTCAATAGCTGATATTGCTAGGCAACTCTTAGACTGAAAGACCTGTGTACTGAGGCTCCAATACTGAGATCAATCTTGAATCAAAAGATGAAATAGTGAGACAAAAGAACATTGAGGAACGAACCAATAGGTGAGAGTAAAGTTAACCGAGTGGGCAGTGACCTGAGGGAAGTCTTCTTACTTAGACTCTCTAAAATGTTCTTCGATTACATGAAAGGCAATTTTGCTTTGCAAGAACTTCAGTCTTGGTAATTTAGCTTTAATTTTTTTACTTTACTGAAAAATATTTATGAAGCATCGGTACACAATAGCATGCATACTGCATTAACATAGTACATAGTACCATGGTACCCATTCCATTTGTTATTAAGTTCTGGGATGATAAAAAATGGCACGAAGTTTATGTTGGTTTTCCTGAATGAGCTGCAGTTGCTTTGTTTGATTTGCTAAGTTGTACTGGTATCCATTACTCCAGTTCTAGGCAACATTGCGTTACGATTAGATCAAAGGAATCTGATCTATACCTTTAGGTACAAACTTTCAAATTAACACCAAAAATGGTCCAACTTAATTAATTTTGCACTTTTGTTTTTTTCTTCAAGCATTATGTGGATGCATTGCTGTCGCCGCAGAAATAACTGTGATTACTGTGTATGCCCAGTAGCTCCATTATACAACACTTATACGGCAGGGCGTATGGTGTGGAATTTTTTTCGTTATTGCCGTTACTAATATATTTTTCATCGATAAAATACAATGCATTCAAGTAAGTGTGGACAAAGCTATGATTTGACCTTAACGTTAAAAAATGCTTCAGCGATTGCCCTAGTCTCTCCGTTACTGGCATGCCGATTAAGCTTTCCCACATGTAAATACAGCGAGAGTTAGTGTTACACTAGAGGAGTACACACTATAACAAACCTAAACTGTCATGATCATGCAAATGAAAACACCAAATACACGAAATTTAAAGGACGTTAAAACAAATAAAAAATGACTGAATTTTTATGGACTCTATGGAAAATTGTGTTTGAGAATTACATCAAAATAATCAAATTAGTACGTTGTCATTTTCTTTTTCAATGGTTCATGTGTTAGTCCTTTCTTAATCTGCTAACCTTAATATTTCATCACTTATATAAATTACTAGGTAATAATTTCTTTATCCAAATTATATCGTTACTCCCACAACTAATATGCTTTCATACAGTCCAGTTCCTCATTTTAGCTTTGTCAGATTTACAAATTTTATTTGTTTGTTACTACTGACAGCCTTCACATGGAATATTGTGGAAACTAATTATTGTGCACTGCTTAGTATTATGCACAATATTGTATAATACTGTAGTGACTTAAGAGATTCGCTTGCTTCTGGGCCAGAATAAGAGCTGTGATATCTTTAAAATTGCATCTGGTTATGATTTTACCACAGGAGGCACAGTTACTGGCCATAATGATTTTGGTGTGCCAGCTTCAAAAACATATATTTTGTGCCATCAAGAGAAAATGTTGAGACACCTCAAGTGTTTTTTCCATCATGTATGCTTGAATGTGCATTCGTTTCATTTTCCCTAAATGCTTACATTGTTGATACGCACAGCTTTGCACTGGAACAATCTGATAATGGTTGAAACGCCATCTAATGGCCTTAGTAACACATGTTCTATGCATCTTACTGTGCCATAGGACTATCCTAGTTTCGGCCATGGTACTACATTTTGAGTAGGCTTATCCATAGTGTGCATTGATGAATATAGTGGCTTGACTCCATCGTGCTACTATGATATTGCCAAATGCAGGAGTGCCTAAGTACATTCAAAGTGTTTCTGTTTCATAGACTAAGTGCATAACCTCTTATCATCTCTGGAATGATGCTTTGATGATTCTTCATCACTGGTTAGCACTTGTCATTTACCAATTTTATTAGTATGGGCAAATTATGATGCAAAAAGTGATAAAGTGAAACAGTATAATCCGTCTGTGACATCTGAAAGAATAATGTTCATTACTGGCTAGTTTTATGCGTCACTGAACTTTTTCTTTGTGTGTTCTTTTCAGCCGGTCCGTTTCATTCAGCAGTTTCGGCAGTTTGATTCAGTTGTGAAATTTATTTCTTCTGCTAGGGCTGCCTGGCCAATGGCCAGTTATTTCCAGCTTAGCTTTGATGTTGGAAGTGAAGATAATTCATGGGACAGAACTTCGCTGTTGTTTGTGTTATGGTTGAATTCCACTAACTGTTAAATAAGTTATGTCAATATAATGTATTTTGCTCAATCCAACTTGTATGGGGCTTCTTCATCAATGCCATGTGCATTCATTGAGGTTGTCTCGTAGACCCTTGTGACCACTTACTTTCAAAATACGATTGTACTGGAATAACCATGTTACCGAATTGACTACACTAAAGATAACAGCACATGTTTCCTGTTTATAACATTAACTATGCTGAGGGTGTTGTTGTGGAGCTAAAAGATTTATACAAACTCCTAGTTTTTTGCAGAGTTCTTGCTTGTTTATAATATCTGCGGCTATTCTGATTTTGGCTTCTATCTTTTATGTGCCTTGAAGTATGGCGCTATCTGTGATCGTGCCTCATAACTGAAATGTTCTTCTTAGAATCTCTCTTTCACAACAAACATAATGACTGAGTGTATCCCTTTGTCTTTTCTTCTCTTTTAGTCAAACAAACATCATCATAATGAGTTTTACTAAATAACCTACCCATACAGCTATCATGCAACTTTTAGTTGCTATATTGTCAAGTAGAGCTCCATAGGGCATGTCATAGACATCTAGCTAAACTAAGCATTTTAGCTAAAATGGTATACTTGTGATTGTTATGGTTTTCCCAAACCCTGTGAAAGAATGTTTAAATGTCTAACTGACACCAATTATAAATTTACAAATCTTCTACTCCCGGTTTCAGTTACAATGATAAATAAAAATGATGTAAATTATTCCAGCTTGCTGATAACACGTTATCTAATTAATTACTTTATTATATCACATACTAATAAATAAATGCTGTATTTTTAAAACTATGGCAGTTTTTACATAAAAAACATACTCGATTCAATTTCTCCAATTTTTGTTGCCAGCATAGTTTGTAGTCACTTCTGCATCCATACCAAACTCAGTCTAAATCAATTGGAAACTTGCAATTTCCAACTCTTACTAGGAACAACTTCCTTTATGGTCGAGTTTCTTCGTTAGTCACTGGGTGGATTGGCTTTACTTCAAAACCAGCTGACGAACCATACGTTTCATGGCTTTGTCTCTTACGTTTTGCTGCGCAGACATTTCATTTTTCTCCTTGCCCGACACTAGCTCTTAACATTACATTGTTTTGCTTCATAGGCCCTGTTTTTTTAACTTTACTGAAAAATAGTGATAAAGCAACCGTATACAGTAGCATGTATAATCCATTACCGTAGTGCGTAGTACTCATTCCATTTGTTAAGTTCTAGGATGATAAAAATGGTACGAAGTTTATGGTTTTCTGGTTTTCCTGAACGGGTGGCAGTTGCTCTATTTGATTTGCTAAGTTGTAGTACTGGTGTCCCTTACTCCAGTTCTAGGCAACATTACGTTGCGATTAGATCAAAGGAATCTGATCTATACCTTTAGGTGTAAACTTTCAAATTAATTCCAAAAAATGTCCAAGTTAATTAATTTTGCACTTTGTTTTTCTTCAGGTGTTATGTGGATGCATTGCTATCGTTGCAGAGATAACTGCGATTATTGTGTATGCCCGGCAGCTCCATTATAGAATACCTATAGGACAGGGCATATGGTGTGGAATTTTTTTCATTATTGCCGGTATTATTGGTCTTGCTGCATGCAGAAATCCGAAAAAGAGAAGCTTGATAATTGCTTTGATGGTCTTGTCAATTGTGGCAGCTGTGTTTGCTGTCATTTTTCTGATTTTAAGTTCAATATACATATCGATTATAGGTATTTCTCTTCGGTATTTCTGTTACAGTTATGTCTATTCGTATCAAGCTAGTGAAAATATTTACACTTACGATTATGCATGCCAGAGGGCACTCAGTTGTTCTAGAGCTGCTTACTGTATTCAGCTGCTAATTGCAATAATGGAACTTGCATTTTCTATCTGGGTGTCCGTTCTCTGCTGCAAAGTTGTTTGTTGTGGAAAGACCTATCGCCCTGTGGTCATGTACGATGCGGCTGGTCAGCTACCATCTATTTCTGCCCCGGCGGCTGGAGGACAAACATTTCAACAGGTTGAACACGTCACGCAATATCCAGGAACACAGATCCACCACCCGCCTCCCTATGTATAGACATTGAGGTAATCTTTCAGTTCTTGATCGCTGTGCAACGAATTTGCAAGCTATTGCATGCAGTTTCACTCGTTGATCTTGCTCTTGGATTTAGATACGTTGACTTGTGGCTTGTATGAAATTCCCCCGTAAATGGAACTCCTCGCCTAATACATGGTAAAAATACAAAGGCATAGGGGAATGTCACCATTCGAATGCACAACAGTTTTTGTAAGAAACTTCAACTGATAATTATAAATAGTCAAAACACAAAACGTTTTTGCTGGTTTTCTGAAACCTAAGTTACCAGCTATTTTTGCTCATTTTTGCAATTTTTTTATGTTTTAAGTTGCTAAATTATTGTTTTGTAAATTGTTGTGTTGTACTGTGTTGTTGTATAATTGTATTTAGCATAGTTTTTTTTTGCTACTGGCCTATTATTCCTGCTTTGGTGCTAAAATTGGCTATTGTAATTGGCTGCTTCAAATTAAAATTCCAAAGAATATTTTTTGCTTAGTTAAATCTTGGTGTAGCCAACATTCATAGTATGGGATTGCATCTTCAAACACCAGCTCTTCCAAATATAGTATAAATATTTTAATAATGGAATGTGCAGTTGTATTTCAGGCATTTCCTAGCATTTTTATATCTGCATAACATGTTAAGGTTAAGCTCAGCATACCTTTGAGCACTATAATCTTCCTGGAAACTTTTGGATAAATGGTACTATAAATTTATATAATGCTGTGCTTAAAACATCCAACCTGAAGTAATTTTGATTAAGATTTTGCCACAAAGGAAGAGTTCTGATTATTGATATTAACTATTATGAGCATTATTATGCTGATTTCTGACAGTTTTTTCTGAATTGAGTTTCAACTAGCATACTTACAGTTATGATTTACCATAACTGCATAAGTAATTCAAGCTGGGCTGCTCTTATTCTTATTGTTTCCATTTTTCTCTTACTTTTAGCTCCTTTTAAAGTCTTCTGCCAAATCACAAAATAGGAAATTCACTTCCTAATCTGATAAACTCATAAAGATTCATTTACAGATGCTTACATTTTATATATTTACATTTAATATATTCACATAACTGTAATACTTTATAATCTTGTAGTCTTTGCAATAAACATTTGCACAGAAATAGTATGCCATGCCTATAAAAAGAAGAATAGTTTTAGAGAATTGGGGCTCGATGAAAATGATAATGGAGAAGTAACTATAACAGTAAGAGAAAATTAGTCGTCTCAGCTAACTATTCCTTATGATTTTAGATGCCAAATTGCAAAATTTGTATATTCCATTGTTACAAAAATGGGTTATCCATCTTTTGTTCAAACCAGGTTGCAGTGCAGCTACTTGTAGACAAGTTGCAGTACAAGATGGTATTGTCTAGGTCTTCTTTCCATCTAAGAGATTGTGAGTTGATTACTGCGGCCGGAAAATACCAAAGGTTTTAAAATTGTACCTGCTGTTACTCTGCCTGCAGTGTGGTAATTAGGATAAAAGTGGGGTAATAATAGTCCCTGTTATGTAGATATAGTTTGTTATTTACAGCCAGCAAAACGCTCTTTGAGTTTAGTCTTAAATGTTTATCTAAAAGTCGACTTTAAATAAAGACCTTATTATTATTTTTTTTATTTTTTTTTATTAAGCTAGCAAACTGGTTATCGCAATGTTCTTAATACTCACTCATTTTGTTCACAATAAGTCAACAGCAATAAAACAAGAATTTAACAAGTTTTTTCTGCTGTGGCCAAAATGCAAGCATGTGCTTAGTTACTTGTAAAAAACAAGTGTGCGCTTGGTTAGTCGCAAGAAATTTTGCTAATTGCCAACTGAAATTACTGCCTTGTTGGATTTTCATCGTTTTGGACTGTGGACTATTCATTTGGAGAGTATGGCAAAGCTACAGGAAAAATGAAACAGGACAAGGTAGTCTGTTAGTTTAATTATGTCTTTGTGTGATTAAATATTTACTTTTATGCTTAGGTTAGCAAATTCAGATTAGTGAGTTTTTTTGCAATTTACACAGTACTAATAGCTAATAAAAATGATAAATAAAATAAAATGATGTCACATGCAGACTAGAGAGTTCTCTCTCAACTTATTGTGCAACTTCTCTCTGAGAGTAAACTTGCAAGTGTGAACGGCTTGGCAACTTCTCTCACAACTTATTCTGGTGCTGATTTAGATTATAATGACGAAGCCTAGCCAAATTGTGTAATAACTGATAAATTACGATCTAATACTGTATGTGTTATGTCATGCAGAATTTAGGTTTGTACATTTCATACAAATTCGTTTCATATGATATTAAACTTATTATTGAATTAAATTGCCCCGAACTGTAATTAAGCAATGCATTTTGTATAATACTAAGTTAACTAATTGAATCTCATTTAATTTGCTCTAAATATTTTCGCGAAAACTAATGACTTTTAATCAGTGCACCTTGGAGCTGCATATGTGCCACCACGCGCGATATGACAGAATTTTATTTGGCATTTACATTGGCATTCATGAACTTAATAAGTAAGTTTTTTCTGGAAAAATAATAACAATTAAAATAAATGATACTGTAATCACTGTAGTCCAAAAAGTGGTATGATTAAGTACTTGCTTCATTACAGAGCACTATAATATGGATTTCTGTTTCATTGTTTGAATAGATTTCTGTTTCCCGACTCAGTAAAGTCTCGAATAATTTCAATAATTTATTTGCATGAGTTAGAACATAGCGAGTGAATAGTTTATTGATAAAGAACGATAGAAGGTCGTTATTGTTATGAGATATTTATGATATACACGAAGTCTCTGTAACAATGTTGGTATGTAAGTTCAGCTCCATGTGTTCCAAAAATTTTGCATGATAATGTAAGCACATTAGAATTAATTACATGTATAATATCTACTGCTAGAGATAAATGTGTCGTATTTAATGTGCTCGGTATCTGATTTTAAATATAAGCATTAGTACCTTGCAGTTTATGTGTGAATGTATTTTTATAGTTAAAACACCACAACTTTATTAAAACTTTTAATTTACATAGTTAAAAATCATGTCAAATGTTTCGAATAGCTAAATAGGTAATGAATAAGCAGACCAGTAGAAACGAAATTAATACAGTGAATTATGCGCTAATTATATGCAGAAAGCCAAATAGGTAAGGATTATGCGGACTTGTAGAAAAGAAATTGATATAGTAACGTATAGTTGAGTGTTTGAAAATAAAGTTAAGGGAATTGAACTGCTTTGTACATTAAGAGAAGGCTTATTAGGCTACATTAATAGACTTTGTTTTATTAATAAATTTCAGTTATTGCTAGCTCAGTGCTGAAATTATTAAAATCAGCTTTGTGACCAGAGACACAATAATGGTCATTAATGCTGGACTGAGGAGAATTTTTTAATTTCGTGCCAGTTCTAGATGAAATACTTAAATGTTACTTACTTATACCTATATGGCCAGATATCTTGATAAGCTGTGCTTGTTTGATTATGCACAAGCACCTGGATCATTAGGTTTCAAAGATTGTCATTGATTATGGTATAAACAGTGTCCTAAGAATCAGAAGTGCGGCGATAACTTCCAGAACAGAACAGTTTACTTCCAGTGAACATTGAATGACTGAGATGACAGAGCAATGGACCAGTAAACAGGAATTATCCATATTTCATGACTGATATACGAATCGGATACATAAGCTGTCAAATCAGCAATCACCTCACAAGATGCAAGAATTAAGAATGTAGCTATGCACAGACACTTGCCACTTTCTCACGTCGGTCAAATTAGCTCAGAAAAAGAATTTATCACGTTTGTTTTGTTTCGGAAATCTTTCATCAATGCGTGCGCACCGAAGACAGGAAGCGATAAGAGTTTTATAAAACAATCAGAGACCTGCAGAGAACCCAGCGACTAGTATATTTTCATTTTTGCAAATGCTAATTATTTTCAGACCACTCTCACTGCCGGTCTGGGACCGGGAGTCGGCGCGGGCAACGCCTCCTGTGAGATCAAGATTCGGGCATCCAGGTGCATGGCATAAATACCACTCTCTCTCTCTCAAGATGGCCATATTCCAGGAAAAAATAAGGGGATGACGATTGAAATGAAATCTGAAAAATATCAATTGAACAGTGGAAAAGACTATTTTCTAAAAATATAAAGGGCAGTTCTGCCCGAATTTGGGCGTCAATTTTGCTCGAATTTTTTGAAACCCGAAAATTTGGGGGGCAGTTCCCCCCTGCCCTGATGCATATCAACTGTTTCCATATGTCAGAAAATGCATGTTAACATAGCTCGTGATGCTCTTTTGGCCATTTTGATTGCTATTTATGAAAATTGGAAGTAATACTTTTTGGACAGTTACTACAGAGGTGGCATTAGTGTATTATTGTACTATGAGTGGGAAAAGAAAGCAAAGCACAGGTTTTGTTTACATAAATAATTTAGGGTAGAGAACAATCTGCAGCCTATCATCACTTTGTGAAAGAACTGCAACTAGCTGCAAAACAACATAATTATAAGCTTTTTCTTCTTTGCAAAGTGTATAGATCTTAAAATGAATGAGCAAAACTCGCCCGACCAGGAACTCAGTCATGCAAAAATGGTCACTGGAAACTTGAAAACTTGCTAAATCATCATAAAGGCAATTTCCCGTCTACGCATTGCCGCATGATGCATATTCATGTGATAACGATCATGTTCGAATGAACACGGAAATCATCACACATTATAGATTTCGTATTACATACACATGGAAACACTTCCACTTATTTAAATATAAACTGATGTGTACGCATCACGGCTCACGCATTATACATTACCTTAAGAGTTCTTAAATAATCCCAGTTTTCTATTCATTACTTACTATTAATGAAAGTTCTCAGGGTAATTCATCAGGAGTCAGAATTATGGAAGAAAGTTTTACGCACTTACACAATTAAGAATTTTGTTATGTTTAGGTATGAGTTAATAATATATCTGTGTAAAGTAGTCTGTGAACTAGTTAAAGCTACTGGCATCTTAAAAACAAATTTTCTGTTGAATTCTGTCTAAAATAAATGGAATGAAGTGATGGATTTGATTTTTTTTCTTTGTGTTTTGGATTGCAAACATAATTTGCATCTATATTAATTTTTCAAGCATTCTTTTACTTCATGCTGAGATCTGATGTGCTTCGAATTACTTTTGGTTTGTATAAAAATTGTCAAAATGAGTTGCAGCACTTTTTCCTTTTGTTTAGGTGACATGCGGATGCATTGCAAGCATTATAGAGGTAGCTGCTATTGTTATATAAGCCCAAGGACACTATCGGATTCTCCCAATAGGAACTGGTTTGTGGTGTGGATTGTTCTTCATCATTGCTGGTTCTATTGGTCTTGCAACGTGCGCAAGTCCTGGAAGAAAAGGCCTGATTATTTCTTTAATGATCTTATCCATTGTAGCTGCAGTGACTGATACCATTCTTATGATTGCTTGTGCGATATACATACCCATTTCTAACATATTCATGTCAGATTGTACAAGTTCTCAGTATTCATATGAAACTCAAGGCTTCAATTACACAACTGATTATGTGTGTCTGAGAGCAACTAGGTGGGTTTTGGCTGCATATTGTTTGCAATTGATGATTGGAGTTGCAGAGATGGTGTCTGCCATCTGGGTGTCAATTCTCTGTTGTAAGGTTCTGTGTTTTAGAAACACATATCGCCCTGTACTTGTTTACTATGGAGCCAGTCAGCCACCACCTAGTTCTAGTCCATTGACAAGTCAAACTTTTCAGCAAGTTGGGTGTACCTCACAGCACCCAGGTATTCAAACACAACCACCTCCTTACACGCCAGTATATACATAGATTTTTTTGCTTCTGAGACTTTTTAAAAGAATACAAAATGATTTCAGTGAGGGCTTGGGGTTTTCTGAAGTTACAAGAAATGCGTGCCGTGCAGCAGAAAGTGCCAGACAATACTATTATGTATTTTGATTCCAGATATTTAATAAAATAAAAACTCATAATTTATTAAACCAGTACAGTAGTTATCAATGGCTTGATATTGCTGAATGCATAGACTGTAATAAAATAGTTACCTGGCAGTCAGTAAGGATTATACTTAAGTAAAGCCTGTAAAATAATATATTATTAAATTTATGTGATGATCTTTCTAATCTGATTAATTATGGTATAACTTGCATAATGGAGATTCTTGTATTTGGGCAAAAATTGTGAACATTAAATTTAGGTTATGGCCTTGGTAAATGTAAATCATAATCCTTATACATATCACTAAGAAGTGGGCATGTGACAATCATGATTTTAAACGTTTTCCACGTCTTAATGAGCACAAAGATGCTGGCTTTGGGATACGCTAATAGATACACTAAGTTATTCTCGGTATTATTCAAAATTGTCATATTTACACCACAGTTGTTTATGGTACATGATAATGATTGTAATACTAATTTTGATTATGATGTTGATTTGATTTGAAAGTTGAATATGTAAATTTACATACAATGTTGGTGGATTTGGTGTAAGTTAAGGAATATTGAGTTTTTCTGGACAATATTCATAACCACATTTTGTCTTTATTTGGGCCTATGCCCTTTTAGATTTTTTTTGTTATGAATGCAAGTTTTTGAAAAAACTCAAATGTCAAAGGCCTAATATGTTGCGTGTAGATGTTGTTTACAATTGAATGATGAAATTGGTACATCTCATCAAAACTGATTTTGTAATGATTTTATTTATCATTTGTTCTCTATTACTTTTTTGGAGTTTGTTTTAGGTTTCTATGAGAATCTAACGTTATTATTTTTGTTCGAATTAATAGTTTGTTCATATAATATGTTAATACAATTGTATTTCATTTATTTAATATACAACTGATTTTTATTGTAATGTGATAGTGATTTGATTTCATTAGCACTAACTTGAGTATCATGTAGATAATGCTTATATCTTTTGAGAATCTCCAACTTATGTAATCATATTGTACAATATAATTATATACTATGTAGTTAATAATGTCATAATCTTAACGCTGAGTTTACTTTATTGTTTTTTCTTTTATAAAAAGTATTTTTTGCTAAATTGCTTCCAGTTTATCATTTTTGCAGGATGAACGTTGGCTTCGCATAATATACAGTAATGTCAGCAATTTATTTTGGATGTATTTATACAATTAGTAACATTTTAGAACGTTTTATTATTATTATTATTATTATTATTATTATTATTATTATTATTATTATTATTATTATTATTATTATTATTATTATTATAGTATTAATAATAAAACTCCACCTGCAAAAGTGTTAAATGAAATCATAAAATCGTTTATTGAAAAATCTGCATAGTATGGAATAACCACAAGAAATGCATTGTTGCATATTGCATGATTGCTATTACTGATAGTTAATATCACTTAATCAAGTATTGGAATGTTATTTTTTGCAATTCATGTATATTTATCATTATCCCATTTCACTCATTAATCCCTTGTTTTTATTTTTGTGACTTCCACGTACAGTTTGACTCAAAAATTACTGTGTCAACAATGATAACTCTGAAATACTGTGTAAATCAGTTTCATATAAATAGTTTTACTGACAAACATGTAAAATAGCTATACGTGAATGACTTAAGTATATTATGCTTATTGATTACGACTGTAATAAAACTATTAATGTGAGTGTCATGTATGCGTACCCCTGTAAATTTTGTTTGTGTAAACTTGTGAATTAAATAGTAATGTACCGTGCCAGTTCAGAAATGTGCGTAATGATTTGCTATTTCAGTCCACACATCGTATGATAGCTTTGTATATCTACTGATACCCTCCCGCATTTTCTGATATCTTCGTACATCTCTTGATAGATTTTATGTCTTTACACATCTTTTGAATATCTTTATACATCTTCTGATGTCTTCACACATGTTTTGATAGCTCCGCACGTCTTTTGGTAGCATTACACATCTTCTGATGTCTTTACGCATCTTTTGAAAGCTTTAAATATCTTCGATTAGCTTCATGCATGTTTTCATGTCTTCAGTATTTTCTGATAACTTAATGCATGTGATAGCTTTAGCTGTCTTCTGATAACTTTATGCATCTTTGTACATCTGATATGTTCTCACACATTTTCATGTCTTATGTGTACTTGCTTCTGCATTCTAGCTGCTTCTCGAGGCTTCACAAGTCTTTTAAACACTTAGCTCATTTTCTGGCGTCACGTCTGGTACACACTTTTTCTCCGCCTTCTCAATAGATAAAATAACCTATTCCTTTAACGGCAAACATTTTTTGTACAATTCTGTATCATGAACGTCAAAATCCAGTACTCAGCAGCAGGTCCTGCTCAAATTGGATGGCAAAACTGGGACCTGACTGATTTATTTATCAAGACTGGCTCTAGGATGAACCATTGATCTCAGTTGCATTCGGATGTACATGTACAAGTTGCAAGTATATACAGCCTTCCTTTCCACTAGGCAAACACTAAACAGCCAGAACTTATATGACAAATGAAACTGCCACGGTGAGGATTGAAGCGATTTATACATCCACTGATGCCTCACTGCCTTTCTTAACTTACCTTTCTTAACTACCAAGAACAACCTCGCAACCACTGGGCCATGCAGCTCGCCTCGGGTTTGCAGCGGCTTATCAGATTCTATTGGAACTGACACGTTGGATTGGATGTTGAAGCTCCCTCCATTGGTGTTAATTTCATTAAAATCTTGCAACTTTGTGTATTATTAAATTGAGGCTGAACGATAACTAGGTGTGAGCATCAAACATTCGAATTCGATTCTACTAAACTTATAGATTTGAATAATCAGCATAATTTAGCTGCGATTATTGGGCAAAAAAAAATTCAAACAAATTTTTAGTAACCAACCTGGACATTTTCAGACACCAACACTGACTCCATCTATAAAATCTGAAGCTTACGAAATCAAGCTTATTGGGTAGAAGCTGCTGTAAATCCATAAAGATCCGGGAATGTGTTTGTTAAAGGCTCGTGTAATCCCAACAGACATTGAATGAAGTTTTTTAACGCATTATTGTGTTTATATAAAGAATTCATACTTATTAAAGAAACTAAATTAAATAACTTACCTTTTTCTGGCAAATTTCGAATTCGTGCATTGCCGTAAAGATTGCCATGTTACGCATCTTTGGTGCGAATGAGCGAGAATGACGTACGATGTACAGAAAGCGTCTTTGGTTGCCGAGCTTTGGTGACCTCGTGACTGTACTCCTAAAGTCATTCGTCTCGCGCAACAAAAAATGGCTGTTCTTGATTTAATACTGCTAACAATAAAGTAATAAAAATCAAAAGAAACAAGTTTTATAGTAAGTTTATAATAAAATAAATTGAATTGTCGTAATGAGAGTAGAATTTTAAGTTGTGAAAGCTTATATTATAGTGAGAGTTTAGTTCGACTTTTAGTAAAAAAAACTTATTTTTTGCTAGGGCATTTGCATCTATCAGATGGCTTAAATTGATAGATCTTCAACGGAGGTGAAATTTTGGAACCTATAAACTAGCAAACGCATAAACAATAGACTGTAAACAATCATGGTTCCAGTTAACCACCCTGTTCTGCTCCGTATGATCCGAGCATCTGTGGTTGCTGCCAACCATGCTGGCAACATCATTAAAAATGTCTTGAGAAATGGAAATCTGGCCATTGTTGAAAAGGGACATAACGGTCCACAGACTGAAGCTGACAGATTGTCTCAATATGCCATTGTTTCTTACCTTTCTAAGAACTTTCCCAGATGTGAAATAAAAGCCGAGGAAGTTGTAGACTCCATATCTGTAAGACTGCCTGAACCGATTATCTTAAATGCTTCTGAATCTGAACTTATTAACATTGCGTGTCCAAAATACTTGCAAAACGTTACTGAAAAAAATATTGTCGTCTGGGTGGACCCTCTGGATGGCACTGCAGAACTGGTTAAAGGATCGTTAGACTGTGCGACTGTGTTAATTGGATTATCTGTAGATGGTGTTGCAATTGCTGGCGTTATTCACCAACCATTTTACAAATCGAGCAGATCAGGCCGAACAGTTTGGGGTCTTATTGGCTATGGCGCTCATGGTATTAAGGCAGTTAGTCCTCCCGAGGACAGAACAATAATCACTACTACTAGATTACAGGCCAGCAAAAGCGTCCAAAACGCCGTTGATGCTACTGCTGCAGATGAGGTCTTATACACTGGTGGTTGTGGTAATAAAGTACTGATGGTTATTGAAGGTCAAGCTCACGCTTATGTGTTTGCGAGTGATGGATTAAAGAAATGGGATACTTGCGCTCCTGAAGCTGTGCTACATTCAGTAGGTGGACGCCTCACTGATGTTCACGGTAAACAGATAACGTACCGCAATGATGAGAGTGCATTAGTCTCCAGTGGAATTCTGGCCACATACAAAAACCATTCTTGCTACTTGAGTAAAATTTCACCTATGCGAGGCTAAGGTTGAGGTGAACAACAGAAGTTGACCTATTATCATAATTATGTCTGGCACGTGATTTATGTTAAAAATCACTTATTGAGTTTTTTTGCCATGTTTTACGGTCTTCTGGCTGCTAGGTGACCATAAATTATATTGGTCTTTCGCCAACTGGTCTCAGTACAAATATAGTAAAATGTGTATGAATAAATATTGTATAATGTATATGAAATGAGACCAATGAACTCTAAATCTAATATAACCTAATCCTGGTTATGAATGTATATCACTTTACCAGTGCACAAATCGTCAGTGGTACAGCTTGCCATTGGTACATTTTGCCAGTGGTACACTTCGCCAGCGGAATGTTTTGCCAATGCACATTTAGCCAGGGGTATGCTTCACAAGTAAAATTTCTATGCTTTATTAGAACCTTAAAAATTTCTTTTAGCAAAACGTTTCAGTTCGCCAATGAAAATTTCTCTGTAATGTTATTATAAATCATTTAACAAAGTCTTGAAGTTTTGATTGCAATGGTGTGGCTGCATTATTCCGGAAAGTCATTGAGAGACACTAATTAGACAGGAGTTTTTCGTACCTTTCTTTACAATGATTGTAAAACATTAACAGTAGGGTCCCTACTATTTTGTTATTGTTGTTTGCTGAAAGACCGCTGTTTTTTATCATGTCCTGTACAATGCTCGCTCTGCAAATTGAAATAATAATAATACTGACACATCTATAAAAGCAAAAATAATTTACAAACGTGTTTTATTGTCACAGGAAGTTACACACTCCAACACTCCTAAAATTTAATCCTCAAGTCTATTGTAATAACAACTTTACTGTTTCTATAAAGTGCAGTATAAGACTCCTATGCCTTTCAAAAACCATTTGTCACGCCTAAATGCTATGTAAAAGTTGGAATTCCATCTAATTACAAGACTCTGCAGTTCCAAGCAAGTAAGCCTTGACAAGTTTTCCTTATTCCATTTCACTAATGGGTGATCCTTTGACTGCTTTTAAAGTGTGGAATGTGGTTCTTCGATTAGTAATTCTTTGCCTGTGGTATGCCTTTGACTAGTTTCCGTTTTGTAAATTAGAATTTTTGTTTGTTTTGATAGCTGTCCTCTGATTTGTCGAAGTACTTTAGCTGGTGCTAATTTTTATTACAATAATTGGTAAGTTATACGTTTATGCGTTTTTTATACATTTTACTATTAGTGGCGAAAAGACACAAAAGTAGTCGAGTGCAGCTGCTGTGCGAATAGAATATTACGTCATTGACTGGTGGTCCTCAGACTGCCCAAGTTGTTAAATATAAATGACACGCATGCTGGTCTTATTAGTATTATTAGAATTTTACTTCAGTTCGGGTGACCACAAAAAGCAAATATTTACAAGATAAAATGAAAACTATGTTCATTAAGAACTAAAGTAATAAAAGTGTATATAACTTCATAAAAATTAGGACTAAAGTGACTGCAGTGAAGTGACCTTTCATATAAACTTTAGCCTTAATGCAAGCCAATCAACAGCAGCAACCTGGTAACGAACGTGTCTACAAATCATTCGCGATTTAATCTTGTTAGACTACATTATAGGTAACCGGAAATAATGGACTGACATTTCTTAGATATATAGATCCTGTCTTATTACCATTACTGATTTTTATTTCAGTCCAGGTAACCTAAAAAGCAAATATTTACAACTCTTACCTCGCAAGTAATTATACACTTTTCAGATACGATATTATCAATAACTGCTTCGCTTTAAATGCCAAATAACATTCAAAATGATTGATTGCTGACAAAACGTGAAACACTGATATGTGTCATATTAATGCCTACAACAAAGGTAATAAATACACTGGCTGAGCTGAAACATTTTGTTTAAAAATGTAGTAACGCAGCAGAGAAATTTTGCTGGCAAATGTACTGTTGACAGACTGAATCATTTTGTTACAGGAATTAGGTGATACATGTACTATAACACAGAAATTTTACTGTCAAAATGTACTACTGGCGAGGTGTCCACTGGCAAAATGAAATATATTGTTAAAGGATAAGTTGGTAATAACATAGCAGAGAAATTTTACAGGCGAACTGTACACTGGCGAACTATATTAATGGCGAATTGCGCCACCAGTGAAGCGAAATTTATCACTGGAAAACCATAGTGCTCGCGAAGTGCACGACTAAGTAAATGGACCACTGGCGAACTGCACTACTAAGGCGAAATGTCAACTAGTGAAATAATAAGATCATTGCCAAATATTTCAGAAAAAATTTTGCCGAATTATGCGTGACATATAAAATGACTGTGTACATTGTAATTTTGTATAAAAATAATTTAGTAATGTAAATAGAACCGCTACACATGACTCCGATCGTACTTTTAGGAAAATGGTGTCATAATGCTCGTTTAAGCTCTAACAAGAACTTCGGCCAACAGCCAAATGGAGAAAGTTGAAGAGCAATGGTCTGTGTAGTTGACCACCACGACAAAAAATTATTGGTTCATGATATATGCCTAGTTAATTACAGTTGTTCATCCACCTATACGTTTATTTTGAAACGATGACTAATTTAAAATGGAAAGTTTTTGTCTGCCTTTGTAAGTCGATTTTATTTCTTTGAAATAATAAGCATAAACATCAAAATTTAATTGTATATGAGTGCAACACAAACAAACCATGGTTCAACAGTAGAATTTTTTAGTTTAACAGAATTTATAAATAACCATTTTTGCAGTAGTCCATTGAAGAAGAAAAGTCTAAGGACGACACGTAAGGTAATATCTTGTCCAGACCTTCGAAGGGCTGTAATACAAAATACAAAAAATCAAATAAATTGCTTTGTATGTTATGCTTAGTTGTGGCGAAAGCTGTTTTATTTCATACTGCACTTATTTTTCCATCACAATAATAAGTGATTAACCTTATATGTATGACAACAAATAAACTTGATCTGGATAGAAATGGAAAGATTCTTACCCAACAATTACGTAAACAGTTTGATGTAACAATTAAGTAATTAATCAATGCTTATTAGTTATTAAGTGAACGGGGCAGAGAAAAAAGCGGCATTACGTTTATTTAAGTTTATTGCTATAAAAACATTCATACAAACAATACCGATTTTACATATATTCGGTATTGTATTGTATAAATAATATAAATGGAAATAAAAGTTGAAATGAATGTGTTAGTAAGCATAAAAATACAGTCTAAAAAACTTTTTTACATCATTCTCATAATATAATTGTGGCTGGCCACGAAGTCATTACACGAAGCTAATTTCCCTAAAATAAATGAAAGAACATTCTAATATTAAAGGTAAAAAAATTGCACAATAAAAGTTTTTAGCGGTATAAAAATATTAAAATATAATTTCCGTTTTCTTTTTAAAGCACAACCGCGATTTAGTTTCCTTTACATCCTATTCACATTGTTTAGAAAAATGAATTTATAGACTAGTCACTTATTCCTTATACTCATGAGGCCCACCTGCATTGTCCATCAATGCAATGTTCTACGTCAATCATTCCTTGACATCCACATGGGTCGATGCATTTTTCTGATGTTAGGGTCCAGCTCTCTTCTAGCATTGGCCACTCAGCTAAAAAAGAACGTAATAATGAGAAGAAAGGTCCTTGTTAAAAATTGCCTGTGAATGTATTTTGTGAATCTAATAATTCATCGAGCTTTAATTTAATACTAGAGTCAAATACTTCATCGTACAGAAGCATAATTTCACTGTACATATTTATCTTTTGTTATCATCTTGGTGACAGACTAGATGATTTTTGGACATTTCGCCACCGTGTCTCTTGGGGGGGGGGGGCTCTTAACACCACCTGTTACTGTTATGTTTGCTTTGCTGTCGAGGCAAATAAATTTTGCATTTTTTTGATCGCAAGTCGGACAAGGCAGTTGTAAGCAGCAAAAAATCGTGTATAATAAAGTTTCATTAAGCAAACTCATTGTAAAAAAAACATTTATGGGGTCAACTGCACCCTCTATGTCAATATGGAAAAGATTTTATTTGCTTTAATATAATCGGTTTGTCCAGGAAACCACAACAAGTACTGATGTGCTATGCTGTAGTTCTAATTTTGCCAGTTCTGGTTGCAAAAATACCAGTGAGACTACAATACAGTATTTCATTCTATTGCTCAGCAAGTAGGACAATGCAACACATTACTAGATACAGTAATAATGAAATACATACGACTCGAAGTAATTACTGGTGGAGGAGTGGTTGTAGTAGTAGTAGTGGTCGTCGTCGTCGTTGTAGTAGATGTAGTTATGGGTATTTCCTTGGGTACGGTTATCTTGGGGGGTAACGTTTCCCCTTCTGGGAGAGCTTCAGATGCAATTCCAAACCGCATGTTGCCAAAGAAATCACTGAAGGGATTAAAGCTAGCCTGGAACATAGGGGGCGGTTCTGCTCCTGCTGACGTGGTTGGAGCTGAAGTAGTTGGCCCTTGAGCCTGTTTCACGTCGTTGCGGAAGTACAACGGATTTCCAGACTGGAGAAACATCACCGGAGCGGAACCGACCATGTTTGGGGGTAAAGTCGGAACGCCATTGCTGCCATCTGCTGGAGAAAACTGCCGTTTTACTCGAGCATGCTTGCTTTGAGGTTCATCATAAGCCGTCTAAAAACATGAAATTTATCACACAGTTAAAACAACTTATATGTAACATACAAATTATAAAAAATTATAGACAGCTTGTTGGTTTCCATTAGGTTTATAAATTTAGGGTTTCAATTTAGGTTGAAGTTAAGATTCGACATCCGATTTGGTTACGATGCTATAGGTGTCGCAGCTACTATAGCATTATAATCGTCTCTAATAAATTTAATTCAACGTATTTTGTTAAATATGAGCGTGGCAACACTAAGTGCATAACCATCAACAAAATACTCTAGATAAATGGTTTTGGTACTTTTCACTCTTCACCTTTGCTAAATATAAGTGAACATTTCTTGAACTGGAATTTCCGAAAATACTCTCAAGAGGCCCTATAGCCATGTATTGTTATATGTTCAAGTTGTTACTATTGTAGGACAGCTCAGACTTGGCAGACAGGACAGCTCGGAGGTGGCAACCGACAGGACAGCTTTGTGTTAGGTCAGTGGTTCCCAAACTAGGGGTAAATTACCCCCCGGGGTAATATGGTTTTTTTTTGGGGGGGGGGGGTAACGGGCACCCCTCTGAAAATTTTTAAAACTTCGCTCGGAATGCATTTTACGTAGTTTTCTTCTTGAAGAGACTGCCTCCGGTAATACTTGTTTTGGCAACAATACAACAACAACACCTGGAAATTTATTTTATGTCACGAGCAAACATAAATAATTTTGCTTGCTTGTGGCATATACGTGTGTTTACTTTTTGAGTTGGAGAAGTAGTACTAGGTGGGGGGTAATGGACAAGACCGGGTTTCTCGATTTGGGTAACGGTCCGAGAAAGTTTGGGAACCACTGTGTTAGGTAATCAAGGCAGGGCAGGACAAAAAGAATAACAAAACAGAGTAGGAGGTGGCAACCGACAGAACAGAACAGGACAGGATATATATATATATATAATATGTGTATGTGTGTGTGTGCGCGCGTGCGTGCGTGCGTGCGTGCGTGTGTGTGTGTCCTATATATAATATATCCTGTCCTGATGATAATAATTTTTGCGAAAAGAGAGCAGAAAGGGCCTAAAAGTGGAGATTCGGTTCTTGCTCCATTCGGACAATTGCCAATTAAAAAAATTAAAAAATCGCTAAAAAGATACTAAAAAGAATCGGGGGACATAGCTCAACGGTAGCGCGCTCGTGTACCACTCTGGAGGTCGTAAGTTCCAGTCTCGACCGAGTAATATCAAAAACTTGAAAAATGGTACCGCGGGTTTATCGAAGCAGCGTTCGGGTAATAATAACCGAGCCCACCTTGCAAATAAGTATTGAGCTACGTAAGGTGTTATCCTTCGACTATGTCCTAAACGAAATTACTATATTATTATTATTATTATTATTATCATCATCATCATCATCATCATCATCATCATCATCATCATCATAATCATCATTATTATTATTATTATTATTATTATTATTATTATTATATGACTCAGACAGTTTGTAAGGTGCATGGAATGTCTAAAGAAGCGTTTTTACTAGGTTGCTACACTTTTACTTACCTGCTTACTATTGCCAATGACCTCAAACGAAGACACTGGATTAAACAACATCAGCAAAAAAGCAAACAGTTCTTTGTTACGAAACGCGATCATATTGACGCTATTTTATTGAAGATTAATATGGAATTAATCCTGACTGGTTTTGCTCAGAAGTTAACCTGACATGCACTTATATCGCTAGTTTTATTTTAATTAATTTGAGCTGCTAAAGATTCTAGAGCCACGTGTGCGCAACTAATGTTATTCATATAGTTCATTTAAATGATATCATCATGGCAGCAGCTGTCCAGTATCATTCTTGCTGAATGAAATACCCGCAGTTCTTTGTGACTGCGAAGTGAAAATGTCTTAATTTTCTCAAGAAATTCTTTTTCTTGCATGTAGCTTGCATGGACAGAACAGGGTAGGGCATGTCAACATTGGACTTGGTACTTGGCACACAGGACAGGACAGGACAGGACAAAACGGGCTGGGACATGATAGAACATTACTTGTAGAATAAGAAAGGACAAGGCAGACAGGGGGCAGGGGACAGAATAGGACAAGAGACCACCACTCAGTACAAAGCAGCAGATCAGGACTGAATAACATTTGGCAGGAGAGAACAAGGCAAAGTTGGATAGGGTAGGACAAAACGAGGCAGGACGAGACTGGAAGTCTGGAGTGGAAAAGATGAGATAGGACAGGTCAGAAATGGACCAGACAAGGCAGAACAGGCAGACAGACAGGCACGTCAGAAATGGACCATAACACAATAAGACTTGGCAGATAGGACAGGATGAGTAAGGAAAGCTTGGTGTTAAGTAATCAAGGGGGCAAGACAAAAAGAACGACAAAGCAGGGTAGGAGATGGCAACCGACAGGACAGGGCGAACGGGACAGGTCAGAATAGAATAGAAAAAGAACAGATTGGACTCGAGAGATAAGGCAGGATTGGTCAGAACACTTTTATCATCGCTTGAGGCCAAGGAAAAACAAAAAATGTGAAAACACTGTGGGACTATGGCATGTAAGACATGTAACAGAAGACGAGAGAACAGGGCAGGAATGCCTAAAGTAGGACTAGACAAGAAGAGACAGGACTGGACAAAACCGACAGAAGAAGGCACTAAGAGTCAATATTGGACTAGACATTTGACAGACAGACAAGACAGGACTGGTCAAAATGCTTGGTTTTACGGTTTTAGAGCACAAAGGACAGGACAGAATATGATAGGGTAGGGTAGAGTAGAATGGGACTCACAGAACAAAACAGACTGGGCCTGAATATGTTTGGATGGCATAAAGTAGGATAAGTAGTTAAGAACATAGGCATGATGGGACAAGGTAGTACAGAACAAAACAGGACAAGATAGGACAGGGGAGAGCAGGCAGGTATTGATAGATACGATAGGTTTGTCAAAAAACGAAATTGCAGTTTACAACAGAATAAAAGTCCTTGGCACAAAAACTAGGAAATTAAAATGGCGTTAATTTAAATTTTATTGAAACTACAAATATGGATGAAATAAAATTGCAAGTCAATCTAAAAATACGATTAAAACAGTGCATACTCAAGGATACAATAAAACTAAAGTAATGAAACAAAGAAACTAAGAATGAAATTAAAAACGCGGATATCCAAAACTTAAGCTGCAAAAGAACAATTAAAGTTTGAGATCAAAAACAATAAAAAATCAATTTTTCTAAAATATACATCTATTAGATTGTGTTAGGTCTCTGCATTAACAGACATTTTACATATGGAATTGCTGAATAGAATATTCTGCCAGTCATACACGAGTCTTCGTTGGTGATTAGGTTTTTTACGTAAGTTGTAACATTGAACTGCAATCGACAAAGTACGTTGATGTTTAACAGAATTTTGTTTAAAACTTTAATTGTAGCTTTGTACGGCGCGCTGATAAAAAGCAAGATTTATGCATTTTTATAATTTGAAAGATTGGTTAGGACATAGACAGGATAGCACAGGACAGGCCAGAGATGGACGGGACACTTGGCATACAGGACAGGACTGGTCAGAACAGTTTGGTTTTGTGGGTTTAAGCAAAACACTGCAGGACAGGACAAAGCCGGATAAGACACGACATCTAACAGGACAGGAATGGCCTAAGATTTAAAGACGGGATTTCTTTATTAGCAAAGGTGGAGGACACAATAAGGCAAGGCTCTCTGAATTTATTGAGTTCGGCCGAATTATTCAAACACGTTTGCAAATAAAATGAAAGACTGTTGTGTAATACAATTAACTTGTTTAATAACTGCAGCTATTTGGTTCCAGTGTACTGCGTGCAGATGTTTAAAATAAACGCGATTAAAACAAAATTTATGGTAAAAGTAGGCACAGTTTATTAACAATAGTTTACAAAGAAAATAACAACAATTTATTTCACATCACGACATCAGTTTACAGATAACGACACTGCTATTGATCAGGCCAATAACAACATTATTAAACAATAGAATGAATTGATTAAGACAATATTTTTCTGATCGCTTGATTCACGACGCTCTCAGAAACAACGCTGTCAGAAATCGGTGCTGTCAACATTACTTAATTAGTCTCCAGGATAGAAATCAAACTTTTTTATTTAATTCAAGTAGAGAAACTTAAACTTAAGAACAAACTGTTGCAAAGATATTCCAACTATAACTACTGCCTATTGCTTAGGCTATAGATGAGACATGCAGTACAAAAACGGCAGCCCGCTTCTTTCCTTCCCATAAAAAATAGATTGTATTATTGAATACAGACCTACCTAGAGAAGTGCTTATTACGCGACTTCATTTACCCTACAACTTAAAAATGGCATCATTTTTCATATAGATTTGTATTTTATTACAGCTTTGATATATCTGTAATAACTATTGTTTAGATCGAAAATCTCCTCAAAATCAGGTATTGAGCATGAGCCTGTTCTGTTGAGCAGTAAAGTACAGCTTATTAGTGTTCATTCGCGTGATGCCAATCTGGTGGATAGCATCTTTTGTTCTTTTTTCGAAGTTCCCAGTTTCTGCAGCATGGTTTCTTACTTTTCCACTTAGGACACACGGGTAATGGTTTGCCACTAGGACAAGATTTTTCTTCCATCGAATGACCACTGAAAGGTAAAAATATGAAGAGTCAACGGCGTTGCCATGAAATGGCTCGTTACTGCCTAAGAGTGAAAAATGACCAATAAATACATGAAAGAGCCAGCCTCTAGGAATCAACCTGTTTACTGAGAGTAGACGTCTAGACGGTCGTTTCGACTATGATAGTCATTGTCAATATTACAAATCAAGTTAAAAAAGAAATAATTGGTATATTGGTGATACTAAAATATAAAGGCACAAAATTCTTTACAAATCAACAGATTATAACCACGTTTATTTTGACAATTTAAATTCAAATCTGTTAATCGGCATCAAGGAAAAGTGAAAAATCTGACTTAGATTTGTACCAAAAATGCTAGCTTACATTTTCGATTACTAAATCAATTAAAAAAATAATCTAATCATTTTATAATTATTCTAAGTAGAAGATTAAGATTACAGCTAGGTTAGAGAGTGTATAAGATACACGTGCGGTGCAGTAGTAGATGTGATGCATTAAATCAACCTGGAAGATGACCATTTGAGTGAACCGTTTTCTTGAAATTTAATTTCTAATCCTCTGATCTGTAAGATTGGTACTCTTGCGTCTCTAAATATAGATTAGCAAAATGCTGTAAAGGCTTGTTTGGCAAGCTTACCACCTGCTCATAGTGAATTACAATTTTTACAGTGCAATTTTCACACTATTATCTCGGTTTAAGATGTTTTACGTATTAATCCAAGCATTTCTGTTGCAATTAGTAGGATGTCTTGTACATTTAGTGGACCATATACTCACATACAGGTATTGAGTAAACATTGTCTACTACGTTTGGTTTCTTCACAGCCACAAGTTCCATAACAGACAGCCGCCCAAGGTCCCCAAACGCTCCAACCAGCAACGAACTTAGCATTGTCTAAGACAAATAAAACGCAATAGTGAAGTTAAATAAAAACTTGGAACATCGAACACACAAGAACAGCATAAACGCAAGAAAAGCGACTTAGTATAAGACGCCTCAGTAAAATTTCAGTGTATTTTGTGGTTAAACGGAAGCCATTTTACAAAAGTTGTATTATTTATAAATAGGTGGAATAACTGGAGTGATGATAAATCAATAGTCCAACATTAATAAAAACGCCAAAAACTGCAAATAATGGTCTAGAGTTGCATGTCAAGATTCGAAGGAATAAAAGTCCAATAAAATCCTTGGTTTAGCAAATGTCCACAACAACAATTTTGATCGCACTCATAGATAAGCACCAAAGTCTTTGTGAAAACGACTTTTGGTAAACCGAACGATAGTTAAGTTTTCACTTTATATTACAGCAGGGTGTCACATGTGTCAAAATCTGAGTTTTGATATGTGAATCTATACCTGTTAATGGTAAATTTCCAGTTTTTACCAAATTCTCACAATCGAAGTTTTTACAAATCAACATACCACTGATGTCTTCATGATGCTCAAGTAGCTCATTGTGCTTGTGCTGTTCATCTTCGTTTTCTTCATGTCTTACAATCTGTTGCCTTAACATTGCCGCAACTTCTGGAATGTGGGCTGCATTATTTGATTCTTTTCCGCCAAGAACTTCACCATTTTCCTCAGTTTGATTTGTGATTGTTTGATTTTTTGGTTTTTCGCCTGTAGTTGTTGAAGTAGTAGTTGTACTTTTTATGGCATCAGTAAAATGAGGCTGTTCACTTTTTTCTTTCAGAACTCCTCTTGGAAGCATCATTAATGCCAAGCTTTTTCCTCTCAATCCTCTTTGAAACAGCTCATTTCTTACTCGGAAACTGCCAAGATGCTGCTGCTCATCTATGGCACGCCTTGAAATATCATGTCTTTGTTCTGGTGGATTCGATAAGTTATTCCAATTGAAGCTATCGACAGTAAATTTATTCTGAAATTATTTAGTTTACATTCTTTTACTTATTTATTGCACCTTATTTTAATCATGTCACGGTAAACAGCATAAAATAAACAACTTGGTGATGAATGCAACAAGTTTACATGCCTCCACAGTACTGCTTCTCAACGTCTCAAAATATTTTCAAGTATATACAAGTGTTGTAATTGTCAGCAGAAATGAAACCGTGACTGCCGATCTCGAATGGAACAATTAAATTTTGTTTTCCAAGATCTGATATTAAAGCAGTATATCGCTATATTGAATATGGCTTTTTGAATATTTTCTGGAATATCGAATGGAACTGTAAGCTCAGCTATTATTAAAAGGCATAGCGGTCTCACAAAACTAGATTTATCATAGAACACTTTACCAACAGTTTACAATACTGAGTACAAAGTGTGAATAAAAGACAACCTCACTCTTTAACCAGTAAAAGCACATTTGCAAGAGCTAAAAAACAAAAGACCTTCACGCCTTGGAAGCCATTTTATCAACCGATTTTTATTTGTGCAAACAAAGGCAGTATTATAATCAGCCACTCACCTTCTGTTGTTTACTAATTATATGATAAAATATAAATTCACTTCTGACTTTGCAAAACTTGCACTGTAAATGGAAGTATGAACTAAACCTATTATGGAATAAAAGTAAAAATGTCAAGTGTTAAGTGGCGTTTACCTGGCTTATGCGTTATGCGGATGCGGAATAGATAAAGTCAGTTTATATAAATTATATTGTTTTCAATGCACCCATTTATCAGACCTGAGTTATGCGTTATTTTTTCGCAGCTAAGTCCTGTTGATTTTTTTATGCGCTGGGTAACGCATGAAGTGGTGTTTAAGTAGCATCCGGATGCGTATTTGAATACGTTTTTCACCTGCGCAACAGCCTGTGGAATAGCTGTGGAAAAAATCAGTAGGATTAGCAGCAGAAAAGAATAACGCATACTCAGGCTGCATAAACGGGTGCATTGAAAATCCTATAAACTGATTTTATCTATTCCGTACCCCCAAAACCCATTCGCATCCGGATGGTATGTAAACGCCACTTAACACATAACGCAGTCCGGATGCCAGGTAAACGCCTCTTAACCCTAACAACAGCTAGCAGTTGTTGTAATGCTTTATGGACGTTTTTTATTGTTTCATGGACGTCTTTTTATGCACTAATAGATGGAATAAACTAAACTAAACTAAACCCTACCTGATAACGGCCGTTACGGTGAATATAAAAACCAGTGACCATGTTGCAAATGTGAATGGCTTGAAGCAACGTGACTCTACTAAAGTTGACCATAATGCATAATTAACAATAACAAGACATATAATCAACTCTAATCATACACGTATTGCTCTTTTTCTTAATTCACGCACGCATTTTAGTATTCAATGAAAAAAGTCAACAGAAAATAGGCAAGCTGCAGTCTTGACAACAATAAATGTTGTTCCAGATTCGACCTTCAGGAATCCATTCACAATCTATTACTCATACTTCTTAGTTGGATGATGCATAACTTATGGACTCGCAAACTTAAAGATTCTATCATGTGTCACAGCTGCAACTAAGTAATTCGGATCCCGGATTCCCGGCGTCCTTTTGATGTTAATTGGAGAAACCATGAGATATGTCAGTTGCAGTGGCACCAAAAATTTTGTATACTCGCGCCACCAGATGGCAGAGAAATACATTAAATTCTGCGCTAGTAGAATTTATATTGCTGACATAAGACTGCGATAAACATAACGCGTTGGACGGAATAGTATTCTAATGGATGGGAAAAATACAAAATGCAAGATTTAGTACATGCCAAATAGTACTTGGCGGCAAATCATAAATAATTTGATTTTGATAAAATCATAAACATGCCTTTTTTCCATAGTACGTAACAGTAAAAGCAAGATAGACAATTTTTTTGAATTTATGGACCAACAAGCTTGCTTTTTCGTCAGGAAAGCTCTCTAAACCCATTTACAATTTGGTTAAAACCATTAAAACTTCCACGCAGGCAGTATAACGTAGAATGTTCGTCTTTCAGTATCTTGTTAGGGGAAGATAATTTTGAAGATTTTTGTACAGATTTGGTTATGTGCCCGATTGACACTGTGAATGCGATGCAAATAATTATCAAGCGGTATACTGTGCGACATTTGCTTTTTTATTATCAGCTTGTAGATACTGTAAAAGGAACTGCATTTATTGCATTTCTGTCAAATTTAGATATAAATACTATTTTTATTGCGAAAGAAACTAATTGTCAACTAAAACTTATGAATCTTGATAAAGATGATTTTATTTTGTTACTAGCATATCTTGGAAGGCCTATAGTGTAACTATATCGACTGTGAGACTTGTAAGACTCAGTGATAGACTTACTACGTTTCATAGTTACTACACTATTTTAAATATGAATGTAATCAAATTGCTTAACTATTAATGTAGGTAATTATGGTATAATGAATTGTAATTTATAACTTTTCTAAATAATTACAAATGAAATTTGTTCTTACTTGACTTGTTCACTTTGCAATACGATGAAATTAGAAAGATATGCAATTTGTAAATACTTTTCTCATAAAATAGTTATAAAAATAATAATAATAATAATAATAATAATAATAATAATAATAATAATAATAAATAAATAAATAATAATAACAATATCAACAACAACAAAAACACCACCACCACCACCAACAACAATAATAATAATATCTCATAGATCTAAAGAATAACTGTAATAGTTGTCTTGGATATGAGAATGAAAGCTGTGCAATTGGCGTCTAACATAATGTCAATCATTTTCGTTGACTGCCCAATCAGCGTGCAAGTTATTTCCCACCCCTGCAGAGCTTAATTAACGCCGGTACGTTAGGGACATTTAGCTACAGCTCTGTCTAATGCTGTTATGAAAAATGCTCAACTTTTCATTAGTTAGCGGGAGAAATATTGGCCTGGTTCTAGATTTTGTTATTGTCAATTGAAATTGCAAATGAATTAGTGGAAATATATTATCTAGTTTCGTTTATAGGAAGAAATGCACAACGTTTACGTCTATGAGTTGCTGATTAAACCATTTTGCAATCAAGAAAATACGCGGTTTAGTTTAGTTTATGGCTTTGCAAGTAAGACAAAAACAACTATTTGATTAACTTTAAATAAGGACAAAACAAAATGTTTTCTTTTCTGACCAGTTTTTATAAACCTCAATGCGATATTCACAGTCAAAATTAATTCAAATGTAGCCAAAACTTATATTATACATCAATGTAATATTAATTAATTTTATGTTATTTTTCTGGTTATAATAATGGTTAAAAGATGCCATTTTGATTTATGTGATTCGGACATTCAATATAAGGGTCGTCTATGGAATGGAAGAGTCAAATTTATTCCATTTCCGTAGCCTGACAAACGGAAAAATACAAAAACTGAATAAATCTTGTAGATGAGCACAGTAAATAGAGAAAAATACATCGCAGGCTTGATGTTCGTATGTTTAAAGGCAAGAGAGACTTAATATTTTTGTCGCTAATTTATTGTAAAGCAAAGCTAACTGGCTTAGCTTCTTTATTATGCTTATGTCTCTGTATGTTGTAGTGCTTTGAAACTTCGTGTCTACATTCTGTTTAAATTGAAAAGTCATTTTTTGTCTGCTTAAAGTGTTAATTTCGTGTAAAAATAGCTGCTACTCTGCAAATCTGTTTATAAAAAAGCGCTGATTAGCCATTAGCTGTAACTGTCATGTTGTTTAGTTCAGTTTAGTTTAGCTTAGACAGTTGTTGTCCTGCGTGAGCTGTTGTTCCGAAGGCTGCTGAGCGTGCTTACGTTACAGCGGGGGCGGAGCGATAGACTAATATGTTTGACGTCAATTCTATAGCTGTTCACCACTGGATTTTTGTAATATATCGCACCATTTATACCTTGAAAAGGTTGAACTTGTGTGGGTTTTTTCTAGCACCTTTTTTAACCGCCCCTCCCCAACCTTACATGAATTTTGCCTTTACGGCAAAGTAACTGTTCGCGGATAGAATACGTATGATTATCATTCATAATTAAATTAGCAAACAAACAGAAATTAACCTGGTGAAATACACTTGACGTGACTGACAAAACAATAATTATAACGTTGAGACTATCAAGGAAAATTACTGCCAAAACTCGTGGCATTCTTGGATGTTAACATTGCCACCACAAGGTGTCGCGGTACTCTGAGAATCAAATGGCACAAAAGACTTGAAAAAATGTTGCTTAACTGGACCGTTAACATTACTTATGTGTCATATCCGTCATGATTGAACTTTTTAAATTTTAGATCATTAGAGGCAAGAAGGTGGCATAAAAATTTAGTACTGATTTATCAAATCATATATAAAGACATAATATAGACAGAAACCATTTTCTCATCAGTTGTGTTTAGTCGGACAAGAAGTAACAACTTGCTTAAATTGTAAGTCAAGCGATCTGCTAGAAAAATTTGGTCATTTTTATAATAGGGTTGTTCCGATTTGAAACAGTTTACCAAAATCTGTAAATGATGCACCATTAGTAAAAGCTCAAAATCCAAACCTCTTTAAACGGCGATTAAATGATGTTAATTTAAATGTGTCCTTAATATTTACCAGGCATCTGTAAGAAGCGTTTGTTCTTTGTGTCTCCCTCACACCGCCCATCACTATTATGTTGTTTTTATGCGTATGTATATATTATAATGTGTATTGCATGCTTTTATACGATGTATATGTGTGTGTGTATGTATATATGTTTTTTATTATTAAAGTATATCGTTCACTTTTTATTTAATGGGAAATAAACTTGAACTTGAACTTAAAATATATCGCCCGGAAGTAGTAGGTTGAATATCAAGTTACATTTTGGTTTATTTAATATAATAAAAATGCATTACTTTAGGCAAGCCGTTGCACTGCAGCTCACACACAGCTAACGCTCGTGCATATAGTGTCCAGAATTGCTGACCTCCATTATGTGTTCACCAGGGACCATGAGCTGCAACTGTTTGCTGCATCAAGGCTTCTTCGTCAATCTGCCAATAATCGTTGTGGATTGATTGCTGCACCCATTAGTTTAACAAGCTACGAGCATTTTCTCGCTGAATAATATTTGTAATGCATTTATCCACTCGTTTGCATAATTAATGATCGGACCACTACTAGCATCATAACTCGTTACAACCACTAATTCTCTGTACTGGGAAAAAGCAGCATGAGAACGATTGACACACTACATGAAATGCGTTCGCACATTATTTATCATTGGAAAAAGATTGCAAAGTGATGCCGTCATTAAAGTCAATAGTAAAGCCTGCCCTACTCCCGGAACCATAAGACCCTAAAATGGCTTGCCAGGCAACAGGTTCCGCCCGTACAGAAAAACTAATACCAGGTTCTCAATCAGTACCTCAAAATACCTCTTGTTTCGTAATTTTCAGGTTTATATAGTTAACAGTGGGATCCTTGAGTTAGGCTCGAAATGTCTTAAAATGGCTCTATTTCTAAATTATTAATAGAAAAAATGACACCCAATTTTTCTACTAGAGGGAACCGAATCCATTTAAACAGAAAAACGATTTTAGCAAGAAAATCCCACGGGGTGACATAATGACCCCTACTTAGTCTAAAGATGTGATGTGCCAATATTAACAATGAAAAAACAACGTCCAGGTAATTTAATGGGTTTTAGGAAAACTCATTGCCTTGCATTAGCCCATGCCCAACATTACACCATTTTACTCTACACACTTATAGTCACTTTTCCGAATTTTTTTCCAGGCTCTGATAACAAACGTAACCAAATATTGTAATAAGGGAGCGGGCAAAGAAGGGTAGAGTAACATCTGGCAGCACCTGAAAGAATGAACACAGAAACTGATGAGCAATTTTGTGCAAATTCTGCTAAACGAGCCTCTTTGGAAAGCAATCTTTTACAAAAGTTCAAGTTTAATCAAGTCTTCTTCCCACCTGTAATGATGTTCACATCATGTAGGACGCTTTTTAATAACCATATAAAGACGGCTGTTTCGTACAGCTTCTCCAACCAGTCACGACTTAAATAGGTATATTTACTTCAGGAATGCGAATGACCTAAAACAAATTTTAATTGCAAATACATTACCCGTTGTCGTCATCAGTTACGGTTTTTATTAGATTCGGCGTTGTTAATGAGGCTGCAAGTAACTTATTTGTTCACATCTGTGTCCTCATTACAGCAATCGAAGCGAAAGCGCAGTTAATCAAGACAACAGCGGCCGAGGAAGCTGGAATAGACTGCAGAAAGATAGTGGGCTTCATTACACTGCAAAGGTTATACATATGCAACTCGTGACTGTAGGACAACCGAGCAAATAATAATCCGAAAAGGAATTAATTGTACATAATAGATCACCGGTCAAAGGGACCATCTTGTCAAAGAATTATTCGAAAAGTTCGCTGATGCAAACCCATCGGAAAAAACGACATTCGTTTTAACATCGCCATAGCAGTGAAACACGGGCTACTGTGTTCGCACCGACACGCACATGCACAGATTTTTCAGCGCGCACGCCCGAAAATTTGTTTCCACTGTATCCACTCTCACTACGTAAGTAACATTCGTATTGGAAAGAGAGAAAATTTATGCTAGCCTAGGATAAAGAAGCATTTATTTCGTTTTTAATGGTTGAAGAAAGAGCAAATAGACAAAAATGTTCAAGCACAAGAAACCCTCCACTTACATAAAGCTTTGAAAATTCATCTTGAAATTTTATATCGCTTACATACTGCCTTTTTGCATGCAGGGCTTGCATCGGCAGTAACGCTGTATAAAAGTTGTAAATTTAAACTCCCGCGTTGACCGTTAGGCGCATCCATTTTAATGGCAGGTTGTTTGAAACAACTTTAGATAATATTTAGTGAAGTTTGAAAAGTTAATCAGACCATGCGTAACACACAAGTTAGTAACTAAGAAAAAATTTAAATTACTGTATCTTGTCAATAAGATTAAAAATACGTTTTTTGGTTAGTGAGTGGCGCACCCTGGGCGGTGGACCAGCAACATTTTGCCAATTGACGCGAACATTTCTTTATAGTTATATAACTCTCCAGCAGGTAAGCGAAATGCTAAGTAATATAACTTTGCATGGAAAGTTTTTTGGAACATAATTTAATATTGCCTTTTCTTCCCTTGATTTACGTATGCGTAGGTGACGTCATGTAATGGCGCCGTCGGAACAGCATTGCGGGACATTTAAAATGAAAACAAACAAAAATTCCTTTCAGCGCGAGTACGATATATGCATAAACTGCCGTATAAAGTAATATAAATTTTTAAGGCGATTTTTCTGAAACCTACTTCATGTACTCCTTTTCTTGTCCTTTAAGACTGCTACCTGCTACTTTTCGTATTTTACCTGATTTGCACATTGCAGCAACAGGATAGGTAAATAATTACCCTAAATTTAGAAAAATGTGTAGAACAAAGAATCGCAAAATTAGGCCTAAATTTACAAAAACGTTGGAGGAAACAAAATATAGAAATGAACTTTTCCGTCGGCAAAAAGATGTTAAAGTACGGATCAGCGCAAGTACGTTGCGTAACAATGCGTCAGTTTTTTTCCGTGTGACAATACAAAAAAACTTTTTTGTGTACATGTCTGTAGAAAGGCTTAAGGTATGCAGGTTAAGGTTTTTTCACATGTCCTTCTTGGGTGATTCTTTGAGAGGCATTGTTTGTCCTGTGTGCTTTCGATAGTGTCTGCTGGCGCACTTGCTTGTCCCGCGTCTCATACAATAATCACAAACCTAGAGTGCAACATGGTTTGTGATTATTGTAGAAGACATTATAGTGGCTGACTGCCGTACAAGACACTTGTTTGGCCAGGCAAGTGAGTAGTTAAAACAGACTCAGTTTAATGAGGAAGCTTCCAGCTGCTTGAAGACGTGCATAGGTTTGTAGTTGTCACTGTCAGTTTATCGAATTTCTTGTACGGGTGTTACAGCCACAAGTCACCTGGTGTCCAAAATCCAAACTATTTCTCATAGAAACATGATAAAAGCAGTTATTTCTCAAATATCGTATTATTAGTAAACCAGTTATGATTAAACTATCTTTTTGTTGTAGCAAAAATTTTCTCCTATGTGACATACTGAGCGTTCCGTCCATTGTGCACTTCAAAGTAAAAAGAGAAGAGCTGCTTGCATTAAGGGTACTGATAACTCAGGACAGCTGCCGTACTCCTTCGGTGATCTCTTTTTGTAAAAAACAAAAATTAGCAAAAATTTCTGAAAAAAAATTGTTAAAATTTGAATAATTGCAAAACATTGTTGATTTTCGTTCCTTTGTAAAGTGCTGACGAAATATATAACAATCATCGTAGAAAATTATAAACAAACAAGAGAGCTGGAAATCTTGTTATCGCTGCCATAATAATTTTTATTCAGCAAGATCATTATTCATGACTAGTCGATTAAACAAACAATAATATTTTATGTGAATCTTCCCGCCTGTGTGTATAGAAAAACTTGGAAAATTGAAATAATTATTTGTAAGATGAAAATTCTTGCTTTATTTCAGTGTAGAAATTTGTATTCGCCTGCAGCGGTCATCTTGCCATCAAATTAGAAATTACGTTTTATTTCCAGTCACGTTGCAACTAAACTTAATTTCTAGCAGATAATCTCACCAGAGCAACTCGAAGTGAAAGAAACAGCTAGTTTGCGCGCTGATTTTCTGACAAACAAATAACTTATTTTGCTAACTTTACAGCAATAGTGAAAAATATTACATTTAAAATGATATTAATGGCTAATAGTTGCCATAGCAGAAACATTATTATTGTCATAAGCTTACATGCATTTTTATCTCTAGCATGTCAGGTCACATCTTTGTAACTACAGTGCTAATATGAATTTATTAATTAAAGGTCCACTGACAGCCTGGTAGATACTTGCTGTCAAAATTCACTATTGACTAGCTGATACAAAAAAGTGGCTTTATTTTCTTATAAACTCGCGTTTCGGTTTGGTTAGCGTTGAAACACTTCAAATTTAGCGCCGCACAGACAGAGAAATGAAAAATTCGAGAAGCGGAAGTGACATCACGTTAGGAACATCACGTTGTTCGCCCTTATTGCATCCAAAGTGTTATGAAAATATAACATTTACTCGCTAAATTGCAATAGAACCATGCAGCATTTCAGGTTCGCGTTTCTTTAAAATGAGTTTTCCAAATGCGCCTTTTACAATAAATACAGTTGATCTGTGTGTGAGCTTAACTCAAATACGTAATGAATCAACAACCAAAATTAGAAGAAGATGTCGGCTCAAGTTTTCCAGTTCCCCACACAAGAAGTTAGTTCGAAGTTTAAGACTAGGGTTTAGGGTTAGGGTTAGGGTATTTAAATGGTGTGAAGAATTGCAAACTCCTTCCGCAGTGTCTCTAGAAACTAGTTGAGCCAAACAAAATTCAAACCCAGAACCTTGTGGTATCATACGTTCTAACCAGATGAGCTGTCAACCCAAATGGCCAAAACAAGTCTTAGTTCTCATACTAGTCAGCATGCAATCAGTCAAAACCGGCTATCAATAGTAAAGCGAAACTAATTAATTAATAACCCCTAACACTGAACTCTTATTAAAAGTCATAACTATCAAAAATTAATCATTACAGGTACTTGACTTATATATACATAATACACATTATATTCATATAGCAAAACAGGAGTCCACAAATCAGTACATTTTTACAAAAATCCAAGTAAACGGAAATCAAAGCCAATCTATAGCCTTTAGCAGGTGATTTTTGTATACATAAACTTGAACTTGCATATTAAACTGTATAGCATTCTCTACATGTATTCAGCTCTATACTTAAACGTAATACTTATTGACATGTGAGTAAGCACCATGCAGCTATAAATTACATCAGTCAGTACAAAAGTTACGCTTGTGTGAACATACAGAGCTATAACTCTAATGACTTTGTGATTATGGCAGTTACGTGGCTCAGATCCATCACATTTAGGGCTAATTTTCCTGATAGAATAATGCCGGGGTGGCATTAACACTCAGCCAGATTGCAACACGGCATGGCACATCAAGAAATAAGCGCAACTGTAGGTAACTTTATTATTATTAAGGACCTCTGCGAATTCTAAATCTGACAAAATGTACATTAAGTTACAGTAACTCCCTCATCGCCATAATATCAAATACAGCTTTCATTTTGGAATAAGGCTAACTCCTTACAAAGGTCCAAAATGCTGTTATCGTGGCGATCTTTTCCTGACTTTTTATCCGACTATATTCTAAAAATGGTAACACTTGTCACTAATACTGTTATCCAGTTCATCTGTTTGTTGCATGGTAGGCGTTTAGACTAATACGATAAAATTTTGCCCCGAATACCAATAAATAAAACAGATGAAATAAATGTAGTTCATAGTAATACTTGTTGTAGTTTACCAGATTAGTTGACGATACCGGTCTCGATTTCTTAAAATGATAGTGCTCTTAATTATTTGGGCAATATGACCTCATTTTACCTAAATGAAGCCTTTAGTGAAAGGCGTACACTTCGGCCGTTTTTTGCTACGTTCGCCGCAACGATACAATTATCGCCTCTGATGCGGCCAACTGTATGAACTTACCATCCTGATCGCCATCTTACTCAAGGCAAGAAATAACCAAGCTACTTTTGCACAAACAAAAATTGTACAAAACAATCCTTAAGTCGTTCAAGTTGTGTTTATGTGAATCCACTCTGTGAATTCTTTGCACGCAAGGCGTTATGAGGAACTTTTTCGCGCAGGATTCAGAGCCAACTCAGCCAAGCAAGGCTAGCTCACTTCTACAATGACGCCTTCCAAAAATTTCTCACCAATTCATATCAAGACGGATGCTTTACCACAGAAGCGGTAAAAGGAAGCTAAGCTTCCGAAGCTTGGCCTTCAGTTTGTAAAACATATCACTAATACATCTGCTTGTAATAATTATATACGTCGGCTTCTATTATATATTATTACTTTAGATACTAGCCTTTTAGATCCAGTAATAGATAAAGGAATGTCTCAATCTATGAGCGTTCAGACAGTTCTCACTCAAAAAGCAATAAAATCACATAATTATACTGTAATTATTACGGACTCTGTTCATCTGTTGCATAATTAATGATATTTGCATATTAAAGTTTTGTCACTACAGACCCCTACACACTCACATCATCGTACACAGACTCATATACAACATGGTAATAACAATTACATACACGTACTTTACGTAAGCTCGTTTAAAAAATCATCGCTATCTCCTCTTTTGTTACATTAATTTTGTTTCTGGTCAACTTGTAATCAAGATAATCGGTGACGTCACCATTTTGTATCTCGTGGTAAAACACGTTTTAAAACACCATATTGGTCCTTTGTTTCTAAACAGTGAGATCAGCTCTTTCGTTACTTTTCATTTTGGTCAACTTGTAAACTGACAAAGACAATCGATGACGTCACCATTTTGTGATGACGTTGTAAAACACATTTTAAAACAACAGATTGGTCCTTTATTTGTAAACAGTGAGATCTGGCGTGTCTATGTTACACACACTCAGCTCTAACCATAAATGCAATCGATAATCAGACGGAGGATGTTCGTTTCAAGATGCGTTGGAATTTGCTGGAACCTTGGCGGCTGTAGCTTTGAACACCGCTGTCATGAGTTCAGCCTTTTCAGCAAGTTTCTTCCAGTCCTCGCTGTCCGTCACCACATCAGTGCCATGTTGACTTATGAACTCCAGTGCCCTCTGCTTTAATTCTGTAATCTCGTGCTTGTCCGCAAGCAGTAGGGTGTTCACAACATTCTTCGTGGTCATGTTGTGCATCAACTCATGGACTGCCTCTTGCTTCAGGCCTGAAAGAAATTGGAAATATTTAGTTTGCACAAATTTTCAGTGGCTATAGCGTTCTTCGCTAAGCGTTTTTCGGAGCAAAAAGCTCCTAAGCGGTTACGTTAACGTGTTACGAATTTCAAATTAAGTTTTATTCGTGTAGGAAGTCATTGGGCGATTTTGGCATCCACTTAGAAGCTTCAGAAAAATCCATGCGGGAAGTGCTTTTGTATCGATTTAACTCACGCAATAAATTAAACGCATTCAGCAATGCGACTTAACATGCAGAATAAATTAGTTGTGCGTTCTGTTATACGAAAAAGCGCGGAATAATTTGGTTTCGCATTTCACCACTTCTCGGTTACTCAAATTGTAAACGTAAAAATGTCTAGAGGAAACATAAATTATTAAATTACATTCAATGTAAATTAGTTCTCATCATCATCACTCATAAACTGGAATTCAAAATTTTTGTACAGTGTGATGTAATGTAATGTATTTTGTGTTATTTTGTGTAAGTACACGTTTTGGTTTAGTTTGAGAAACTTTATGCTTGTACTTTTGTAAGCTTTCCCGTTACTATGTGATTTCATCTGCAAATAGGTAAAAAAATTAATAAAAAGATACCTAGGAAAGTACATAGGAAACTTATCCAACTTTAGTAACTTTAAGTAACGCTCAATTGCAATTACATTTTGTACGTATCACTTTGCTGTAAGAGTGTAGATCAAACATCGCAACAACTTATATTTACGGTGATTTCTAACATTACACGTTTTGAGTAACAACGTTCTCGTGTTAAGATGACTGACTTTTGCAGACTAATGAACTATCTCTTGCAGTCATATTCAAAATAAGACACATTCACATCTTTCTGCACACTTCTGCATTAAAGGCAAAGGAAAGGAAATTTCAAAGTATGTCTCAAAAAAATTTATTTTCTTTTTATTATTACTTATCTACTATTATATTAATATTCTTGGTATCTTAATATATATATATATTTATTTATTTATATATAAGATTCGAGGCTACAGCCCGGACGAGGGCACCATTTGCGGCGATCTATATATCAAACGAAAGGTCTCGATCTAGTGTCGTGCCATTGATGGTTTATTTTTCGAATGGGGCCCACCGGGAAGAACGGGAGGCGAAAACCCCCCCAAAATGGCCCTTTTTCGGCCGTTTTTTGCAAAAGTTATACGGCTGAGATGTAGAGAACGGGAACGGGCCGAGGGTGGTGCTGGGTATGGATAGATAGCCCGTTCAGCGATGGGTGTCATAGGCCTATTTAGAATTCGCGAGAGGGCTAGGGCGCCCAGCAACGGGCGTTTTCCCGGACCCAACTCGCGATTTTTTCGAAATTTCGGCCAAACAGCCTGCGGGAAAAACGTTCTAGCGGCGCCCGGTGGGACTCTCGGAAGGAGATATATAGCTCTTTACAAAGAGGAAGGACAGGGCTACACGATGATGTGGGCTTTATTTTAGGGCAGGTCCACCGAGAGGAGTATCAACGAGTTAATTGGGAGTTCTATTTTCGGCAATTTTCGCTTAGAAAACTGCTGACGCAAAGCTATTGTTGTGACGTCATCCATTGTACTCTGCTGTAATCTTATAACTTTAATTCAGCAAAAAGCTGCCTGCTACGGGTTTGCGTTAGTTAAACAGACATACAGTAGGCATGATGTTACGGGCTTTGTGTTATAAATGAGGACTAGGTAGGATGTTCGCGTATTATTGATTACACGTGTATTTATACGCAAAATCTTTTGCGGGGCCTTTGCTAGTCTATCTATCTATTATATTAATATTCTTGGTATCTTAATATATTTATTTATATATATATATATATATATATATATATAAGATTCGAGGCTACAGTATATTATAATAAATCGATGTCTTTCTTGCAATATTAAGAATTTCAAAACAATAATGTTAAAACTCAGCGTTATGCTATCTTCTATATATTAAAATTCTTGGTATATATATATATAAGATTCGAGGCTACAGCTCGGACGATGGCACCATTTGCGGCGATCTATATATCAAACGAAAGGTCTCGATCTAGTGTCGTCTCATTGATGGTTTATTTTTCGAATCGGGCCCACCGGGAGGAAGGGGGGGGGCGAAAAACCTCCAAAAATGGCCATTTTTCGGCCGTTTTTTGCAAAGGTTCTGAGATATAGAGAACGGGAACGGGCCGAGGGTGGTGCTGGGTATGGATAGATAGCATTTATTGATTACACGTGTATTTATACGCAAAATCTTTTGCGGGGCCTTTGCTAGTTTTCTATTATTTTCTTAGTATCTACTATTATATTAATATTCTTGGTATATATATATATATATATATATATATAAGATTCGAGGCTACAGCCCGGACGAGGGCACCATTTGCGGCGATCTATATATCAAACGAAAGGTCTCGATCTAGTGTCTTCTCATTGATGGTTTATTTTTCGAATGGGGCCCACCGGGAGGAACGGGGGGCGAAAAACCTCCGAAAATGCCCCTTTTTCGACCGTTTTTTGCAAAAGTTATACGGCTGAGATGTAGAGAACGGGAACGGGCCGAGGGGGGTACTGGGTATGGATAGATAGCCCGTTCAGCGGTGGGTGTAGTAGGCATATTTAGAATTCCCGAGAGGGCCACGGCGTCCCGCAACGGGCGTTTTCCCGGACCCAACTCGCGATTTTTTCGAAATTTTGACCAAACAGCCTGCGGGAAAAACGTTCTAGCGGCGCCCGGTGGGACTCTCGGAAGGAGATATATAGCTCATCAAAAAGAGGAAGGACAGGGCTACA
>JAQGDQ010000866.1:0-52500 GCA_030141605.1 Tubiluchus corallicola
ATATATGTATATATATGTATATATGTACACATATTATATATAATGGAATTCTGTGATGCTGCGAGCGTACAGAAGGTGCCAGGTTGTTTACTTAGTCTATAGAATTCAGTTTTCGCTTGTTAAAATCATTATTCTGTTACTTTGCTGGCGTTAACTAGCGAAGATGGATTTTACCAATATTATTGTCGGTAAAAGATTTTCATTGCGTAGTGGGCAACGGGATTCATGAACAAGCAAAAAAGAGAAAAGAAATACGCTCGTTTAACGTTTTGGATTGTTTGTAGTTGATAATAATAGCTGCAGCTGCAAAGCATTTATATTGTAATCAAACCGTTTGACGCCGTTTTTAGTTTCAACAGGAGAGCGCCCAAGAGTGAAGTGATTGCGGCTTTAAACTTATACTCAGTGCCCTTGTCACAATTTCATTGCAGAAGCTTTAAAACAACTGTCTTATATATTAAAATAAACTCAACTTCCCGAAAGGCTTGACTTTTCCTTATTCATAAAAAAACAATTTTTGCTGATAATATTTGAGCAGCACATCGTAAGACGGTGATGGTTTATGGAACAATACATTTTATACTTCCTACTGTTCATATACCGGAGAATCGTTAAAACCAACTAAAAAAACCAGAGCTTGACCGGATTCAGCTGACCAAGTTAAACAATATTGATTAAATTAGTCTAGTGATATTGATTATTAATTAATGGGCTCGTTTGAGCTAAGTTCAATGTCATATTTAAATGTGAATTTGTAAGAAAGTTTAAAATACGGCGAAGTGATGAACGCTGTTCAGGGTCGTTACGCAACAAAGAGGTCAATGTGTAACAGCGTTATGTGACAAGAATGCTACATTATGTTATGTAACAAAACGCAAAATTCTTCATTTCTGCCTCCTTAGATAACAATCATTATGGCACGAAAAATGAGTGCGGTCTAGCCGATTATCGGACTATAGCAGTCTGTCTCTGTTCTACATGCGGGTCTGGCCTGTCAGATGGTCTGTCTGGCCTTGAGCTTAGAAGTAATGAAGAACTGATCAAAATCAACACATGGATGCGTACAAATAAGTTAACACTATAATAAAACAAAATTTATGATCATAAGAAATGAATTTGAAAACAATGAAAACTCCATTATAACAGTATCCGTGCAAGACTGTTTATTAAAACAAGTATCAGACATAAAATATCTGGGAGTCTACATACATGACACCCTTAATTGGTCAACACACATAAAAATATTAGCTACAAAGTAAGGAAAGTTACAGGTATATATTTAAATTGAGGCATTACTTAAGCACGGATATCCTAAAAATGTTTTACTTTGCCGTTGTGTACCCACACATTAACTATTGTATCTTGTCGTGGGGCACAGCAAAAAAATCTGTTCTGAAACCACTTACAGCAGCACATAACAAAATTATCAAAACAATGACTTTTGCTGGGTTCCGAGATCACGCTACCTCTTCTTATTATGCTTTGCAATTATTAAAAATAAATGAAATTCATAAGCTTGAGTTAGCGAAATTCATGTTCAACTGTAAAAAGGGCATTCTACCTAAATTATACAACAATTATTTCAGAAAGATTAGTGACGTTCACCAGTATTCTATACGAGCGCAGCTATCAAACAAAAAAATTTTCAGGAAAGATTTAACACAACAAAAGGTCTACAAACTTTAAAATACAATGGTACAATTCTATGGAATACTCTTTCAGATGATCTTAAGCAATCAACTAGTACCTGTCACTTGAGTAAATTATATAAATATCAACTCTTACAAACTTATTACCGAGATTAACTAGATACAAGTGTACAGTATTTTGCAACAACTTTTATCCCTTTTGCCCACTATAATAAATTGTCTAACTGCGTGCAAGAGCAATTACTGTTATAACAGGTTCAATTAACTTCAATATTTAATTTGTTTATTGTCTAACTCCTGTAGATCAATTTCAAAGTCTGGACTCCAATTGTCAATCTCCTGATGCAGTCATACAGGCAATAAAAAGTCGTTTTGTAATTTTTTAATGACTCCATTATACATTCGCTTGTTTATGCACGACTACCTATAACACATAACTTACAATATTGTTTACAATGTAATTTTTTATTCCGGTTGTTTTTTCCCCGTATGATATGCTTTTTGTTATGTAAATTATAACTTCTGTATGCCTGTGCATGAAAATTAACGCCCAGTTTAATATACTTCAATATCCTAATATATAGATAAACCTGATTCTCAGTTCTATTATTTACATGATAATTTACTTTTTGACTGTCACAGAATTATGCTTGTGTCATGAAGTATATTTCACTTGCCATTGTCCTTATGTTTCCGTTGTCAGATTTTTATTTTCAGTTCCTGTTTGACTTTTTTTATTATGCACTTATTATTACTGCGTATGAATTTTATTAACATGTTATAAGGATATCAGTTTAATGTCTTTTGTAACAATTAAATCTTTATTATAAGCAGTACTAACAATAATACACTGTAGCACAGCGCTTATAAAAATGTTCATCACTAACCAAAGGGCAGCTGATTGGATGACCAATTGGTCTTTCGCTGCCCTTTCTTCACATTTTTTCCAAATTAATTGTTTTATAACTGTGCGTGTGTTGCAAAATAAATAAAAAAGATTATGATTATGATTATTTAGATGTCTGATATGACTAGGGTCCGGTCTGGCTGGATTCTAATCTGACTAGGCGTAAGATGCATGAAAGTATCAGCTCCTGCTGTCAGAAAGAGTATGCCCCACCTCCCCTTCTGTAAAGCGTCGTGACATTTATTAAGTTATAAAGAGTAAAGGAAAGCTTTTTAAAAATAGTGATTTAAGACCAAACTATTAATTAAATTATTTAATTAATAACTCAAGATTAAATCCTTGACGATATAAGATTAATTTACCGCCTTGACTAGAAACGCAGTTAGGGGTGGCATATCACGTGATAATCAGCTAATGTTCGAAAGATTGATGATGTAAAATTTATACGCAGAAGCTGAGGGCGCATTACGTAGTTATACAAAAGGGCAGATTAGGAGCTGTCTTGAAGATGGAGTGCTGGTATCACTATCTTCTTATGTATACCGTGTTTGTGCTTGATGCTTAATCGGTATAGGTATATACTATATTTTGCAATTGTGTTCCACGTATAATCGCTTGAAATTGCCGTAGCATAGATACTGTACGATATTTTGAAAGTGGCATACTTACACTTATGATAGACAGTCATGTTAGGGCGCATTAGATGGCGCCACCTGCATGTACCTTCATAGTCTGGCTTCATGTAAATTGATCACGGTCACGACGCCCACTACTAGGCGCCTATATTCTAGTCAAACTTACTAGGCAACGCCACCTGTATGGGAGCATGTCTATATATGGAATAATTTCGTGTTGCTATAACTGACCATGTTGTGTAAATAAATATTTAATCTTACGTATTTGATCCTATTATAGTAAGTACCACGTGTATAGACAAATACTTATCTATACATATATATGTACTAATGAAGTGTTTTGATTGAGGTAGGACCAGCCTTACCGTAGGGAATATTCTTTATTGGGAAGAAAGAGTAAAGGAAAGCTGTTGAAAATAGTTAGTTGAGATCAATCTATTAATTCAATTATTAAATTAATAACCCAAGATTAAATCCTTGACGATGTAAAGAACTAAACTGTGCACCTATCTCTATCTGAATCCCGAGCTATCTGTCAGTGCAATGTATAGTGTTAAAGTAAATGAGCTCCATAGGAATAAAACATCTCGGTTACGGCTCTCCTCACATAACCTAGCTATTGAGACTGGAAGATGGGCAAGGATAAAAAGAGAAGACAGGCTATGCTCCTGTCCTGGCTTAAACATTCAAACAGAAGAGCATGTTATCTGTTTTTGTCCACTTAAGAATCACCTTCGTGAAGATAACACTGAACTGAACTTTAACGATCTGCATGAATTTTTCATTGGAAACCTAATGTCATATTGTGAATTTGTAAATACCTCTTTAGCGATTTTTGGACAGTAATGATCATGTTATGTAATCAAAAGCGTTTATCGTGAATTTGTAAATAACCCTTGAGCTGTTTTTGGCCAGTAATGATCATGTTATATGATCAAAAGTCCTTTTTTGTAGTGAACTATGGAATGAATAAAAATATCATGTTCGACTATCTCTTAATCAGTCAATATATATATATATATATAGAGAGAGAGAGAGATATAAGATTAAATTACCGTCTTGGCTAGAAGCCCAGTTAGGGGTGGCATATCACGTGATGATCAGCTGATGTTCGAACGGCGAGTCAGAAGTAAAGACTGTTGATATAACCTTTATGCGCAGAAGCTCAGGGCGCATCAGATAGTTAGACAAAAGCAATTTGAGGCGCGCACCTCGGGCAGATTAGCTGTCTTGAAGACGGAGGGCTGGCATTGCTGTCCTCTTATGTATACCGTGTTTATGCTTGATGTTTAATAAACGTGCAGTTTGCTAAACAAAGTCTTGATAGTTTGCCGTACCCATCGTGGCTGTTCCACACGCAATCTTCACGAGCCACAACCATAAAGACAGTAAACAACAGGAAGCAGCTATAACCGCCATCATAAGCAGACTTTATTACATGGGAAACAGATATTATTTTATTTAAAGTATATATATATCAATATATTGAGGTTGTAAAGCAATATGAAACTTAAGCAAATACATGTGTATAGTGAAGAAGTAAATATTACTCAAGTAAGACTAAGCGGTCCAGGCCCAACCTGACCGGACTGACAAATCAGACGTCAGACAGGTGCCACAGACTAGATCAAACTGAGTTGGAAACAGATCCGAACTTGGAACAGAAAAAAGCTCGTCTAGTTCAGTTATTATGCCACATTCAGACGAAGACACAACGACTGAAGCCACAGACTAATTCTATGTTAGCGCATTACATAATGTTACATAATGACATAAACATTGTTATAATGATGTGAAAATGTAAAATAATGACAGTTTTGTGATTTGTTACATAATGCATCATCTCTTTTATATATAATGTTATATATGGTTGCATAATGAATCTTAACACACACATTTGAAAAACGTTAAATGTGGCAATTTATAGACAGAGTAATAATATGCACAGAATAGTTTAGTAGGCCAAAAGGCAGAGCAAACAATAACAATTTGGACAAAGTAATTTCTACATTGTAGAATGCTGAATCGAATATTTCTTTAAAGTTATATTATGGTTGAGGTATACCATTCCATTATGCTATCCTGAACATTGGCCATTTATTTGGACTTGAGGGATTATGATCATTTTATATTAGCGCTACTGCTTAAGGATGAATGATGCGCTTAAACGTATAACATCGAAAGACGTGTTAGTATCTTGAGCAGACTTATGGTTCGTTTATACATAAGGCGGGAAACCATTAGTGTTTCCTGCTATCTATTGCTCTATGTTATTTCAAAAGGCGTCGTTTATACATAAAGCGGGAAACCGCGTGGCCAAATAATCGCTCGCGAAGTTTTCGTTAGTGAAAAAATCAGTTTTTTTGCCAAATGTTACTTACATTCGGGTTGGGTTACTCCAAGTCAGCCTACCATGAACCTATGTTTGTATCATTACTCTCATTCTTATTTCACTTTGCAATTTATGCTACCATCCAGCACCAGCCAGGCTCTACTCAAATTGTTTAGGATATAATTCATTACTAATGCATTATAATTCTATTCGTTTTGTCTTGTAAATCATAAATTAATTGTAATTAATTAACTGCTTTTTAGTAATTAAGTTATCCAACTTTCATCCAAATTTTCATATTTGATTAGATTTTACAATCAATACAGTAAGATAGTCGTACCATCTTTTATGCTCCCATTGTCTCTCACTGTCAAAAATATTGTCATCGTCAAAAACAGCTTTTAACACCAAACGACCTGAAACTTACTTAACTCACTCGGTTTCTGTTCGTCGCACCTCTTCGGGATTCTTTACTCAGCGAGTATGAATGACTCAGAACTAAATATTCTGAATTGATGAAAAAAATCTTTAAACAAGATACTTTGTTAATGAAGGAGTGCAACGGGAATCCTAAAGAGATTTTCACGTACAAGCGCTTGTCACATATTCTGAGATTTCCACGCGTGGACCGTTAGCATATCTGTAATAGTAGCAACATGTCCTATCGGACCCTGACTGACCGAATCATTTATTTCACCCACTTGTTGAAGCACCTAGGCTTGACTCTAGGATACTAGGATCGAGTCACATTGGAAAGGGGATTCTTTACTTTGCTCTTGAAAGGATAGGCGGGTGTACACTTCTTTGCCCACCACTCGTTCAACTGCTTTCCAGTGTATGCGTCCCTGCGTTTTAATGGTTGTTCGTGCAACTTTCTACACAAATCACACCACTGTGTCGGATAGACAGGCACATGATCCTTAGCACCGTGTAATTCCATCGGATTTGGAAATCGCATAAAAGCTTTATATTTCGTTTTCCAGGCGAGGTAACTGTAATATTCAGTATCGTTCATGTTTTTTAAATACTCTGCCAGATGCTTTGGTGAAGCAAAATCTTCTATGTTAATGTAAGAATGTGGCGGAAGAATGTTGCTGTAGTCAATGCCACCCAAGACAATTGGAACCACGTTGTACATCATTGGACCAAAAACCTTCTCTGTAACATAGTCAACACATCTTGCATTCTCAAACGCCAGGTAGAATTTGTAATTTTCTTCGAGCATCTTGTAGCATTTCTGCATGCCACGACACTTAAGAGTACCACACTGTCCGTACTTGTCTATTTTGATGTGCTTTCTTAATTCCTTAGCGTAATTTTCTCGCTTGCTGGACGTTCTACAATTAGTGACGAACCAAGCAACAAGTTTCGTTTTGTTTAATGCAAGGTTTTCGCTCACAAGTGTTTTTTGTTCTGAAGTGTTAAGCGTTTGTGGTACGATTTCACCATAACGTTGAACAATGTCTGAATCTAATCTATAAGTCATTGTCCAGTTAAAAATTGTGTCTAAAGACACCAACTTAGTTTGTGTATACACAGGTGATTCCATCAAATAAAACACCCACACTTGGTTGGAAGGACGATACGTAGGTGTTTTGTCCCACTTGCTTCTTAGATGTACTATAACTGCGTCACTCACATTTAAGAGAGATTTGTCGTTTGTTGTATAGCAATTGGAATACTCTACTGGACAGTGTTTTAAAAATGGTTTTCTTCCAAAACCAAACATGAAGTCTATACCAACTTTTAATGAATATAATGAATTCCAGTACAAAATCAATTTGGTTACATTCGTGCTTCTTAACTTTGAAAATTCTCGTAGTTTTGTCTCATTGATAATAATGCTTGGCTTTGACAATTCTGCAAATGATTGCTTCACTCGTTTGCTTGCTAAACTCGCGGTGTTCAGTTGCACAGGACTTGCCACAAATAACGCAAGCACGATTAAACACGCAGCCGTCAGCAGGAAGAGAAATAGTTTTTTGATACAATCGGAATAACTCATAACCAGACACTGTAATACACCTTGAAATCCGTAATGACATGATATTGTGAATGAAAATAAGGAAATCCACGACACGTTGACGTATGCGCTTCGTACTATAACATATAGCTACAATGTTACTCTGGACTTTGTATTATTTGCTAAGCCTGTGCCATGTTTGAAGGCCGTGTTTGTCATCGGTACGAATGAGTAAGTAGCACGCCTAAACAAATACTGACAATATAGTTTCACATATAAATTCATGAATTAAAAGTGAATTTTAGGTAAACGTGGCTGCCATTAGACAGCAGATAGAACCCTTCCTGCAGACCCATTGTCTCATCTTTGTCTATGACTTGCAACATAGGAGTTTTGGTTTCTTCCAAAAAATCATTATTCTTGAGAAATTCTTTCTTCCTTAGAAATCCAAATTTAGAATTTTGGCGGGATAGACTACTGTATTATGAAAGAATTTCAATAGTATCCATTAGGGCCAATATTATATTGAAGATTTGGTCTTATTTTTGCTATGCTTTATTCCATGCTACTGCTTGTGGTATGAGTCATTTTACATAGTATTGCGCTACTGTTGAAAAAGCCTATCTATTTAAATAGGTTGCTACTAGCCTTGCACATTTTGAACAACGTAAAAATGTGCTTGGCTGGCTGGGATCTTTCAGATACCCTGTCTTTATGAGCGGATCCACAATGACTTCAACCATCTAACATATACAATAAGTTCTTTTTTTAAATAAATATTGTCTTTTTTGTCTTTTGTATATAATGTTGAAGTAAATGATTTTGTGACGCTGGTGTAATTTGTTCTCGACAGGAACACACCTGGGCCTGGGGTGCTCCAGCCGTTGTGTTCTCTCGACAGGAACACACCTGGGCCTGGGGTGCTCCAGCCCTTGTGTGCTCTCGACAGGAACACACCTGGGCCTGGGGTGCTCCAGCCGTTGTGCGCTCTCGACAGGAACACGCTTGGACCTTGGGTGCTACAGCCGTAGTGTGCTCTCGACAGGGACATACTTGGACTGGGGTGCTCCAGCCCTTGTGTGCTCTCGACAGGAACACACCTGGGCCTGGGGTGCTCCAGCCGTTGTGTGCTCTTGACAGGGACACACGTGGACCTGGGGTGCTCCAGCCGTTGTGTGCTCTTGACAGGGACACACGTGGACCTGGGGTGCTCCAGCTGTTGTGTTCTCTCGACAGGAACACACCTGGGCCTGGGGTGCTCCAGCCGTTGTGTGCTCTTGACAGGGACACACCTGGGCCTGGGGTGCTCCAGCCGTTGTGTGCTCTTGACAGGGACACACCTGGACCTTGGGTGCTACAGTCGTTGTGTGCTCTCGACAGGGACACACCTGGACCTTGGGTGCTCCAGCCGTTGTGTGCTCTTGACAGGGACACACGTGGACCTGGGGTGCTCCAGCCGTTGTGTGCTCTTGACAGGGACACACCTGGACCTGGGGTGCTCCAGCTGTTATGTTCTCTCGACAGGAACACACCTGGGCCTGGGGTGCTCCAGCCGTTGTGTGCTCTTGACAGGGACACACCTGGGCCTGGGGTGCTCCAGCCGTTGTGTGCTCTTGACAGGGACACACCTGGACCTTGGGTGCTACAGTCGTTGTGTGCTCTCGACAGGGACACACCTGGACCTTGGGTGCTACAGTCGTTGTGTGCTCTCGACAGGGACACACCTGGACCTTGGGTGCTACAGTCGTAGTGTGCTCTCGACAGGGACATACTTGGACTGGGGTGCTCCAGCCCTTGTGTGCTTTCGACAGGGGCACACCTGGATCTGGGGTACTCCAGCCGTTGTGTGCTCTTGACAGGGACACACGTGGACTGGGGTGCTCCAGCCCTTGTGTGTTCTCGACAGGGATATACCTGAACATAGGGTGTTCCAGCCGTTGTGTGCTCTCGACAGGGATAAACCTGGACCTAGGGTGCTCCAGCTGTTGTGTGCTCACGAGGGGTCCTGGGGGCCCAGGAAAGGCCATTTCACATTTCACACAGGTCAGGCAGCCCAAGTTCCCAGGCGTGATACTAAAAACAGATGGTGGGAATAGTAGATTTTAGTCTTGAGTGCCTTCATAATGAGTTAGACAGTCTTAACTACGTCTTAATTAGGGTTAGCCCCTTAATTACAAATGTGGTAATTACAAAGCGGTAAAGCCTATCTGCAGTCGAGTTACATTTGGTGGCAAGTGATAATTGTGGCTGTAGCTATCGGTGCTTCCTAAATATATAATTTACTTACGCATTACTTACTACCTTCATAGTTAACGACATTTAGTTGTGCCACCTATCGCACGCAACGTGTACCACATTAGATTCCAAAAGACGAACCACTGTCACCATGATAATATTACCTGTAAAATAGTTTTCATGTATTATATTATTTGCATCATTCGATTTGGTAATTTTTTTTATACAAATCACTCCAAACAGGGTCAAATACACGTCCTGTAAAAATAAGAACAGCGAATCGCCCAAAAGCTGATAGTACAGTAAGAAAGTGTTTATTTACCTTTCTTTAACTAATAGTTTTGGCGATGGCAATAAACTTATTGACATACCAAGTCAGTTTATAAGACTACGCACATAAAGCTATAGACAGTATTACACAGTGTTCCAAACAAGAATTTCTCGAAATGGAACCTGTAACTAACTCGTACTTGCGCGTTCTGGTGGAGATAATAAAAAAGAAGTACTAAAGACTTCCTTTGAGACATCTACGAAATGCTTCACGAATGTTTTTCGTACGTTTTGCGAAAAAAGAAGGGCGAAAAAACGCTCATTTTGACAGCCTATGCCCGCCTTCTCCGTAATGTTTTGTGTACATCTGCTGGGCAGTTTGGGCGTAGTTAAACAAACTATGTTGAAACATCAGCTTCTTGGCAAAGGTATAAAGAACTGAAATAATTATCCCTTACGGGTCACCCTAGCACTAAACTCATATTTTGCTGAGTGTGCCGTTTTTTCCTGTTCCATTTTTCCTGTGCCGTGTTTGCCTGTGCCATTTTTACCCATTTTTTTGTTTGCGCCGTTTCTTCCTGTGCCGTTTTTACCCGTGCCATTTCACCCACATTTGCACAAAAGTGCACAAGACTGCGCAACGTAACAGGTGCAAATCTCTGAACTCAGTCAACTCTGAACTACAATAATTCTTACATCTCTCTGCATTTTAAACGTCATCAACCGATCCTAGGAAAATTTTTAGGCCATGTTTAAACAACTAAGCAAAGAAACAGCAGTAGTGGTAAAATACGCAGATAGGATGTCGTAAAGTCGGGCATGATGTTTACTCGGGGTAAGATCAGGGGATCGAACTATCCTATAGGCTAGTATAGGCTGCAATTTACGGCCTCTCAAGCCTGAGGGTCCCTCAAACATTGGTAACATTTGGTAAAACATTTGTTTTTTTTCTTATTATGATTGTGTTATAATGTACGCTAATTTGCTTTGCAATAAATAGTAGAACAGTGGTATTTGTTAAAGAATGTTTTTATTGGTAAACAAAATAAGCTATTATAGTTTATTTAAAGAATTTGCAAGAACTTTAGTTCAATCTATGTAAATGCCGCTAAAATATATCACGAGTAAAAAATATTCAAGACAGGTGAAGGCGAGTTAGGGGGTGCCTCGACCTGAGAAGACAATTAATTTCGTTAACCTAAGGTCTTCAAAAGGTCGCAGTTTGACCCTGGGTAAGAAGAATACCATTGTTTTTCTGTGCACAGCTTTTATGTTGTGCATGTAACATGGCGCCTGTTGCGCTTGATAACAACTTAAGAACTCTACTTAATTTTTTAAAAAATTGCGAAACTTTAATTAAATTTCTGCACTAATGTCTAGCATTGTATACAAAAATCAGTATGTATTGCTGGCAAGTTCATATGTCTTTTTGTGTTGATTTATATATGTCCGGGTGGCAGTTCTGTCTCGACAGTCTGTGATTGCTTAGTTTGGGGCAAATGCTTAAAGCTATTGAAAATATTAAACATTTGTTTGCTCGATTGCCCTTTGCGTGTTGTTTGTAGAGAGGAACTCGAAGAACGACTAGCAAACCTAAACCAAACAAACGCATTACATTTAAATATAAGTAACTTTGAACAATTAAAATTTTCAGTTTATCTTTCTGGTAGTACTTTACTGAGTTATGACAACATCAACGTATTTGACCTGGTACAGCGACATAATGGCTAGTTTAAACTTTTTAATTAACAATTGATGTAGTTGTTTATATTTTGTGATAGACCTTGTTTTCCTGCTAAACTGCGCTCCTGTAAATTTTGCAGCCTCAGGCAACTTGATCAGAATTTATTTGCTGTTTGCTGCTATTTCAAATAAATATGCTTATAAATATTTTTGTATATTTCATATGACTGAGTACATAGAAGATTAATCATTACGGGCAAGTGACAGCCAAATTTAGCCCAATGAATAACTAAAATAATCTGTGTAGAAATCTCTTCTATTTTGCAAGTAACTTTTGATAAAATTAAGGAATGCATTGTTCAATTAGTTTGATTTATCGAGCAATAGTGTGGTTTAAACTGCCAAATGCTGTATTTAGATTCAAAAATGCTATTACGATGTATTTGTCGTCTAAATTTCATCTCCAATGTTTTTTCTGGAACCGAATTTGTGACTCGATAATAAAATACTGGTGTATTGTATTGATGTATGTCGTGATTTTGTTGTCTCAAAAATTCTGCTAAAACCACTAATGATAGAGATTGGGCATTCTTTTAATGGGTCACAGGTGTCGCCTTTTTTATGAATTGGTGTTACGTTAGCTTTTTAGTGTTAATTTATGTTAGTGTTACGTTATCTTAGTGTTACGTAAGTGTAACATATTTGTGTTACGTTAGCCTTTTTACTAATATCTGGGATCTCTTATTTCATTTTAATTTGGTTGGTTATGTGGGCTAAATGTTGTGTTATTATGAAAGTGCATCGAATATTTATAAGTGTTTTAATTTGGTCGTCTGAAAGACCACTTCCTTTGTTCGGATTGCGTTTGTCGATGATTTTAATAATGTCAAAATTTGTAATGTTCGAAAAGCAGAAGATACTGTCAGAGTGCGGGGAATTAGTCAGCTGCCTTTTTATTAGGTCATCCATTATTAAAGTAAAATTAAAGTTTCCAAGATTTATAAATGTACTATTTAAAACAGTGGATATATCTTCTAAGTTTTTCACACGCAATTGTTGATCATTATTTCGTCTATGTTTGCCTGGGAGTTTTTGAATTTGTGCATAACAGTGCTGGAAACTTTTCACTTTTGTTTAGTTGTAGCTGGAATAAATAATGTGTAGAATAAATAACATTCATTTTCTAAAGCTTTTGTCGTATCTAATTGTATGTTGCTCCGACGCAAACGAGACAAGTTTTATAATACGTTTCTTTGGATTTAATTTTATCTATTTATATGGTTCATGAAGGTTTAAACCGTGTTCTAAGCTTTTAATTAAGGTATTTGTGTGATAAACATTAGTTGAATTGTAAGTATTATTTCATTTCATTTTACTAAGACCCGAGAGAAGAAATCCTTGTAAAATTGTTTATAATCTCTAACAGTACCTACTAGTTTGAGATGTGATTATCTGTTATAGATGCGTTATTGTCGGCTATAATCAAAGCCTGATTATGCTCTTTTGGGGCCCCTAGCTTAATGAAATTATAGCGCCACCCTCTCACTCCCCAGCACCCTTTTGAAATTTCTTTTATTTGCAATATATTTTACCGACATTTACATAGCTTGAAGTAAACTTATTCTAATTCTCTAAATAAACTATGATATCTACCTTTTGTATATCTTAAAAATATTCTTTAAGAAATACTATTGTATTGCAAACAACATTAGTATATATTTCAAAACAACCGCAATGTTACTAAAGCTTGAGAGCCTTAAGCTAGAGGAACCCTAAGCTCCAGCCTATAGGATGATTCGGCTCCGGAGCCTATATTAAAAAAATGAATGCCAGAATGGTCAAAATCTGCTGACCAAGGGGCAAGGAGTTAAGAAAGGTGTTTGCCGTTTGGTTTTGGAGCTAAGGATACCACGCTTAGCTGGTACATGAACAGGGTTAGCCTAGGACGGTCAAGAAAAACTGTGTCGAACGATTATGTGTCGCATTGCTTCCAGCTTTCCCTTATTGCGCCTGGAAGTCGTTATTTTATGCGTGGGTTAGACACCTCTGTCAATTCACTGTCTCACCTCGGGGACGTTAGTCTTTTCAGTGACTAGATTCCGGTTCAACCACAACCATTCAGTGCAAGAAATAGGTCCACACTCACTGCTGGGTTCTAATTGTGCCGCTATTGCATAAAAATGTTTGGAAAAATCTTTCAAATCAGGGCCAAATTTTTCATAATCGAAAAGTGCATTTTTCGTAGTGCAGAAAAATACACAATTTAAAAACTCCTCGAGGACCAGATTTGAGGAAAGGACAAAACGATTTCACGGGCTATTCAAAATTTGATAACAACAAATTTTGCGTAAATACATTTCAATCTACAAAAGGTGCATTCGCTGCAGAATATTTAAAAAACTTATATAGAAATTACATTATAATTTTTTTAATATTAATTTCAGTTTATGACATGTACTTTACGAGAAAGGAGTACCAGCCGTGCCATTTCTGGGTAAACGTTTCGTATAAGCATCATGAAATTTGGTTGCTTACACGAAAATTTTACCCATTTCTGACCACATTATTCAGTTATGCTCACCCGCTGATGCCCGTTTCGCTTACATTTGTGTAACTGGATGAACATGGCTCTTGTATATCAGCTAGCATTAACAGCATGCTTGTGGTTTGTTAAAGATGCGAGTTAATAAAATATGTGTATATTTAGACAAATGGAGTTTTATCCTTGGCTAATACAGGAAACTGCAAATGCATTTGTTACTAAATTTTATAAGGGCTGTAACCGCTGCAGTAGCTGTTCACCCGTAATTTTCCCAAAGTCAGCACAGTACTTATTTTTTCAGTTGTTGTTACTTTATTACTAAACAGAATTGATTTTAAGTAAAGTTAGGTGGCAATACGCGATTTTTCATTTCTTCATTGTTTCATGTTTGTTCATTATTCTATTTTAGCTTTAAAGAAAAAATGGCGGATAAAGAAAATGCATCACTTTCTACAAAGCAGGAAAAACAGAAGCGTAAGAGCGAATTCAAAAAACAACTGATTATTCTTCGTAATCGCTTGTATTTCCTGACAATTTGAGAGTCTACCTGACGACAACGACCTTGATTTACAGTATTACAGACCTGGTGGCTTGGGCTACACACCAAGATGCTACTGGTGTTTTCTAGGAGAAATTGTTGACGACTCTCATGTCGCTTACCCATTTCTTAGAAATTCCACACTTTTGCGTGACGTAACTGGGGGCGCAGGCTTGAGACTGTTACCAAGATAGCCCTGTCACCAAGACAGCCCTCTCACCGCCACAAATATAAATGTGGCTGATCTGAAAGTTGGAAACGCGGTGTGCGTTCGCTATGCTGAACAATACTTCTTCCTAGATTGGGCACAAATCGGGCTTTTTTACTACCACTGAATTTGATATTAGCTTGTCAAGCTTTTTCGTTTGAATTGTTTTCCATACTGATTACTGAAGCTAGCAAGTCGGAAGCTTGATAGCAACTGTTGCTGGTTCCCTGTTTCGCAGTACCAAGCAACAGTCCAGCATGGTGTTCACTATTAACTATCCACGCATGTTTCACTTTGTCGCGCAGCATGTAGATCTATGACGCGCAGCGAATAAATGTGTTTACATGGCAACGTCATCTCAGCAGAAGCAGTTGCTCAGGGAAACCCGCCATTGATTTACTTAGACGTGCAGGTGATTCGGTGTATTGCACGTCTAATTGTAATGGTTTACCTGTTGTGTACTAACCGCACAAGCACGTCATGAATTTTTATAGTGTAAATATTTTGTGCAGTGTTATTTTCGCCATGTAATTGATCTACGTCACAAGGTTGGGTATGATAATTTTATTTTGTGGCTTCTAATTCTTACAAACTTGTAGTCGTACCGACCGAAGTGTATATAAAAGTGGAAACTATTCACGATAGCTGCTGGTTTATTCGTTTATTATATAAGCACAATTTGTATCTTACGCTCTCGCCACCATTGATAATGAACTGTTACAAATACTTACTAGTCTACGCACTCAATGTGCAGTTAGGCATACTCTGTACCCATTGATTGTGCCCAGTAAATTGTAAAAAATATTTTTATTTCAGAGTAAATAAGTTTTATATCGGTTAAATCATCTTTTTGTTTTGTAACTGTAAGAGCGTGGGGAGAGATGGCAGAGTCATTATATATGTACAGATAGATTAATTATATAAAACCAAAAGACAGTGAATCAATTCTCAAGCTTTTGAGCATTATGATTATTAATTAAATAATATAAAAAGTGACTTAGGGCTGTTGTGTGACTGTGCATCATAGCATAACATTTAAATCGTAAAACTTGTTCTTACCTAAGTTCACTATAATTTATAAGCAAAGATTGGCATTAAAATGATATAAAAATTAATGAGTCAATTTTGCATAACACTTATATTAGTCGTCTTCCTCCAAGCATTCTGTGGTTACAGTTAGAATGCCAAGTATGAGCACAACTACATAATGTTAACCTTGTATCGTTACTTATTGCAAGCAGCAGCTTATAAAGACATAGACATAGACATAGAACTTTTATTTTCTCCAATTAGTTTTACATCAAAAGTTTGTTAAATATTAAGTAATTATAGTCATAGAGCAGGGCAGGGAAGGACCATAGGGTCATCTTATAGATAATGCCCTTTCTTATAGATAGATTAGTTTATTAAAAGTAACTGCTAAAGCTAAGTGACATTGAAGGTTGAAGAAATATGTTGACCATATCAAGTGGATAACATGGTTTATCTTAATTATCTAGCGAGCTTGATATGCCTTATGACCCATTCCTGTTTTTCACTAAAATTTCTTGAAATTAAAAAAAATGAAAAGCAAGTACAGGTTTTGAAGATCAATAGCGTTTTAAGTCTGGGTGCCTTGAAAGAACAGAACTGATTAACATACCTTAGGAATTAGCAAGCGCTCTAATACAAAGTTCAGACATTTATAATAAGATGTAGATACCTATATTTTAATAGTGACAGTACATCAAGTGCAATGCAAAATGTTAAATTAACATTTACTGAATCAGCTTGAAGCTCTGCTGATTCCTGCCTTAAATCAAAAATAGTTCTATTTTGGTGTTGATATAGTTTAGTGACCTACTCCTTCTTGATCGTAAGCCTGAACTAAAATGTATTGCACGAGGGTCAATTCTGAATACAGTGATGGTTTAGTTTTTTATTTTTTTCTATGTCAATCACACGAATGTTGCAATTCTACAGACGAGTTAAGCTGTATTAAACTACTGCTAAGCGACGGCTGGTATCAACGCTAATCGTTGCCATAGAAGAGTTTGTTATACCTGCCTGCGTCTGTTATTGATTCAGATACGATCAATTCTTTTACCTGCTCTTTCAAAATCACCAAGGCAGGCAATGTTTGTTCATTAACTCGAGTAACTGATAATGCGTCAAACGGTGTTTGGTTGCGGGGGCAGTGTTTGGGCTTTACGGTGACAAACAAAGTCATCATTTTTTGCTTAGCATAACAGTTTATTGCTTGTATACCATCTTCACGTCATGTGTCCCTTAGTCATTTACTTCATATCTGACACTGAGACGCCATTACCCAAAATTATACATTTTATCTGAAACAAGATATATAAATTCCTTTAATAAACTAATTCATTTTTTATCAAAAGATCGATTACGATTAAGTGAAATTAATGAGAGACTTACAGTAAATAACTAAATAAAATTTACATACATCGTTGGCATTAAATCGTGAGTTACACAGAAACACGTCATCACTTGAACACATTGAAACTTGAATGACTGGAAATTGACTAGGATGCAAATATTGAAGCCAGATGTCGCCACTTGTAACTGTAAAACGATATATTAAATTTAACAAACAAAAATCCTTGACAGGCAGTGTTTTAGTATGGCTGAGAGATTCTCGGATTTAGATGTTTCTTTTTGAGAAAAGTGATGTAGAAACTGTTTTAGTAGTAAAAGCATTGAAAATTACAATGTTTGTAACTGCGTAACACTGTACTCGTCAATAATGAACCAAATGTACAGACCTGCACTTGTTAGTTAATGTTTCCGAAAACAGATATTTTAAAGGTTGGACCTGTTGTACGAAATTCCACGAATAAAAATTAATTTTTTCATTTGGTCAGTTTGATGGTCCCCCGTATATCGCCCGTAGTATTTGAAGGTTGACAGTAAGTTTTTCCATACATGTCAATGACACATAGACAATAAAACCCACATAAAAAAGGTTAAAAACTGCAATTAAATTTAATAACTAACTGATAATTGAAATTTTAATTTAGGTGATATTTAAATCTCACAATAAAGAACCTAAGTTCTTTTTACATTTGAAAGGCAGTTAGCTATTCAATTTCTGACTGAAGCCTTTAATTTCTCCTGTTAGTATAAAGCAATTATATTTTGATGGTAAGGTAGGCTTTTTATGCAGGCCACCGAAAAAATCAAATTTTTATTAAATGATCAAAATACAATTTTTATGGCTAATTAAACTGTCTTTTAAGCCTACTTTAATGCCACAAGAATGCATGAAAATGAATGTTATCTGGGCTGAGCAATAAGGAGGGTCACTGTGCTGTGCATCTACTTCCTATATCTGCTCCTGTTTTGTTCATAGACATATTTTGTTGATTTAATCTAACGAGGCAGCTGATCATTTGGATGACGCGTTTGTTGAGGAAATTATCCGAATGAACTGCGTTATTTGTAATTATGTTTCAGCTGGATTTATTTTGCAATAGGAAATAGGCATATTTTTGATCATATATCAAAAATATTTAGGTTGTGAATAGATCCTGTGCATGGTTCCTAGCCTCTGCATGTTGATCTAAAAATATGATGAAATGAAATATCATAAATAAATTTATAGGCAAATGAACACAGAAGGTAAATGACTGAATGACTGACTGACTAACTGATCAACCAAATGCAAAAATGAATGAATGAGTGAATGAATGAAGATATAAACGAGTGAATGGATGAATGAATGAAGATATGAATGAGTGAATGGATGAATGAATGAAGATATGAATGAGTGAATGGTTGAATGATGAAGACATGAATGAATGAAGGCATGAATGAATGAAGGCATGAATGAATGAATGAATGAAGAAATGAATGAGTGAATAAATGAAGATGTGAACGAATGAATGAATGAATGAATGAATGAATGAATGAATGAATGAATGAATGGGATGAATGAATGAATTGATGAGTGAATCAATTAATCAATCAATCAATAAGTGAGTGACTATAAATGTATGAATGGAATAAACTGAATTCATGAAGGAAGTAGCAAAATTCAACTAGCACTAGCTTGTCAAGTGCCATAGAAAACAGTCAAAAACATTTCAGAATTTGGAATGAAATCAACGTTAAAATATGTCACTCCTGATCAGTAGACAAGCAAATTTTTAAATGTCTAACGGTCTTTCACTTTATTTCTAGGCAATCTTAGAATTTGGCAGGCTTTTCAGAGTGTAAGAGTGGGAACACTGATTTTCGCCTTTCCGTTTTCTCATTAATTAAGTCAGAATCGTAGCCAATTCAGTCCAAAACATAGGCCCGACATTCTAATAAGCCAAACTAACAGCTAATTCACTACACAGATGAGGTATTAATCTAAGGCAGATGGTTTTCCATGCTCTTTATGCATATGCCAGATCTAATTCTTGTCCAAGATTAAACCCATTTCGTTACCATGGAGACCGAAAGTTGAACAGTGTACGTTTACCTGCAGAGGCAGGGTGCACAAAACATTTGCAATGATCAACATAATCAATGGTAGTGTGCATTAACTTGAATGAAGTGAAAGGAAATTCTACTGAGTGCTATAAGAAATTTTTCCGATTCATTTAACAGATTTATACCGCTGTTTAATGTGATACGAGTGTTCGTGCATGCGAAGGGCACTCAAGAAAGTGCGCTTGAAAGGCTGTTAAAGAAATAATTTACTTGTTATGGTTAGTGTGGCAACTCACGAAATAACTTGCTTTAGAAAACTGGATTTAATATAAAGACAGATTTATTGACGATTTACAATTCATACCATTACAGTTACAAGTTACAAAACATTATATGAACAATGCAATCCCTTACAATGTAGGAAAAAACTACACAGACAAAACCGCACACATGGGGGTATAATCGTCAACACAATACACAATAAAACACAATAATAATAATAACAACAACAACAACAACAACAACAACAACAACAATAATAACAATAATAATATTAATAATAATAATAATAATAATAATGGACGACCCAAGCTGAGATGGCCAACAACAGGAATGCATGGAGAAGACTTATTCACAACGGCGACCCCGCATAGGGAAAAGCTGGGAAGAAGAAGAAGAATAACAATAATAATAATAATAATAATAATAATAGTAGTAATAGTAATAATAGTAAATGTTATTTATAGCGGTTAAATATTTCAATTATATTACATCATGTTAAGTCGTATATATTTTATTGTAATATATAATATATTATGTTATAAACCTACCTTGCCATGTGTGAAGAAAATTAAATCAATTTTTGAATCTTTGATGTTGTTTTATTGTTTTAAAGATCCTGCAATTAAAACAAGGCATTTTCTTTGAAAGCTTTCAACAGTTTAGGTCAGAAAAGGTTTAGAGGTCAAATTTAACATAAGAACAAGTTTCCTTTAATTAAAGGACCTAACTGTAACTTAAAATTTGGCAGTAATTCTATGAAAGTTGCATTTGCACTTTCAGGGCAAATTGTTTATACTTTTGCGTTCCCGTGACCCCATCTTTCTTTCATTAGCTTCATTATAACTCATTCCATTTTTGTAGTTTAACATCAATATCAAACACATCATAACCAACTTGTCCCACCCTTTTGCACACAGCTATTCAAAAAACAAGTTACAAATGTTCTAAATTTCGCTCTTACTTAATGCATAACTAGCAGTTCTTGCAATTGTGTGCCTATTAAGCTTATTATAAGTGACGTATCTACTCTCCGAAAGGCTTTTATATAGGTTATACCTGTTGGCCAATCAGCATTTCATTAAGTGCCCGTTGTATTTATTATAAATGTACTTATGATTATAATGTTTCTTATCAAATAAAAAATATTGTTTATCTAAGTTGTCTAAGTTGCATTTTCCCCCCTCCCCCAAAAAATTCAGTTTCGTTTTGCTCTTGAATCTTCGGAAAATTGCAGGCCAAACCCCTGTGCTAACAACACCTTTCTTGGATACCGCATTGTTTCTGAGGCACTGCATTTGTAGACAATGCTACACAGTGAAGTGTGACACGCTACCGTAACTAAGGACTGGATTTTGCTGATGTCATCTAACGAGTAGAACTTATGAAATCAAGTTCCCGGCTTTCTTCAGAAATGACACCTTCACACCCGATTTCCTCTTTTATAAACCAATAAGAAAAGTGTATCAGAAAGTCTTAGTGAGGGTATTTTCTTTCTGTTTTGTGTAAAACGTGAACATCACAAAGTACCTTTTAAGTCAAGCCTACTGGCTTTATTCTGATCTCTAATGTCACTGTTGAAAAAAGTCACATGTTAAATGTTTGGGAATATTTCTTGATGAGCATCTAGACTGAGAGTACAAATAAGCATAATAAATCATAAATTGAGTAAAACCATAGGAATCATATGTAAATTACGTAAGTTTGTTAATAGAGAAACATTGATGAAAATCTATTACAGTCTAGTTTACCGATATCTAATATATGGTGTCATGTCTTGGGGTAGTGTACATAAAAGTAATCTGGAAGCTTTATAAATTACTAACAACAAAATTCTCAAACAATATATCATGTAAGGTATGACCAGCCCACAAATATAATTTATTTGTCTGTTAAAACTCTTAAAATGAAAGAAATATATGACATGCATTGTCTTCATTTCATATATCAGTATCATAATTCACTTCTTCCACCAGCTTTTCACTCATACTTTAGTCCAGTTTCAAATCAACATGATCATTACACAAGATATTCAGTCAGAAACTATGTACTCCCTCTTTCAAAAACAAATATAATGAAACAGTCATCAAAATATAATGCCATTAAAATATGGTGATCAATTACCCATAAAATGAAAACTCTTATCTTTATCAACTTAAAAAAGCATCAAAGAATTACTTACTACAAGGATATAATTAACTCACAATTTTATTCATCCTGATCTTAAGTTGCTAACAAAACTCATTTTGTTTTAATGTATGTTATAATTGTCAATTGTTCCACTTATCTGGAGGAGGACTCAAAAGCATAATGATCCTTCCTCCTCCTCACAGTGACTCGTTTATTTTATTTCATAATGTAATAAGAATTTGTATGTATGTTTGTAACTACAATTTGCTGTGGAATAAATTCATAATTCATAAAAAAATTCATAATTAAATAAATATATTTACAAACAGTTTAGGTCAAAAATAATTTTTTTGTTTTTTAAGCTTGAATAGCTGAGCTGCGAAACGATGTGATGTTTTTGGCTCAAAGACACCAGTCATGATTACCTAAACGTAGCAGATTCAAACTTTACACAGCTTACCAGAAGAGCATCAAAGCATTCTATTGTTCCATTCGCATAAGTTCAAACAATGGTGCAAGCGCTGAATGCAGCCGGTGGTGCCGGCGAGTCGGTCAAAGTTATTGTCCGGTCTCGGCCACTCAATGAACGGGAGAAGAAACTCAAATGCAAGGTAACGGATAATCTGATACTTTAATTGTGGAAAAATTAAAAAAAAGTCTTTGTTCAACTTCTCCAGGTGTTTTATGGTGCCAAATATTGTTTTTTTGATTAGATGGTTCTGGAAATGGACAGCGTGTCTTGTACGATAAGCAACCCTAGTGACAAGACCGCACCTCCAAAGAAGTTCACATTCGATGCGGCTTACACTACGGATTCAACCACTGATCAAATTTACACTGACATCGGCTATCCCCTTGTTGAGGTAAATAGAAGTTCAATTCTATTAACGACAATGAGTTAATTACCTAATTGTTTCAAGAGAACGATGCTGACAAGTGATAACCCTGTTGATGATAATGATTAATGTCTTTTTAAATCAGTGACAGTTAATGAAGATAGTAACAATTTTAATGAGAAAATGATGTTTTTATTATTGTTAGCATTACAGAAGCCATTACGCAGAAAAAAATGATGCTTTTAGCAAGTTTTTGTGTTCATTGGAACAGGTTAATTTTTTGTCCTCACACCAATGCTAGAGTGCCTCTGCTGGTGGTTTACTGAACTAACAGGTATTTTACCCTGTCACTGTATTTAGTGTTAAACAGTGAAATAGAATCGCATTATGCCATTTGCCAACGTGTCTACCCGCTCAATGGAAATTTTTGCAGATTTTCTGTTCAAAACTCACATTTCTAAAGAGTGGTGCACTGCCAAATAAAATGATTGGTAAACATTCTCTTTGAACAGCAACAGGAGAGAAACTCCAACCGTAGATAAGAAACCCCAGTCATAGATATGAGAAAAGGGCTCTAGTTGCTACATTTACACTGCTGGTCTCGGTCGCAGTTACAATTGGTAATATTTGTAGCAATGATATTCATTGCTGTAAGCTCATATTTTTACCATTTCAGTTTACGAGTGTTTTGTAAAACGTTTTGTTCCAGAATGTTTTGGAGGGTTATAACGGCACGGTGTTTGCATACGGTCAGACCGGCAGTGGGAAGTCCTACACCATGCAGGGCGTGGAGGATCCGCCGTCTCAGCGCGGAGTGATTCCCCGCGCATTCGAGCACATCTTCGAGAGCGTTGCCGTTTCTGAGAACACAAAGTTTCTTGTCCACGCTTCTTATCTGGAAATTTACAACGAAGACATAAGGGATTTGCTAAGCAAAGACCTGAAGAACAAGTTGGAGATAAAGGAGCATCCAGAGAAAGGCATTTATGTACAAAGTGAGTGATTGTCGTCTAGTGTAGGGATAGAAACCATATGGAGTGCATCATTGCTGCATTACTACTGTGTTAGCTATCATAGGCCTGTCAGACCGAACCACTATAACTTTAGTTTGTTGTAATCATTAATGTGGGTTTTGTTCGTTTTAATTTACATATTTGCATATGTTTAAGCTAGCTGCTTGTAATGGTGCCCTAAATGAAAAGAAAGATACTGCAGTAGTTCTTTTGGAGCTTGTTTTGAAGTACAAAACTAGAAATGAACAGGAGAAATGAGAAGTTATGCTCATTTGGCTTGTACTGTCACTCTTGCCATCAGAAGGTTGGACCTCTAATAGCTTATAGTGTAAATTCCTGAGTCTGAAAAGCCATTGCACCTGCAGTGTATGTAATAGTACAGTTGTGTAGCTGCCTGGAAAGCAGAAGATCTTGGGTTCACGTCTAAGTAGAAATGAATTTTTTTAGACTTTCCATGTCAATATTGCTTTCATATATTCATGTGGCTAATGATGGCATTTGGCGTAAATCAGATTACATATAATTTAATTAGTTGTAAGGGTAGACATATGTAAAAACATGTAGAAAAACACAAATTAGAGAAGTATGCATACTCATGAGGCAAAAATGAGCAACCTGTCTCATCTCATGAGCAGAAGTGCTGTGGCTGAGTGGTTGCTACCAATGCAGAAGTTCTAGGTTTGGTTTCCACTGAAGTCTGGGTTTTTTGAGTCCACTCGAACAGAATTATTCACTTTCCTTCCTATCAGCTTCGTCAGCTTTGAGTACCTGATTATATACTGTGAGAAGAAATGTGGCTTCGTACGTATTTGTTGTAACTTTGTTGGAGTATGGACCCTTTCTTCTTGTTGTCAGCGGTAGAATTTGTTGATCTATTTGTTGATCCATTTTGTTCTGATTTCAAGATTTTCAGGATTTCAGTATTTTTTATTTAGCCAACAACAGGAACGCACACATAGATTAAGTTGTCTGTAATAATTTAAGGCTGTAAATTACAAATAGTAAAGCTGTGTGGCTGAGGAGACCTAAAATGGCAATACAGCCACATAAATTAAAGGCCACCTCAAGAAGAAATGGAAAAGAAGAAAGAGGGGGATGGATGAAAAGAACGAACGAGAAGAAAGATAGAGAAACAGAAAGGCTATGTCGTTTGAAAACCAATGCTGCGCCAAACAATGATGACAACTGTACCAAAAATAATAAAAACAAAATAATAAGAATAATAACGTCATCATCACCATTATAGTAAAATGATAAACAATGACAATAGATACCATTAGTAAATTTTAAAGCTGAATTTACATAAAATTTGTGTCAACTCACAACTCTGATGGTTGTTCAGATCTGTCCATGCACCCGGTGCACAACGTGGCTGAGTGTGAGAAGATAATGGCAAAGGGCTGGAAGAACCGATCAACAGGTGCTACTCTGATGAATGCCGACTCGTCCCGATCACATTCGATATTCACTATCTATCTTGAGATGGTTATGGTTGATGCGGATGGAGAGGAACACATCCGCGCTGGGAAGCTGAACCTTGTGGATCTCGCCGGCAGCGAAAGGCAGGCAAAAACAGGTAATTACATGTATTTTGCAGTCAAATGCTAATGAAGGAAACTTGTTTTGTTGAAAATACTACATGTTCTAAGAGCAAAATAGGCAGGGTGAATGTATATGAATTATAGATTTGACAAACTTTCTTGCTTTGATGTTCTAGATATGTCTGCTTATAATTTTGCTGGAAAATGTAACTATTAAATGTACACATTCACCAATTTGTTTTCTTCTATGAGTGTTTGTCTGATTTTGATTGATTTTGTAGCACCTAAATTACGTACTAGCATTATTCATTACGGCATGTGCAGTTTCAAAGTAACATATTATATTTGTTCATTTCTGTTAATGTTCTATGATGGCTTTGTAGACACTGTCATTTTAGGAAACATGGATTTTAACTTGGTACAGTAAAAACACAGTGATTGCAACAATTCTTCTTTTCAGAATGTTTTAAAAATTGGTGTACGTACACCTTAAAAATCTAGTAATCTTATGTAATTAAAACAGTGTTTTACACTATACATTAGTTATTCATAATTTTTGAACCAAGTACCTTTCATGTGCAAGGCTTGAATTAAACACGTCATGATCACTGAGGAGCAGTAGCTTATTGGTCAGGATGTTTATCTTGTAAGTGAAAGTGCCTGATTCAATTCTAGACTGTATCCTTTTAACCCTTTCACTATGGAAAATGGCACACTGCCACCTACTTTTTTCTTGTAAGAGACAGAAGGTAACTGCCACCCAAATTCAACACTAAGTGCAGTCATTCGAGTCAGCTTGTTTCACTGCGCCAGTCACGCAAAAACATTGTAGAAAAGTATAACAACTGTGGGATTGGGGTTGTTTTGCAAAAGGTAATGCTAGCCACCCTATCAGGGTCTGAAGCCAGGTGCATTCCACATTACTGTTCTGTATGGTACGTTCTCACACAAAATCACTTGTTGAAGGTTCGTGAAACGTTTGTTTAGTCTCTTGTTCTGGATCCTTATAAAGTGATTGCATATTATGGATTAGTAACATGACTTTTGTGAAAATTGGTTTCTTAAGATACGCACAAGCTTATTTGTGTGGATATGCATGTGTGTGCATACGTGAGTGCAGGCATATATGCACGTAAGTGTGTGCATATATCCGAATAAAACTAATATTCAATATTAGTGCTTAATAACAGATGACTATTTGTTTATTTACAAGATTCTGTTTTAGGCCCAACACAAGAAAGTAAGTGTGCAAAAGCCAATGCTACCACACTGTTAAAAGTATCTACCTAGTGAAAGGGTTAACACTGTTTTCTTTTGAGCAAATTTGGTTTGAAAAGTCAACAGTTATGGATTTATTTTATCATAATTGTTAGAATATTATGGAACACTTGTATAATCTTATTTTCATAATCAGGTGCTACTGGTGAAAGACTAAAAGAAGCCACTAAGATCAACTTGTCTCTCTCTGCTCTCGGAAATGTCATCTCAGCATTAGTAGATGGAAAGTCGACTCATGTTCCTTACAGAGATTCTAAGCTAACCCGATTGCTTCAGGACTCCCTAGGTATGTAGTTTAGGAATAACAGTCAAATCTCGTTATAACACTCCCACTTATAATGCCAACCTTGCTCAATGCCTGAATGTTTAGCTAAACAAAGTGTCTACATTTGCATAGACATGTGTGTATTAATGCACTGCACCTCGTTATAGTGCAAAACTTGTTTAACGCCAAGATTTTTTGCAGTCCCAAAGAGGTTTGACTGTAATAATGCAGAGAACTTTCAAGAAATTCACATGTTTACACCAAAAGGCCTTGCTAATGAAACACTTAATATGGTCCTTGGTATACGCCTCTTTACTCTTTGGAAGCTAAATTTTCAGTAATGATAGACTCAGATAGACTCAGTGTATACGCTTAGCATTGATTTTTAATAAGTCTTCTTCATGTGTGTAACAGCTTCAGTAGGACTGAAATAAACTCAAAAGTTTCTTAGTTTCTAAAGTTGTTATTAACATGCATATTTTGTGTGCATTAAATCTTACGGCAGACATAAAATCAACATTGTGAACGTACTTTGAAAATAAGCAGGGCCTGGTTACTGCATCCAGGATGGCTTTTCAAATGCACCTATCAACAGACTGTATTTTAGCCTGTTGCACTGCTTAGATATAATCATTTTGTTTATAAAGAGGTACTTCTTTCATAGAGTGCAACCTGGCTCTAAATCAATAGTAAAAAGGCCCGTTTAAGATTGGAATGACAGAAAATTATCTATTAATGAGAGAGGTGAATAGCTGAGTGCTCATGGTATGTGCTGTGCTCAGCTAATACAGTCAAGCAGCACTGAGTCTGCTAGTGAATGGGTGGATGACAACTGGGGTTAATAATCAATCTGGGCTGTCTCCTCTGTCATACTAAGCATTCACATTACTAAGAAGGGGACATCCAAATTTACATGAGAATGAGATAAGTTTCAGTCCTGCCACAAACATCTACTTTGATCTACAGACATCTGTTGTTGAATGCCGAGTACCATCTTACAGACTTTGGAAATGTGTAATACAATGCACAGTTTATTCGCATGTTTAAGTGTAACTTCTGTAACGATTAGCTTATTTATAAAACTTAATTTGAAGTTGATTAATATCTCACAGGCGGAAACACGAAGACGCTAATGGTGGCTTGTTTATCGCCTGCCGACAATAACTATGAAGAAACGTTAAGTACCCTTCGCTATGCAAACAGAGCCAAGAGCATCAAGAACAAACCTAAGATTAACGAAGATCCAAAAGATGCGTTGCTACGGCAATACAAAGAGGAGATTGACAAACTCAAATCCATGCTGTCAGGGCAGGTTCCAAAACAGGGTAGGTCAGTCTTCTCATTTAACTAATGTAGCTGACTGCAAACTTAATTTCTTATGAGGCAATTTTTATCAGATGTGAATTCCCTGCAAGAAAATTTTTTTCCTGACAGCTACAGTCTCACCAATTTTAAGAACACGCTCAAACATGTACCTCTTAATATATCATTAGTAAATTTATTATTACCATTTTACATATACTCTAGAACTTTTCCCAAATCTAGCTTGTTCAATATATAGCTTCTATACTCGTAATAATAATAATAATAATAATAATAATAATAATAATATTAATATTAATATTAATAGTAATAATAATAATAATAATAATAATAATAATAATAATAATAATAATAATAATAATAATAATAATAATAATAATAATAATAATAATAATAATAATAATAATTTATTTTTTGCCTTCAGAATAACATTCATAGATAGTATATAACAATGTGTTACAAAGTTTAGAGAAGGACAGGATGGCAAAAGAGCAAAAGGTCATCTAGTCTGCCATCAGTAAATGGTGAATCTACTAACTTCAGCATGGCGAGCAAATATTATTAGAACAAAATAAAGAATAGAAAAGGAAAACAGATCAAAATTAAATTAATAGCAAACAATTATGGTAAATAGAATTATGCAAATTTATGCAAAACAAAGTGAAAACAAATTAGTAAAGTGGAATTTTCTGTTAGTAAAGTAGAGACCATACTGGTTTTAAACTAAATGAATAATAAATAACTGTATATTATTAACACTATTTTTAATATGATTGTCGACCAAAAATTACTAATAAATTTAAGAAGGTAAGTATTACTGATAAAGCAATCCAAAAGCGTGTTTCATAATAATTATATTAATGATATTATAGTAAGCCCATTTTATCTATTATATTAATACTTTTCAAATCTGGTTATATTTTTTTTAATTTAAGGAGATATGCCATTTATGATTAAGGTGTATTAAGTTTATAAATTATGTAAGCGTATGGTAATACTGGTGTGGTTGTGTTTGAACTTGTGCATAACTTATAACAAGAAAACATTGTAAGTTCAGGTTTAGGTTGACTGTTAGTTAATTAAAGATGATGCAATAAAGCCGTCAACATAAACAATAATGAAATTGACTAACAGCAGAGACAGCAAACAAGAAAAAGAGAAGCAAATTTAAATGTAAATAGATTGTATATTAAACTGTCTTACCAAACAATATAATATAACGTAATAAAACAAAGATGACGCACTTGTTCTAATTTCTGCTATCATCGAAACTTCCATCCACTTGTTTTTGAAACTTTAAAAGTGTAAACTTTCTGACTTTCTTAACATTATTTACTAACTTCCATCTTAATGATTTTTGCAGCCAGTTTTGATCATAGTGAAGAAGTAAAACAAGAAAGAGAACGGCTAAAAAGGGTAAGACAGAAATTTGTAAATTTGGTAACACTGTATAGAAATTGTCAGACGAGCTTCATATGGCCCTTATTATCTTTGTCTGTATTTTCCTTTCGCAAAAATGGAGGTTTAGGTTAACCATTAATTCTGTGATAAACATTACACGTTTGCATTTCTATTTCTTGAGTTTTGACATTTGACTATAGGAATACGATGCAAGATTAGCAGAAATGAAAAACAAATATGAGAAAGAGCAAGTCAGCAATGCTAAGCTGCAAGATGATATCAATAAGTTGAAGAAACAGTATGACAATAAGATTTCCCATGTTGAGGGAAAATTTGCAGAAGACGGTAAGTAAATGATGGCAATACTGAAGCCAACCAAATACTGTATTTAAACTAACTGACTTGTTCCCAAATATTTTACTATCCATTTCTATTTAATTCGTGTCTTTTATCTCATAGAATTTAAAAATATTTTTCAGAATAATTCACAGAAAAGTAAATTATATTTCATTTTATACTATTCTTCACTTGTCTTTCTTATTAATTTCTTTCCAAAAACTACTACTAACTGTTGCCTGTACCTTTCAACCTTTCATAATTTAAGGTAGACATTGGTTGCCATAGCAATAGGTTGCATGCGCCCATTAAACAGAACTAGCTACAAACATCTTGGTTAATGAGGTCGTTTAAAATGCGACAAACAGTAAAAAGGGTTTTGTTGCTTTAAGTAAAATCGTGAACACTTTTATCGCTGAGTGAGGTAACTCGTGCGGTTCTCTCACGGTCATGAAAATCCTGGAAAAACCTTCAAAATACAGGCTATCCTGGAAAGTCTTGGAAAAATTAGAGAAAAAGATAATTTGATAAAAAGTCAGGGAAAATGATGAAAATGGGGGGAAAAGTCAGGCAAGTCGCAAAAATAATCACTGTGAACCGATATTTCTCCAAACATATTTTTCAACAATTCATGTTCAAATAAAATTTTCCTATGGCAGGCTTCCAGTTTCAATATTTGTTCCAAAAATAATGATTGGGTTAAGAAAGTTTATTTAACGTGATTAGTGTAATTTCATTGGCACAACTGCAACTGTGCCAACACATTATGTATCAGTATATGTATGAATTTCCACACACAAAAATGTCTGAGTATATATACTGGTAATGCATTTTCTGCTTATCTTGGTCATGGAAAATCAATATTTGGACAGGGAAAAGTCATGGAAAGGTCAGGGAAAATTCTGTGGGAACCCTGCTGGTGGTAAATTCATTATAGTTGAAACAATCCTTCCCTGAACGGTGGTCATTTAGTACACACTCACTGAAAATGTACATATAAGGAGGTAACAGAATCACTGTTCTAAGTGAATTTTCATGCAAACTCTGTCACAGCTCTGTTGTTTAAACTGTACCCCCTCTGATTACTACCTTTATTTAGGTGCATTAGATATGACCTTAACATTCGGTGGAACAGAGCAAATGGAAACGGATGAAAATGGTCAAGTGGTCATAAAACGGTATCCACAAGAAAAATTACGCTTTTAAAACTCTTCAGTTTTTGTCAAATTTTACTACGCATATCCTATATTATTTAAAAGAGTTTTGGTCTTTTAAGGAATTGTTAGTTTTATTATAGCGCTGATACGTTTACACAAATAAGTAAGCTATTTTTATAAGTATAAATCATACTAAACTATATCAAATTACAGTAGGCGCCGTTTATTAGACTCACGACTAATAGATTCAGTCACTCAATTGGCTCAAATGCCTGGTACGTGTCGCTTCTATTCAAATATACATAAAAACTGTCGGTAATTGACTCAAATAACTCTGCATAATTGACTCATGTTTTTGCCTCACATGCTTCAATCAGACACTTTCGTGTGATGAGCTTTTATGACATTCATATCATCTTAGTTCGCTTTTGTCTTGAAAAAATGATGTTAAGTAAGCTGTTTGAAAGTAAGCGGTTTTGTTTGTAAGCTGGAACGTTTATCATATGCTAATACGCTAGCCTAATGGTTTGCTTACCTTGCTAACCTAGTTAGCCATGAATTCCTGGAAGCTAAACAATTAATCACTTGCTTAGCGGTTTGCTTTTGCCAGAAAGTTTAATCAGTTAGATGCTGCTGTTATGCCAGGGACGCAGGTACAGTACAGTAAGTATGTGACAATAGCAAGCGGGAGCTTAGGATAAACTACAGCCAAAGCTACTTGTGAGGAAACACGGGCACCACCAACAGTTCAAGGATGCCAAGGACTAAGTAGTATACGAGAATTTGTGCATCAAACAACAACATATTTTCAACATTTTTATCAGTATGAGAACTTTGTGACCCAACTTGTCGCAAAAAATGAAGCAATTGACCTTGGACGTATTTCTGTAATTTTTGTAAATATACAGACTTGTGTGATTTGGAAAAGTAAACTTTTCTAAATTCTTTTTTGTTAACTCACTTTATAAATTTAGGCATCACTTCGTTTCTAAAATCGTTAAAAGCCTTTACAGTGTATACTAAACTGATGATCCATACTTCTATATTAGTAATACTACATCAGTCAGTTAATAGATTCAGTCGGTTAATTAGGTCAAAACACTTCCCTCCCAAGGTGAGTCTATTAAGCGACGCCTACTATATTATTGATTATATAGCGTTGTATAGATAGAGATAGAGTTGTATAGAACAAACTGGGTGCTGTTTTGTAAAATGCAATGTTATAACAGATTTGATGTAAACAGATTAACTTTCTTGGTTTTCTGCTTTTCTGCCCGTTTTTCTAGATATCTGTATTTATTTTTACAGCTAGATTTAAACTATTATTTATTTGTTTGCAGTGGACCAAATGGCTATATGCCTACTACCCTTAGTGCTATTCGAGATCAGTCTGAGGCTCTAGAAAGGTGATTTTACTTATTAGGTCAAAGTAGTATGTTAATTTGTCTGTGTGCTAGCTTCCGGTGTGGAGCAGAAGTCGCAAAGATAAATTACTGTTACTACTGATAGATAACTTTTGCCTCTTTCATGTTTTAACTGCTTTCATCTACTGTATTTCTGCTTGTTTTTGCTTTTTTATTTGAATTATTGAATTGAATGTAAAAGTAGTCCCTCCTTAGATCTCACCTTTCTGTTATGAATGATTGTCAGTGAATTAAAAAATTTGTGAACCGCTGATTTGACATGATGTATGGTTGTTCACGAAAGTTAAGTAGTGCTGTGCCTGATATTAAATGGATGAGGAAACCACTGGGAAAACTGTTTTCATTCATCTCTCTCAATAACTTTTAACATAAGTTCTGGTCCTGCCACAAGGGGTCAGCATTTGTAGGAGGTGCTACCAATGAACACTGGTTAAAGAAATTGCAGGCATGATATATGCTTGCATAGCAAAAACATCCATATGTCGGCCATTATGCTTTTCTAGTCATTCACATATCCTGAATCTCCATTTCATGACAATCATTTTGATATCAAGCTCTTTGCTATATATTATTACTAAGCTAAGATAATTCATGTTGAAGTTGAGGTGCTGGGTGCTGATTTTTAACATTTCCCTGATGCTAGAACATAAAGGTTACAAAAAACAAAAAATTGACATTTGACCAAATTTTTGGTGCATTCTGCTTTGAAGTTTTAACTATGCCGACTTACAGACTGTTTTGGTTTGCAAGCACACATATGTGGATTTATTTTGAACTTTTTTCTAATACTCTCTTAGATATTCATAGATTACCTGAGTGAGGTGTATTAATTTCCTGTTATTTTTACTTCTTAGAACCTGTTATTGTAATTGCTTGCCTTTTTAACATTTGTAAGTCCAAAAAAACTCTTGTCAAAGGTACTCTTCACTCTTTCTAAAGTGCTGAACATCTTGTATACTCATATAATAGAGTGAATGGTTATGATGTCATTTATTACGTATGAGGCTTGCTATTAGTGTTGAATAGTTGTGCCAGGATCTGAACTTAGCTTTTTATTAAAGATAATTCACTAAGATAGTGAGTCTGCCATAAGTAGCATAGACACTTGGTGAAGCAAATAGCAGTACGATAAATAAAACTTCTCAGAGCAAGTAATGAGTCTTTTGACCGTTGGTCACCTTACTGTTTATTAAATACTAACCAGTCTCATGTAACACAATGATTTTTTACTGTTGTGTCTGGACTGACATAGTGTGGCATAATTTTTGTCATTTGTAATCCAGTGCTTTTACCTAAATGTTTTTACATATTATGTGATGTTCGCATGGGTGCACTTAAACATTACTGCAGCTGCTAAATAATGAATACCTTTCTAAATACTGATTTAGTAGACAATTAGACAAGTAGGCAACCGTTGTAGAAGAACCGGTTTCATTTTGTGCTACTGCCTCTTGATTTCTCTCTTTAAAAGAGAATATAAGATTGTCCAAACAAAGTTACAACATCCCTGCCACTTCAATAGCTCATCTTCCCTGTAATGATCTAAGTTCTGGTCTTGCTACAATCATTCAGATTTAGTAGTAGGGAGCTTAGTGGGCCTGTTATTGTGTCTTGTGTTACATCTTGAGAGTGCCATTCTCCAGATAAAAAGTAAATTGATAATTACTATTAGCTAAATTACTTTATTTTGCATGCAAGCTGCCTCTTTGTGTCTCCCATAACTAAATCCCTTAAAGGCTTTATTTAAGCTTTTTTAACAACTTGTTTTTTCTGCAACAATTTCTTGTTAAACAGGTTGCAAGAACTTCAGAACATCATGGTGGGTGGAGAAAGAGCAAACGACGTGGAACTGAAGGAGAAGAGAAAAAAGAAAAGAATAATGGGAGAAAAGCGAAGACAAAAACTACTAGGTGTTTGCATATTGGCTTTTTCCTTTTTTATTACTTCATCATAAGACAAGTCTTTATCGGCTCTTGTCATTTTTTCGAAGTAACAGGTTATTTTAAAATAAAAAATGTTTAAAATCCAAGATGTGCTTAAAAAACAGTTGTCTAAAAAATTGTACGGAAGAGATACTTTTGCATTTTAAAAGTTTTGTAAGAAGATCCTGCATTCGTGATTGCACTTTTGACACTCAGCACACAAAATAGATGCCAAAGTTGGGTAACTTGTCAACATTTTCTTTGTTGTATGAAGAAACGATTTCTGCAAAATGAAACCAAAGGAGCTTATCCTAGCAATCAATTAGCAAGATGAGAATTTAATGGAATGACTTTATGGTTTACAGAAGCGGTATCTAGAATGGATGATGATGGGATAATGTTGAATGTCTACGATACGATGCAAGACGAGCTGCAAGCAAAAACAGAAATCATCGACAAGGCAAAGAAGAAGGTTGGTTAATCAATAGATAAATCATTAAATCAGTGGAATAACTCATGTTGTGAGGGTGTACTTTTCAGAATGTTGTGAATGATTTCATTCAGTTGTGGATACCGTGTTAGAGGCAATGTTTGGTGTAAGATACACGATACACGATACACGAACGAAATACATGACTGACTGCTATTCAATACAAGAACGAAATGAACAAAATTTTACGCATTTGCAGTAAAACAGGAATGAAACAAATGAAATTTTGAACACAATGCACGAAAACCAAGAGCGAGAAAAACTTTTAACAATACATACATACACACATTCATACATAAATAGTCAATAATAAACAAAATCAGAATCATTTTCAGTGCCGACTGACAGTAAGATGCCAAGACATGGCTAATGGAAACGTGGCGCCATGAGGCAGCCAGACAGATTGCAAGGTGGATACATACAGGTTGTAATATTTAAAAAAGACTAAAGACCAACAATTCTTTAATAAATGCTGACGCAATAATTGTACGAAAAAAAAATTGTCAAACTATTTACTGACGTCTAAGTTTTATGGTTTCTCTTGCAAGGAACTTGTCAGGTAAATTTCCCAAAGAGTAAAAGATTTTTTCAGCTAACATACTACTGAAATATTTTTACCAGAAAGATAATTACGACAAAGTTGAATTTGATAACTGCATTAATACATATAATAATAAACTGATAATTGCCTAGTAATTATGTCACAGATATTTGCAAAAGTAACAAAACATAAATATGTTTAAGAACAACAAGTATCTGAAAACAGTTTGTAACTCTACCTTTGCTGATATGATTAACATGACCTAAATCACGGCACATATGAATTGCAAGGAAGATTTTAATTTTCTTTACCATGTTAGATAAAGTAGATGTTTTTGCAAAATAAATGTACAGGCGAGTAGCTGCTGAAAAACTAGATGGAAATACATGTACACTGCAAAAGTAGATGTAGGTTAAAAGTAGATAAGAAAAAAGTTAATGTTCCAAACACTGGGCTGACGCTAACCTACTGTAAAAAACGGTCACAAAATAATAAATAAGTATAAAAAGAAATCCACCGAATTTTGACAAAGTACATTTTTTCAGATCCGTAATTTGGAGACTGATCTACGTGACGTTCAGAGTGAGTTTGAATTTGACAGAGCTGACTACTTGGATACAATCCGTCGTCAAGATCAACAGTTGAAATTACTGCAACAAATTCTTGACAAGGTAAAGATGGTGCTGTCTATAAGAGCTAACATTTGTCTGTCTAAAACTATTTAAGCATAAAATACACTATGATCTGTGACCATCATCACCATCATTTTCATCATCGTCGTCATCACCATCGTCATCATCACCATCATTTCCATCATCATCGTCACCATCATTTTCATCGTCATCATTGTCGTCGTCATCGTCACCACCATCATCATCATCTTTTCCTTCTTCATCATCATCACCTCAGTATGACCATCTGTCATTTGTCTTATCGCTGTCATCTGTCGTCATAACCACATTCTTTGTTATCATCATCATGCTCTTCCATCATCAGCATTTCAGATGCCTTTGCTCGTTAAAAATAACTGTACACATCTTGTAAGTTTTTGCTGCTTAGTAGTATTGATTGCTCTTTGAAGGTGCAACCATGCTTGCGGAGGGATTGTAACTATAGCAACCTAGATAAAATAAAGAATGAAAGCACTTGGGATGCTGACACCCAGAAATGGAAGTTGCCGGAGTTGATCATTTCAAAGACAAATCTCCCTCCTGCTGGTAACTTACCTACTTATTCTTGATTATGTGTAGTGATTTTTTTTTAGTAAACATGAAAACAACAGAAAAGCCATCTGCAATTAGCTATAATACAATTATGTGTTTATATTATGTGTGTGTGCATTTGTGACATATGCAGCATTTTATTTAAAGGAAGACAGGATGATTTTTCCTATACTACCGCAATTTCAAGTACGATAAAAAGTATACATTTTATCACCAATAATACTGCAAAAGCATTTCTGATAGTTAAATAATGGAATAAAATCTTAATTAACGGCAGGAGAGCCCAACTATTGATGACATCAGAAACTAACGTAATTTTCAACATCAAAAACGCTCCACGAGCGCGTTGCACGTGTTTACGAAAGCGAAAATTGAAATACAGTGCTACTGTAAGAGATTCTGTTTGTTGTACTAAAACTCGACATGTTTTAAGATAAAAATTCAAATTTCATATTTGCCACTGTACTCACTCATAAGCAGTCGAACATGTGCAGTTTGTCACAAACTAACACATCTGAACTGAGAGGTAGAGCACCTTTTTTTGGTGCAACACTTTCCAAAATGCAGGTGCTCGTGCATGCCTAACTAGCTTATGGTGAAATGCATGTTATAGCAAAGAATAATAATAATTGGTAATAATTATTTCACATAAGGCATTCTTTAAAAAAATAGTATGTTTGTTCTCAATATTCTAAAGAATAGGTTGTTTTGACATACAGTTTAACATTGGGTCCGGTTTTGCTTTAAATATTTATTAAAAGACACCATAGATTTTTAGCAGATAATTCAGTCTGCTGTGTATGAAGATGCTGTACTATTACAACATTTGTTCATTTTCACATCAAATAGATACATTTCTCAGAACATGCCACTGTTACAAGAAAGCAAGAAACAGGAAAAATGGACCAATATTTTTAAGATCAGTTCTTTTTCTCTTGCCACTCAGCATTAGCCATGCTTTCGTAAACATAACGCAAGAGTTTTCTTCTTTTATTCTAGTTACAGCATTTCTGTTACTGATTGAGATAATGGGTGTATTTATACTAGCGATCAGTGCGTTAATGTCTTAATGTTATTTTCATTAAGTTCTTAAAATTTCATGGTTATTTTTAGGCATAATGCCCGGAGGAAAGGTTTCTTCAGCAAACACAAGTCAGGCGTACTTAAACGGTTACCATAGCGACCCCGGTGACGATAATTACTTTCAGGTTAGCTTAACGGCAATGAATTTTACGAGACCTGTTCAAGGTTAACTGTGTTTTGTTTAATTCTTGATCAACATGCAAATATGTTTCTAGATTTAACATTATTAATGTGACTGTATAGTTGATTTAGTTTAAACAATTTATTTGGTTCATATTAGACAGTTTTTTAAAATTGATACAAGAATCCTCACCATGCAAGTGTATGTACAAACAAAAGTGCAAAGAAATATATAGTAATATAAATACAAATAAATTCAAATACATATACATACATACAAATACTTATAAACAAAGATATGTACATAGAAAGTAAGCAGCTATTACACAATGAATAATATAACAAATAAATAATAACAATAACTGTTTTAAATTTTACCATAAATATATAAAAGGGAACCTAAGGTCTGATCACAATGATCACATTAAAAAGTTTAGTACTATTAATGTAATTTTGGATACAATCAAGAATTTTACAGTTAACAGCAAAACTGAAGTCATCACTTCTACAGAGATACAATGGCAACAGTTGTAACGGGAACACTATTTGTGACGGGAACACAAAAGAATTTCCTTCATAGCATATGGTGTTCTCAGAAATCTTTATTTCTGTATATAAAAAATGAAAATAATAAATTTGACTGCTTTCACTGCTTACAAATGTATAATGATCTAATTATTATAATTTAAGACAATAAAAGTAAATATTACTCACATCGTGCGGCTATAACAACTTAATACATTTGGAACGTCATACTGGTTTGCAGCAAATCAGGTAGAGACTCTACAAATAATTACTTGAAAATTTATCTAAACACTATTTAATGTTTGCTGAGGCTTCTGTAAGCGTGTTTAGTGAGGCTTAACCTAATTTACAACTTCACAGGTAAAATTACAGGTAAGTTCACATAGGTGCTGCCACCTACACGTTAAGGCCAGAAACTGACCTTAACACTATTACTATATTGTAAAATATTGATATTTAAAGACAAATAATGTGTTATTTAATTGACTGAACCTGGTTGAATTAATAGTGCCAATTTAGCTGAATCAACAAATTTGACCTGGCAACAGTAAATTGTTATTCCTTTTGATTGGGAATTATCTGTTTGTCTCATTAGTGCCTTTCACTTATTGCAGAAACTAGAGCAAGGTGGCCATGAAGCTTACGCTAACGATTACTTTAAGCCAAAAAGAGATTTGAATCTCAAGTATGGAAAGGACTCTCTTTCTGGAAGAACAATACGTAAGTGTGACTTGGTCGAAAGCATGAAAACTCCTAAGTTACAGCGAAAAATTGCTTTTGCCAATTTTGCCTTGCATTTTCAACTCATTTTAGCTATTTACAGTGTTGCAGAATGATGCATTTACATGTAAGTGTCCCTAAGACAGCCACCTTAATAATGAAATAGGCAGTGGTTCCTGTGAAGACGATATTGAATACTGGTATAAACAACTAAACACAAGATTAAATATTTGCACAAGAACTGAAACACTTTTATTGCACTAAATACACATGAGTAAAATGCACAAGTAGAATGATGATCACAACTGCTGCACAGCACTGAGTGTGTGACAGAGAGACAGTGTGTAACATGACTGCACTGCCTGAGACAGAGAGTGACTAGCAGTGAAATCTAGCCAGTTTATATATGTAGAGAAGTATGCAAGAACATGGCTTCACATATCCCATTACAGAAAAATAGGGGAGATACAGTGAGTTTGAATATTCATTGGAACATACAATTGCATTAAGGGGTGAATTCAACTAGTAAATGTTTAAAGTAACGAATCAATAGATGGCAGCACCTAAATATACAGTTATAACTTTCACATCCTCCCACCTTGAAACGAAAATAATTAGAGTGTCAATACATGTCAATACAATACAAAATGTCAAATAAATGAAACAATGCAAATTAGGAGGTATGTCATTAAAGATCAGGTGCATTCTAAGGGGTAGAGGAGACAAAGGGGACGGCGAGTAAGGCGTCCGTGACTCCTGATGTAGGCGGCTCGTGGATTTCCGTCTCGACCGGGAATCAGTGATTCGATCCTCCCTAGTGGCCAACGCCATCGAGGTAGAGGCTTGGAATGGACGAGAACGATGTCTCCTTCCTTCGGAGTAGCTGGAGATCTTGTCTTGGTTCTCCATTGTCATAAGGATAGAAGGTACTCGTTCCTCCATCTGGACCAAAGATGTGTGCTGATGGTGAGACGATGTTTCCATCTCCTCTGTAGATCTTCAGGAGGTGGTGAATCGTGGATGCCTATGTCCAAAAGTGCTGGTGGAGTAGCTCCAAAGATGAAGTGTCCTGGAGTCAAAGGTTCATCTCCGGACAAAACGAGAGGGCACCGATTGATGCGTTCCTCTAACTCTGTGACCACTGTGGTGAGTTCAGTCAGAGATAAAGATGTGCTGCCAAGTGTCTGGCGACAAGAACGTTTGATAGTTCCGATGAGTCTTTCCCAGTAACCTCCCCACCAGGGTGCAGCTTCAGGGATGAAGGTCCAGGTTAGACTCCTCTGCATGTGTTTCGCCAAGCTGACGAATGATCGAGCGTTGTCGCTGTAGAATTGTGCGGGTCCACGGCGTGCTAAGAACCGACGAATAGCTAGTCCAGTGTCCTTCTCATTGAGTGAGGTGACAACTTCCATGTGTATGGCTCTAGTGACGGCACATGTGAACAGAAGAACCCATGATTTGGTCTGGTCGCCAAGATACAATGGGCCGAAGTGATCAAGTCCAGTATGCGCAAATGGTCGCGCTTCTGTGACTCTGAATGGTGGAAGACTGCCTTCAGTAGAAGTGTATGGTCGTCCTTGAAGCTTCTTGCAGGAAACGCACTTCTGGAGAATCTTCTTGACAGTCCTGTGAGGCTTTGGGAGCCAGTAGCATTTGCTAACTTCTGTAGCTGTTGTGGAAACGCCTTGATGATAAAGTTTGTGATGACAATCCATGATGATAAGTGATGTAAGTGGCGAGCCTGGGTGTAACCAAGGTATCATCTGCTCACCATTTCTCGGTGTACACATAATGAGTTGAAGAGATTTGGACCACTGCGGACGAGCATTCCAAAGTGAAGAAGAGGGAGTTACATCACCATCTTTTTGCAAGTTAAGTATGTCTGCAGAGTTGTAAACATACTGACTGTCTCTGAGAAGAGCGTTTATCGCCTTGACTCTCTCGTGTGGCGTAAGTGGTCCGCCGACGCGAGTTGACTTGAGGAGTCGTGAATTATGAACGAATCTGAGCACATAAGAGGTTATGTTTATAGCTCGTTGTAAGGAAGACCATCGGTCCACAGGAAAAAGTGGTGTCTTCTCTGAGTCTGTAAGAGGAGTTGTTACAGTGAGCAAAGTGGAGGACTTCTGTTCGCAGACAGAGTAGTTCGACTCCTCCCTGAGTGTGAGAAAAGGTGGACCATGTCTCCAAAGGTCCAGGTGTTGCAAGTAGAGTAGCTTGCAACCTCGAGTTGGCAGATCTGCGGGATTCTGCGAACTAGGTACGTGAGACCACTCGCATGCTTGCGAGAGTGTGTGGATCTCACGAACTCGATTCCTCACGAACACGTCTTTTGGCATACTGCGTATCCATCCGAGTGTTACCATTGAGTCCGAGTAGAAATGTCTGAGACATGATGATAGGACTGGTACATGCTGCTGGATGTAAGTCCCTAGACGAGCCCCAAGAAGAGCAGCCATCAGCTCTAAACGTGGAAGAGTCAGAGTCTGTGGTTTAAGTGGGGCTAGTTTGCTCTTCGAAATGAGTAAGTCGACATTGGTGTCTGTCTTGATGTACGCAACAGCTGCATAAGCTGCCTCACTAGAATCACAAAGGATGTGAAGTTCAGAGTGTGAAGTCATTGGTACGTATCGAGGAAAGTGTATCCTGGATTCGTGTTGCTGTGTTTCCTCAATGAAACGACCCCATTGTACTGCAGTACTGGAAGGTAGTTCATCTTCCCAGTTGAGTGACTCTCTCCAGAGTGACTGAAAGAGAATCCTGAGACGTATGGTGAAGGGGGAAATAAATCCCAGAGGATCGAAAATCTTGGAGATTTCGGCTAGCATTTGACGCTTAGTGATGGGAGGTTCAGATGAAAGCTTCAGGCTGGCGGCTATGGTATCAGATTGATGGCACCAGCTGAGGCCAAGAACTTTGGTAAAGTCATCAGTGTTGCACTCCCACCGTTCTCTTGTAGAAGAGGAAGAAGTCTGCCAAGCACGAAGGTTCATGCCGGCACTGGCGAAGGCTTGAATAGCTTCGGATTTGAATGAATCGATGTCGGTTTCGTAGTCGCAACCGGATACGAGATTGTCGACATACATATTGTGCCTAAGAGAGGTGACTGTTGAAGTCGCCGGTAGGCTGTCTAGATGCATCGCAATGATGGCATGAAGAATGGCGGGGCTTGCAGAACAAATCTGCTGACGTGCTGTTTGCCGTCCAAGTCCCAAATGAATTTGAGAAATTCTCGATCTGGAGGCGAGATTCCAATCATCAGGAAGGCTTTCTCGATATCAGCAATTAGACCAATTTGGTGACTGCGGAAACGTACCAGAATGGCTAAAAGGTCGCTGAGCATGTTGGGACCGGTTACCAGACAATCGTTGATGCTGAGGCCAATGGTAGGCTTTGCTGAGCCGTTGAAAACAACTCGCAACTTTGTTCCTTGGATGAGACTATGATGGGGTAGGAAATTGCCACCATCTGTGTTAGGTGCGTCTTCAATGATTCCAAGGGTTTGCCACTCTTTTAAAGAGTCTCTGTATCGATGTTGCCGTTCTGGAGGCAACCTGTAGAAAGATCGACTATGTGCCAAGGCTTGTTGTTTAGTGAACTGTGGACGTTCGAACCCAGCCCATGGCAAAGTAGTCTCGTATCGACCATCAATGTGTTTGATGGATAAAGGAAACTCGTCCTTTTCCGTGTCAGGATGAATGTTCATGGACTCCAACTGCCACCAAGATTCACAGATATTGGCATCTGCATTCCTAGAGTACAGAGTGCGTACAAGAGGAACCAAGGAGGAATGTTGTGACAGGGAGTTAGGAACGCAACCACTCAAGGTCCAACCAAAGATGGTAGGAATCAGCATAAGATTGGAGTGGAAGATGGGAGCATTAGGGGTAAAGATGTGAGGAAGGGCATCATTACCAACCAATACATCAATAGGCAATTGTAATTGACTGTAATCATCAGCATAATCTAAACCTTGTGGTAACATAGTTAAGCACGACAATTCAACACCCTGAAGGGGTGAACATATGAAGGGAACAACCCAACAATTCATAAAATACCATTGATCATCATACATACTACGCAGTTTGAACTCATATTTCTGTCTGTTAATTGAGGAAGTATTCGTCCCACCAAAAGTTTGAACTTGAAACAACTTACATTGAGTAGCCCGTTTGCGTTGAATTTGTTGACTGAGAGCTTCGCTGATGTAAGTCTCTTCCGATCCACTATCCAGGAGTAGACGAACCGGACGATCAATTCCATCCATGTGGACAAGAACTGTCTGTAGAACGGTGCGGTGACCATTGCTGGTAGTTTTCACCATGCAGTTGAGTTTAGAAGAAGGCGGATCACAAACAACACTAGGAGAACTTCCGCTGAATGCACTGTTTGAAGAAACACGATGCAGCAGTGTATGATGCAAGGAACCACATTCTTGACACACATTCTTGGATGTGCACTGTTGTAATCGATGTGACCATAAACAATTGAAACACAAGTGTCTGTCCCTGATGAGCTGCTGTCGAGCATCAACGGACAAGCTTAAGAACTTCTGACAATGGAAAGGGGTTCTGCACGAATCGCCACACAATAAACATGACTGACTGTTATTGGTGCCCCTTGTCAGAAATGTAGAACGTTTACTAGAACACTGTTTCACAGTTGGTTGAGGAGGCTTCTCGACGAAGTAGTTGACTTCTCTGACACGCTCACGAGCTTGGATGTCATCTCTGAGAAACTCCATAAGTTCCGTGACTGTACCTTCTTCGTCCGCATCCTTCTTTGCCCATTGGAGACGAAGATGTGAAGGAATACGAGACAACAGGACCGGTATTAGTAACCGACCATAAGAATCCGAAGTGGCATGGAGGGCTTCGAGACCCCGTACGTTTGTCTCAAGTTGATCGAGCACTTTACGAAGTGGCTTCGCATCGAGAGAGGTGCATGGTTGCAATCGAAGAAGTGCTGACATATGCGCACTTATTAGTGCTTCTTTGCGTCCGAACCGACGCTCAAGTAGATGAATGGCGGTTGCATAATTAGCTGAAGAAAGAGGCAACCCGGCAATGGCTGTGGCAGGCTCACCGCATAGTTGACCTTTCAAGTAAGTGAACTTCTGCACAGGTGCTAAATGCTCATGAGAATGAACAGCAGCATCGAACTGCTCCCAGAACGCCAGCCATTCCAGAATCTGGCCATCAAATTTCGGCAGTATTAGCTTAGGTAAGCGAGTAAAAGCTGTTGAACGAGCAAGTGAATTGTCAGAGAGAGTGTCAGCTCGGCTGACACCTGCGGCAGGACCAGTGGTAGGATGGTCAGCTGCGGAAGCAGGGCCAAGAAATTGATTGGCACGATGTACTTCACGTGTAATTCGCCATTTGTACTCATCAGCAGATTCGACTTCCTCATCGAGTGATACCTGTTCGGCGTCAGCGTCTAACAACTGTGACAAGATGTTGTTGTCTGCTTCAAACAGGCGTTCTGCCCTTTCAGTAACAATTGATAAGAGAAGGCTTACCTCTTCTTTCCTCGGAATCTCTTGATTTAGCTCGTCAGCCTTAGTGAGTGAAGATCTCAGAGCTCGACGAACTCGTTTAGTTTTCTCCACTTGCTCCGTCATGTTGACGACAGAAGTAGAAGTCCTGTGTGGTTATCCCTGTGCGCTGTCTGGGCTCGAATCCGGCTCGAAGGACCATATGTGAAAGATATTTGTGAAGACGAAATTGAACACTGGTATAAACAACTAAACACAAGATTAAATATTTGCACAAGAACTGAAACACTTTTATTGCACTAAATACACATGAGTAAAATGCACAAGTAGAATGATGATCACAACTGCTGCACAGCACTGAGTGTGTGACAGAGAGACAGTGTGTAACATGACTGCACTGCCTGAGACAGAGAGTGACTAGCAGTGAAATCTAGCCAGTTTATATATGTAGAGAAGTATGCAAGAACTGGGCTTCACATATCCCATTACAGAAAAATAGGGGAGATACAGTGAGTTTGAATATTCATTGGAACATACAATTGCATTAAGGGGTGAATTCAACTAGTAAATGTTTCGAATAAACAAGTAACGAATCAATAGATGGCAGCACCTAAATATACAGTTATAACTTTCACATTGTGTTTCTTACAGGTGTATCATTGTGTGTCTCATATCATCATTGTGTTTCTTACAGGCGTATCATTGTGTGTCTCATATCATCATTGTGTTTCTTACAGACGTATCATTGTGTGTCTCATATCATCACTGTGTTTCTTACAGGCATATCATTGTGTGCCTCATATCATCTCATCATCACTGTGTTTATTACAGGCGTATCATTGTGTGCCTCATATCATCATTGTGTTTCTTACAGGCATATCATTGTGTGCCTCATATCATCACTGTGTTTCTTACAGGCATATCATTGTGTGCCTCATATCATCACTGTGTTTCTTACAGCCGTATCATTGTGTGCCTCATATCATCACTGTGTTTCTTACAGGCGTATCATTGTGTGCCTCATATCATCATTGTGTTTCTTACAGGCATATCATTGTGTGCCTCATATCATCATTGTGTTTCTTACAGGCATATCATTGTGTGCCTCATATCATCACTGTGTTTCTTACAGGCATATCATTGTGTGCCTCATATCATCACTGTGTTTCTTACAGGCGTATCATTGTGTGCCTCATATCATCTCATCATCATTGTGTTTCTTACAGGCGTATCATTGTGTGTCTCATATCATTGCATCGTCACTGTGTTTCTTGCAGGCGTATCATTGTGTGCCTCATATCATCATCGTGTTTCTTACAGGCATATCATTGTGTGCCTCATATCATATCATCATCACTCTGTTTCTTACAGGCGTATCATTGTGTGCCTCATATCATATCATCATCACTCTGTTTCTTACAGGCATATCATTGTGTGCCTCATATCATATCATCACTGTGTTTCTTACAGGCATATCATTGTGTGCCTCATATCATCATTGTGTTTCTTACAGGCGTATCATTGTGTGTCTCATATCATCATTGTGTTTCTTACAGGCGTATCATTGTGTGCCTCATATCATCTCATCATCACTGTGTTTATTACAGGCGTATCATTGTGTGCCTCATATCATATCATCATCACTCTGTTTCTTACAGACGTATCATTGTGTGTCTCATATCATCATTGTGTTTCTTACAGGCATATCATTGTGTGCCTCATATCATCTCATCATCACTGTATTTATTACAGACGTATCATTGTGTGTCTCATATCATCATTGTGTTTTTTACAGGCATATCATTGTGTGCCTCATATCTTCACTGTGTTTCTTACGGGCATATCATTGTGTGCCTCATATCATCATTGTGTTTTTTACAAGCGTATCATTGTGTGCCTCATATCATCTCATCATCACTGTGTTTCTTACAGGCATATCATTGTGTGCCTCATATCATCTCATCATCACTGTGTTTCTTACAGGCATATCATTGTGTGCCTCATATCATCTCATCATCATAGTGTTTCTTACAGGCGTATCATTGTGTGTCTCATATCATAATTGTGTTTCTTACAGGCGTATCATTGTGTGCCTCATATCATCTCATCATCACTGTGTTTCTTACAGGCGTATCATTGTGTGCCTCATATCATCATTGTGTTTCTTACAGGCATATCATCGTGTGCCTCATATCATATCATCATCACTCTGTTTCTTACAGGCATATCATTGTGTGCCTCATAGCATCTCATCATCATTGTGTTTCTTACAGGCGTATCATTGTGTGTCTCATATCACCATTGTGTTTCTTACAGGCGTATCATTGTGTGCCTCATATCATCTCATCATCACTGTGTTTATTACAGGCGTATCATTGTGTGCCTCATATCATATCATCATCACTCTGTTTCTTACAGACGTATCATTGTGTGTCTCATATCATCATTGTGTTTCTTACAGGCATATCATTGTGTGCCTCATATCATCTCATCATCACTGTGTTTATTACAGACGTATCATTGTGTGTCTCATATCATCATTGTGTTTCTTACAGGCGTATCATTGTGTGCCTCATATCATCTCATCATCACTGTGTTTATTACAGGCACACATTTGCCTCATATCATCACTGTGTTTCTTACAGGCATATCATTGTGTGCCTCATATCATCACTGTGTTTCTTACAGGCATATCATTGTGTGTCTCATATCATCATTGTGTTTCTTACAGGCGTATCATTGTGTGCCTCATATCATCACTGTGTTTCTTACAGGCATATCATTGTGTGTCTCATATCATCATTGTGTTTCTTACAGGCGTATCATTGTGTGCCTCATATCATATCATCATCACTCTGTTTCTTACAGGCGTATCATTGTGTGCCTCATATCATCACTGTGTTTCTTACAGGCATATCATTGTGTGTCTCATATCATCATTGTGTTTCTTACAGGCGTATCATTGTGTGTCTCATATCATCATTGTGTTTCTTACAGGCGTATCATTGTGTGCCTCATATCATCATCTGTGTTTCTTACAGGCATATCATTGTGTGTCTCATATCATCATTGTGTTTCTTACAGGCGTATCATTGTGTGCCTCATATCATATCATCATCACTCTGTTTCTTACAGGCGTATCATTGTGTGCCTCATATCATCACTGTGTTTCTTACAGGCATATCATTGTGTGTCTCATATCATCATTGTGTTTCTTACAGGCTATCATTGTGTGTCTCATATCATCATGTGTTTCTTACAGGCGTATCATTGTGTGTTCATTTGTTTCTTACAGGCGTATCATTGTGTGCCTCATATCATATCATCATCACTCTGTTTCTTACAGACGTATCATTGTGTGTCTCATATCATCATTGTGTTTCTTACAGGCATATCATTGTGTGTCTCATATCATCATTGTGTTTCTTACAGGCATATCATTGTGTGTCTCATATCATCATTGTGTTTCTTACAGGCGTATCATTGTGTGTCTCATATCATCATTGTGTTTCTTACAGGCGTATCATTGTGTGTCTCATATCATCATTGTGTTTCTTACAGGCGTATCATTGTGTGTCTCATATCATCATTGTGTTTCTTACAGGCGTATCATTGTGTGCCTCATATCATCACTGTGTTTCTTACAGGCATATCATTGTGTGCCTCATATCATCTCATCATCATTGTGTTTCTTACAGGGGTATCATTGTGTGCCTCATATCATATCATCATCATTGTGTTTCTTACAGGCATATCATTGTGTGCCTCATATCATCACTGTGTTTCTTACAGGCATATCATTGTGTGCCTCATATCATCACTGTGTTTCTTACAGGCATATCATTGTGTGCCTCATATCATCACTGTGTTTCTTACAGGCGTATCATTGTGTGCCTCATATCATCACTGTGTTTCTTACAGGCATATCATTGTGTGTCTCATATCATCATTGTGTTTCTTACAGGCATATCATTGTGTGCCTCATATCATCATTGTGTTTCTTACAGGCGTATCATTGTGTGCCTCATATCATCATTGTGTTTCTTACAGGCGTATCATTGTGTGCCTCATATCATATCATCATCACTGTGTTTCTTACAGGCGTATCATTGTGTGCCTCATATCATCATTGTGTTTCTTACAGGCATATCATTGTGTGTCTCATATCATCATTGTGTTTCTTACAGGCGTATCATTGTGTGTCTCATATCATCATTGTGTTTCTTACAGGCGTATCATTGTGTGTCTCATATCATCATTGTGTTTCTTACAGGCGTATCATTGTGTGCCTCATATCATCACTGTGTTTCTTACAGGCATATCATTGTGTGTCTCATATCATCACTCTGTTTCTTACAGGCGTATCATTGTGTGCCTCATATCATCACTGTGTTTCTTACAGGCATATCATTGTGTGTCTCATATCATCATTGTGTTTCTTACAGGCGTATCATTGTGTGTCTCATATCATCATTGTGTTTCTTACGGGCATATCATTGTGTGCCTCATATCATCACTTTGTTTCTTACAGGCATATCATTGTGTGCCTCATATCATCTCATCATCACTGTGTTTCTTACAGGCATATAATTGTGTGCCTCATATCATCACTGTGTTTCTTACAGGCATATCATTGACGAAGTTGGATCCTGGGGTGTTTCTCACACACGTGTTCCTACTGAATCTAGACCAGGTAATGTTGCAGTTATTGCTGGCTTCTATGAGGATGTGGCTTCGGTAACTAAAGGTATGTGGCTTCAGTAACTAAAGGTAATTGTTTGTAAGCATAAACTCCTCGTGGTTTATCGTTATTTGTCTAGCTACATTGGTTCATAGTTCGTATATTATATTCTTTCTGATGTTGTGATATGCTAAATGAAAATGTAGTTCAACATGCAGCGTGATATACGAAAAGTCCTCAAATTTTAAGTTTAAAAGTCCAAAATTCTGCTTCACCTCTGTGATCTCAATTGAATATATTTGAACTCAGAGGTACGGCACCTGCTTTTTGTGCAATGTGTTTCCGGCATGCAGCTGCTACTGCACGTCTAACCGCGAATGATGAAGTGCATGTAACAGCGAAGAACTAGATGCACCGAATGCGAGGTTACGTTTCTGCGGTTCGTTCGCATAAGTCTTTCTTGAAAAATGAGCAGGTTTTGTCGGATAGACGTTTTGAGCTACAAGTTTATAAGATTGGGTCCGGTTTTTCCTTTAAGAAGACTGCGAAGTCGTGTAGTGACCAAGAAAGACAAACGTATCTGATCTGTCAAGGACAGGAGGCAGCGCTGGCATTATCTCATGTGCCAAACAAATTCTAGTTTTCCGTTTCTCGTGTTACGATATTGGGGTTTATAACTTGTTCCATAACAACGTAGCAATAATATTTTATAATCACCTGATATTATACTAAACTTATTTTACATCAAAATGGAATTTATTGCTGACCGGCTTCAAACAAAACTGTTCATTATCAAGAGCTTCCAAAAGAAAGAAATTTTCCAGAATTTAGAAACAACATCGAAATACAATTCAGTAGTTAATAGCCAAAAGATATATGATATAATATTAGATAGATAATTTAACAAATTACATATCTTGATTGGTACGAAACTATTTAACACTCCACAAACTAACAAATATGTCAGTTGTAACAAAACTGTCAGTTCTATACTATCTGTCTTAGTTATTAACTACTGAATTGCATTTCAATGTTGTTTCTAAATTTTGGTAAATTTCTATCTCTTAGATGCCTTGATAATGAACAGTTTGTTCGAAGTCTGTCGGCAATGAACTCTATTTTGACGTAGTTACATTTGTTCTTCCAAATATGGATAATTCTAAGCTTATTTTATATTGATACAGTTTTTATCTTGTAACAGGCTGGAAAGAAAACCCTGTTGAATTCGACTCATTGTTTAATGAAAGTCGTTACACTTGGTGTTGGGGCAGCCCAGACATCTTGCCAATGTTTGCAAAAGGTAAGCATGCTGAACAAGTTTCTGAACTCTATTTCAGTTCACAGTAATGCTTTAACTTCTTCAGGACTGTAAGTGTTTGCTGTGTGTTAGTAAAAAAATAAATACAGTAACATCCCAAACTTAACTTCTTCAGGACTGTAAGTGTTTGCTGTGTGTTAGTAAAAAAATAAATACAGTAACATCCCAAACTTAACTTCTTCAGGACCATAAGTGTTTGCTGTGTGTTAGTAAAAAAATAAATACAGTAAAATCCCAAACTTAACTTCTTCAGGACTGTAAGTGTTTGCTGTATGTTAGTAAAAAAAATAAATACAGTAACATCCCAAACTTAACTTCTTCAGGACCATAAGTGTTTGCTGTGTGTTAGTAAAAAAATAAATACAGTAACATCCCAAACTTAACTTCTTCAGGACTGTAAGTGTTTGCTGTGTGTTAGTAAAAAAATAAATACAGTAACATCCCACACTTAACTTCTTCAGGACCGTAAGCGTTTGTTGCATTTTGAATGGTTTCGTAAAAAACTGCTCTCACTAAGCAGCGATTAGGTTATATGTGACAATTATTGTAGGTTTCTATTCCCCACACAATGGACTTTCGTGCATAATTATATATGAAATACATTTGCTTACCTAAATAAATTAAAATTCGATTTTTGACCGGAAAATTGAAAACTTTCAGTAACTGCAGTGTTTGCACTGTAACAATGTACAGTATCACTTGTGTTGTGTGAAATCAGCTAATGTAGAAAATTTCAACTATCCAGACACAACACTCTGATAAACTTTGGCCTCAAGTCTACTCTATTTTTAAGAAGGAAATCCTATTAAAAGATGAAATTACCTTAATTTCTCTTTGGCTGATTGGTTGGTTTTTCCTGGAACTCTGTACACCAGACACTTCTCTTGAGTTGTAGCAAGCAGGTAATCAATAAAATTGTGTGTACGATCACGCAAGTGTACACCAGACTAAGCTACTCGATAGGCTAAGTTGGAGTGCCTGAATAAGGCACATTTTCTTGGAGTTAAATCACTTATAAATGTTTAAACAAACAGCACGATTGGACAGCCGAGATCCTGCTGAATAGAACAATACCTAATTTGTAATCATTTAGTTATGTCTGTGCTCATACAGTAGCAGAAACGTCATAGGTCTTATAAGACCTATTCCAGACTGTTACAGGTACAGGTGGCGATGTTGGAGTCTGAGCTAGAAGGAGGAAATCTTAGGTCTGCTCTGTCATGCTGGGCTGGTAACCTAAAGCACAAGAAAACCCTTCATAAACATAAAGCTTGAAAAATTTGTTTTGATATATTATATCACTTACATACTGCCTTTTTACATGCAGGACTTCAGTCAGCAGTAACGTTGTCTAAAACATGTAAATTTAAACTCCTACGATGACCGTTAGATGCAGCCATTTTCACGACAGGTCATTTGAAACAAGTTTAGGTAACATTTTGTAAAGTTTGAAAAAATAATCAGAGCACAAGTCACCAACTGAATAAAATTTAATATAACTGTATCTTGTCAATAAGATTAAAAATACGTTTTTCGCTTAGTAAGTAGTGCACCCTGTAGGGTGAGTCAGCGACATTTTACCAATTGGCGAAAACATTTTGAATAATTAATAATTTTCTTTTCTAGTTACATAAGTCTTTCTAGCAGGTAAGCGAAAATTTAAGCAATATAGATTTGCACGGAAAGTCTTTTGAGACATAATTTAACATTGCCTTTTCTTCCCCTGATTTACGTTTGGTGCATGGCGTCATGTAATGGCGACTTCGGAACAGTATTGCGGGAGATTTAAAATGAAAACAAAAAATTCCTTTCAGTGCGAGTACGATATACACATAAAATTGTTATAAAGTATTATAATTTTTTAAGGCGATTTTTCTGAAACCAACTTCAGGAACCTCTTTTCTTATCCTTTAAGTCATAGAGCATGGAAGTACTAATCCCAGGTCACTGGTTCAAATCCTGACTGGTCAACAATTTTTCACTGTCTAATTCTCCAACTCATTACCCGCAGTAGGTAAT
>JAQGDQ010000866.1:55000-86699 GCA_030141605.1 Tubiluchus corallicola
CAAAACCATGTAACTAAACATCTTTTATATTTTATTTCATTTAACGCTTTATTTTGAATCAAAATTCATATTTACACTCACAAAATAAAAAACAAACATAAAAAATACATGCACCACAATTATACGATATCTACAACATTACATACTACATACACAAAAGATAAAGATAAATTATCCAGTGATGCTTAGCACCAGAAAGTGCCTAACTATAATTACAATATAACAAGATCCTCCACTGTCTTCTAATGTCAGAAGTGTAAGCCACTTTCAGTTAAAGCTTTAATTAATAAATTTGTACTACACAATACTCTCATGTACAAACTGTAAGCCATTTTCCTGTGTATAACATCAAAGTTTGTAACATTATGATTTACTGAAAATATTCTAGCATTCTCATCGTATGAATAAGTGAAAAGTTTCCGTTTAGAGATGTTATGAACTACTTTAAGTTTAGTTAAACTGTAGTTATAAAAATGCCGCCACATTGCCATACCATAGAATGAATTACGAATTGAACAAACAAGTTTTAACGCTATTTGTACAATGATAAAATTTTCTCAAGATACTGTTTGCTCTAACATAGTAAATATTTCTTCGCCTAATAATGTCTATGTCATTCTTATTATCTCTAGAAATTATGTGGCCAAGATACGTCTCCGTTTCGCACGAACGAATTACGCTAGTAGCTACAGTAATAGATCCAAAACTGAACTGGTGCATACTGGGGGGGGGGGGGGGTAATGCTTAGAATGCTTAGATAGTAACACTACAGTAGGCACCACTTAATAGACTCACTTTGGGATGGAAATATTTTGACCCAGTTAACCGACTGAATCGATTAGCCGAAGGGTTTAGTATATTACTACTGTACCAGTATGAGTCATCACCTTACTATGCATTGCAAAGGCTTTTAAATGAATTTTAGAAACAAATTAATGTCAAAATTCCTATAAGTAATTATTTAAGTTTGCAGCCAACGACTAGAGGTCATGTGACCCAACGGCCATGTGTAGAGGAGTAAACCTTCTAAATCAGGAGTGGAGCCCCGACCAGTGCAGCATGCTCACTGACTCCGGCAGCTCCTGCAGCCAACCTGGTGCCAAACGTATCGCTCCGCTTTCCTTTGGACTACACCAAAGACGAAGAGAGGGGGTTCCTGTTGTCTGGGCAACTCAGTATCTCCATACCCCTTGCCCATGCGTGCGCCCTGGAGACGTTCAAGGATCGCACTGCTCAGCCACAGTCGATACTGCAGCTCCATCAATGTGATCAATAACTGACTCTCTTGGCGCACATTCCATTGTCTTCCGAGACAGAAGGATGCCAACACAATTATTTAAGAATACTAATTTACATACGTGAATTAATAAAATAATTAATAGGAACGGCCCATTAATAGGATCTGGGAACCAGACATTTTTGAGTCAATTAAGTGACTGATTCTATTAACTGTGAGTCTAATAAACTGTGCTTTACTGTATAACGAAAATGATTACCATTACAACTGATCTTTTAGGGAAATGGGTTAGACATTTTCCAATCACTTTGCTATGTATTTATTTAAAAACATTATTATTGGTTTAAAAGTGTAGTGTCTTTGGTTTAAATTGTTGAGTTTGACTTGTGTAATTGTGTTCTTGATAACATGGTATAGGTTTTTTATAGCGCTGTATATGTGTGTAATTGTGTTCTTGTTAACGTGCTATAGGTTTTTTGTAGCGCTGTATATGTGTGTAAGTGTGTTCTTGTTAACGTGGTATAGGTTTTTTGTAGCGTTCTATATGTGTGTAATTGTGTTCTTGATAACATGATATAGGTTTTTTGTAGCGCTGTATATGTGTGTAATTGTGTTCTTGTTAACGTGCTATAGGTTTTTTGTAGCGCTGTATATGTGTGTAATTGTGTTCTTGTTAACGTGATATAGGTTTTTTGTAGCGCTGTATATGTGTGTAATTGTGTTCTTGTTAACGTGGTATAGGTTTTTTGTAGCGCTGTATATGTGTGTAATTGTGTTCTTGATAACGTGGTGTAGGTTTTTTGTAGCGCTGTATATGTGTGTAATTGTGTTCTTGATAACGTGGTATAGGTTTTTCATAGCGCTGTATATGTGTGTAAGTGTGTTCTTGTTAACGTGGTATAGGTTTTTTGTAGCGCTGTATGTGTGTGTAATTGTGTTCTTGATAACGTGGTGTAGGTTTTTTGTAGCGCTGTATGTGTGTGTAATTGTGTTCTTGATAACATGATATAGGTTTTTTGTAGCGCTGTATATGTGTGTAATTGTGTTCTTGTTAACGTGGTATAGGTTTTTTGTAGCGCTGTATATGTGTGTAATTGTGTTCTTGATAACGTGGTGTAGGTTTTTTGTAGCGTTCTATATGTGTGTAATTGTGTTCTTGATAACATGATATAGGTTTTTTGTAGTGCTGTGTATGTGTGTAAGTGTGTTCTTGTTAACGTGGTATAGGTTTTTCATAGCGCTGTATATGTGTGTAATTGTGTTCTTGTTAACGTGGTATAGGTTTTTCATAGCGCTGTATATGTGTGTAAGTGTGTTCTTGTTAACGTGGTATAGGTTTTTTGTAGCGCTGTATATGTGTGTAAGTGTGTTCTTGTTAACCTGGTTTAGGTTTTTTTGTAGTACTGTATGTGTGTGTAATTGTGTCTTTATAATCGGTGTGTGTATTGTGTGATTTGTAATTGTGATTACCTAATAAAATATCTTATTATCTTATTTAGCGATATTTACATAGCTTACCAATAGAAAAGAAATTGATACAATAACAAATAGCTAAGTGTTTGAAAATAAACTTAAACAAATTGAACTGCTTTGTAAATTAAAAGCTATATAATGAACTTATAGTGTTTTAACTATAAATGTTTTCAAGTGCCTGCAATAAACAATTTGACTTAAGTGTTTGTATTAAATGTTACAAAAGTTTGAGGGAGGGACCTAAGCTGTAGCCTATACTAGCTTATAGGACAGTCCAGCCCTGAATGAATTTTGGGATTATGAAACACCCTAACACTGTTATTAAATTTATAAATCATTTGGGTGCTTTTTACCCAATATAATGTCTTAAAAGGTTAGTATGGAATCTTTGAAATTTTTCTCGAAATGATATCAGTTTTTTTTTGTATTCAACATTGTTTTAAAATGATATTTTTTTTGATTGTCACATTTCTAAAATTTCTTTTTTAAGGGAGTACAATGACAACATCAGATTAGTGGATGAGAAAATACAAGAGATCGTTACACTAATTAGCAATTTCTACGATGACGACAATCTGACGAGTTTCATCTTCACATCCGACCACGGCATGACTGACTGGGGTAAATTTAAAATCTCGCAAATTCTAGATCACATTAAAGCTTGAAATGCTGTTAGAATATTTAAAATAATTGGGAAGTAAGCCTTTTCGCAGTTCCAGCGATTGATTATGATCGTGAAAAGGTCAAAGGTTAAGTGTACCTAACAACGCATTTGTGTACACTTTACAACGCCTCTCAACCCAAGCTATTGTAATAGTAACAGTTTTAACAGCTAGCCAGAACCTTACCTAGTTCATTTTTTGTTGTTCCCAAGCAAAATCCTGCTAGTAAATCAGTCTACACTCAGACCAATGGATAATTAAGTAAAGTCTACGTAAAACAACTGAAGTTACTGAACTAATGTGCCAGTCGGCTTTGCATTAAAAACACGTGTTATGACACGATCGTAGGTAACATGTGTTGCTGTGATACACTTAACCTTTGACCTACAGCAGCTGCACATGTGCACAACGAAACTGTGAAAAGACTTCTTATGATCAGATACAAGTGAAATGTAAATAATTTTTAACAAAATTTAGAAAAAGCATTGTCTAATCATTTGAATATTTGTCATTATTTAGGGTCACATGGAACGGGTCACCCTCAGGAGACATTAACACCACTGGTCGCATGGGGGTCAGGTACTCGTGGCCCTATCTTGAGGACAAACGAAGCGGACGATCTTAGCATCTCCTGGGGTCTCCATCATCTTCATCGCTCGGACGTAGAACAGGCCGACATAACTCCACTTATGGCGACTTTAATCGGAATCCCTTTTCCCGTGAATTCCGTCGGAGTTCTCCCAATTGATTATCTAGGTACGTCGGACGAGTTCAAGTCCTCTGCGTTGCTCACGAATGCTCGTCAGATGGCAGAACAGTACAAAGTAAAAGAAGAGGAGAAAAGGCTCACCACGATTTCTTTATTATTTCGTCCGTTTGCGATGCTGACGAAAACGAGGATACAAGAGAAACAACGAAGAATAGAAAATCTCATGAGAAACAAGAGTCATGACGAAGCCAATAATGCCAGTAAAGAGTTAATCTCGTTGACCTTGGAAGGGTTAAAGTTTTATCAGACTTACGACAGGCCGTTTCTCAGCTTGTGCATAATCTCAATATTTTGTGGTTGGATCGTTTACGTTTTCGTGCTTCTCATCCAGAATCACACGGACATTGTTCCACACAGAGGGCAACAATTAGACAGGGCATTCTGGGATAGAAACAATGTGAAGTCTTTAAGTGGCGTAGTTTTAATCATCTGTTTTTTACTGTTTGGTAAGTTGAAGTTTTGCTGTTTTCACACATCTGCTTGTTGTTTCAAGTTGAGTTGCATTTTAACCTGATAAATTTAACTGGTAAATTTAATGTTCACTTCGAATAAATAAGCCTTTTCACAGTTTCTCTGTTCATACGCGCAGTTGCTGTAGGTCAAAGGTTAAGTGTACCAAAGCAATGCGTGTTAACTACAACCGTCTCGTGCCGTCTATGTAAAGCAAAGCTGTCTGCCGCATCAGTTCAGTAACTTCAGCTGTTTTACGTGGACCTTATTAAATTTGTTTTAGCCTGTGCGTACGGTGATTTATTAGCAGGATCTTGCTTGGCTTTCACAGTTTCGCTGTGCACACGTGCAGCTGCTGTAGGTCAAAGGTTAAGTGTACCACAGCAACACATGTTATCTATGATCGTTACATGACACGTGTTTTTAAAGAAAAGCCGACTGGCACATCAGTTCAGTAACTTCAGTTGTTTTACCTGGACTTTGATTAATCATGCATTATTCTGTGCCTAGAGTGATTTACTAGCAGGATCTCACTTGGCAACGAAAAAATGAACTAGGTAAGGTTCTAGCTGTTAAAAGTGTTACTATTACAACAGCATGGGCTGCGAGGCGTTGTCAAGTGTACACAAATGCCATGTCTGGTACACTTAACCTTTGACCTTTTCACAATCGTCATCAATTGCTGAAACTTTGAAAAGGCTGATGAACATAACTTAACTTTCCGCATTTTTAATGTTACTCATAACTTTTATTAAAGAGACTTTGGGTAGAAATTTGATCGTTGATTTAATCAGACGACCTTGACAAATGAGTTGTGTAAATGTACGCTCGTTTCAAAAACACGGAAGACAGGTTGGTCAAATAAAGTAACGTCTCCATTAACAAAAAGTTGCCAATTTTCAAACATGTGTTCAGAGCGAGTGGCTGTTTTCTTTGCTCCCCCCTCCCCCCATCAGCTACGCCACTGACACACAACACTAGTAATTTGTTGTTTCTTTCGGAAGTGGTGCTGACAAGCCACTGACGTAGCAGTGTCTAGTTTTTTTGCTGGATTACTACTGCGTTTACCTGTCTGAAGGCAGATTTCTTTTATTTTAGAATTCTGCCTGCCCAATGTCTACAATAGACGTGACGGGCGTATGACGATGATGATGATGATGAATTTGTTGTTTCACATTCGTTATGAATAAAAATTGAATGTTTTTCTTGCAGTTCAATCTAGCCCGGTTATGTATTACATCTATTGCTTACTGCCGCTGTTTCTATGGAGTCAAGTTTGGCAACAGTAAGTCATATTTATTCATTTGTAAAATATAATCTTCTCATTTCTAATTTGTTTGCTATTAAAGGAAAACAGTACATAATTTTAAACTATAGCTCAAAATAATCTAAGGCATAAAATATTGAAACCGAACTTGTATTTGTTTGCTATTAAAGGAAAACAGCACATAATTTTAAACTATATCTAAAAACAATCTAAGGCATAAAATATTGAAACCGAACTTGTATTTGTTTGCTATTAAAGGAAAACAGTACGTAATTTTAAACTATAGCTCAAAATAATCTAAGGCATAGAATATTGAAACCGAATTTGTATTTGTTTGCTATTAAAGGAAAACAGTACATAATTTTAAACTATAGCTCAAAATAATCTAAGGCATAAAATATTGAAACCAAACTTGTATTTGTTTGCTATTAAAGGAAAACAGTACGTAATTTTAAACTATAGCTCAAAATAATCTAAGGCATAAAATATTGAAACCGAACTTGTATTTGTTTGCTATTAAAGGAAAACAGTACATAATTTTAAACTATAGCTCAAAATAATCTAAGGCATAAAATATTGAAACCGAACTTGTATTTGTTTGCTATTAAAGGAAAACAGTACATAATTTTAAACTGTAGCTCAAAATAATCTAAGGCATAAAATATTGAAACCGAATTTGTATTTTAAGAACTACTTATTAGGGGCGTATCCAGGTTGTAAAATAAAGGGGAGCAAGCACATAAAAAGGCACCGTGACACGTGAAGCAATTACATGTTTGTCTATGCAGCAACATACAGTATCAGCATGTGACAAGAATATGTTATAATAATTAGATTTAGGGTTCCGTCACTCTTGGTCCAGTCACTCAACCTTGACAAATGAGTCATGTAAATGCACGCTCGTTTTAAAAGCAGGGGAAGCAGGTTGGTCAAATTGATTCCAGAAAATTCTTCCAAGGCCGTGCGATTACAAAATAAAAGAAAAGATTTGACTGTTGTCACACAAATTAACTGAAACGTTAAAAAACTGTCGGAAAGGCACCAATTTTGAAAAATGTGTTCAGGGGGAGGTTAGGTTACTCCCCCCCCCCCCCCCCCCCGCTGTCCTATTAGCTAGGACACTGCTACTTATCTGAAAGAATTATTACTGCAGAAACATAATTTTGCATTCGCATCGCTGGTTTCCTGCATATATCTGCCATTCCAGTTACATGGACACTAACGTTGTATCTCGGAAACACATTGCACAGAAGCATTGAAACATTTGCAAACTTTTGTGTTGCCGCAGTGGTAAACCATTGGTGTAGCGAGTAGTTGTGGTTCCTGGGGGCAAAAAGACTTCTAGCGCCCTACCCCTTTAATGTTTTGATCATTTGTTTCCTGGGTGAAGCCACAAATTTTGCACGTCTTATGCGTCTCTGAGCCCTACTTTCCTTTCTCGGCGTGATGGGATAAAGATAAATGAATTTTCTCTAAGAATGACCCTGAGTTTGACTTGTGGTACTGCAGCAGAGTAACTCTTTTCTATGCATTAGTTGCTCATAACACGACAGTCATTAAACATTCAGCTCCAGCATTAAAACATGCAAAGATTATGAAAGATACAGAACACTGCAGGTTTTCACAATAATACAATCTGCATTTAGAGAAACGTCACTGTTTCTCCCAAAATTATCAATCTGCTAAGCCACACGACACCCAATACATACCATTAAGTAACAACTTTAGTCTTTTTTGTAAGATGTATGTAGTAATTAAGCTACAATGATCTCTGACTAGGCAATTTTGCTGAAGTTTGAAAATTTTTGATAATTGTTTCGTTAATGTAGGATCTATAATTAATAATTAACAGTCATTGAACTCTACAAGAATTTTGCGGCCTCTCACCCTTGTGCCCCTGTGCGGTTGCTCCCTGTACCTCCACCTTGATACGCCTCATAAAATTCAAATTTTTAAACACAAATTATCTTAGTGTATCGCGGTCAACGTTGTACGTACAACACTGAATTTCAATTTTCGCTGTTGCAACGAAATGCTGATGGAATGTTTCTGTTCCGTAAAACTTTTTTTCATTCCTCATCGCATCATTTCGCCAGTTGCTAATTATTTTCTTTTTATTTATAATTATTATCACATTCAGTACAATATAATAACATTAAGCTCACACTGACATCAAAATTATTACATCATACTGTATCAAATTGTTATGTTTCATACACTATCGTTATCATAAAAGAATAATTGTACTGCAGTGGGCTAGAGAAGCAAAGGCTTGTATAAGCCCACTGTCATGTGAACCCGATAAAAAAAATGGATGAGTGAACAAAAAAGAACTAGGAGAAAGGTTAGATCACACAGGAAGGGTAGAAGGATGTGTTAGTAGAAATGGTAGGAAGAAAGATAATAGATTGTGCTATGTTGACATCAGTTTAGTTAAATTAAGTTTAAATTAAGTTTTCAAGTTAATGTTTAATTATCAGAAACACTGGAGTTTCTGTAAATGCTAAAATGTATACTTTCCTGTGTATACTTTGAAAGTAGGTCAGCATATGATAAAAAAAACTTTTTTTCCTTAAAGCAAGAATTCTAGTAGTCAAGTCACTGAATTAGAAGTGATTTTAGCCGCAATAAATGATTCGATTTTCAACTGTTATTGCGAGATTTTCTACTATCAGTAAAAAGTTTAAATAGCTGTTTGTTTTCTTTTCAGGAAATGTATATTTGTTGATGCAATGAAATACATAGCATTAAATCAACTTGCTATCAAGGCTGCATTAATTGTGATACTCACCATATTAGCTGTACAAACTTTAGTAAGTGGCTTTTTAACGTTATTTTAACTTCAGAAAAGTGGACAGTACTTTGCATATAAAGACTTTTTTCTTTTATTAGTATCATCACTTACTCATAGTACAATAAGTAAGACAAATACGAGTAATGGAACAGGGTTAGTTCTTCAAGTTAACACCAGAACTCAATGCCGGCTCTATCTCTAGGCAAACTAGGCACTTGCTTTCCTTATGTACACAATACTAATTAATTGAAAGGACACTTTTCTTGTCGAAATGTGTACTTCATAGATGGCAGCATATGTCTTACCGTAGCAAAACACTTTGCCTATTTCTGGTTTTCATAGATGGCAGCACATGTCTTACCGTAGCAAAACACTTTGCCTTTTTCTGGTTTTCAGAGATTACGTCATTTCGCACAGGCATTACTTAATGATATTAAAGACTCATTGCTCTGCTTTCGGCTCCAGTTTCTATTATGAGTTTTAAAAAAACAAATTTTACAATAGTAGTTATCTAACTTTGGTCTGATATATCTAACTCATATAAACCGAATAGAGGAAATGAAAGGTAAAAAAGCTGGTGAGTCATACAGAATGCAGTGGTGTCATAAATTCAATTTCAAATTCGATCAGCACAAGTTATAGAAGGTAATTAACTCGGGGATGAGAATTTTCCTCGGAATTCCGAGTTTTTGGAAGACCAGTAGTGCCATTTTTGTAAATCGCATAAATTCGTTGAGAAAATTTTACGGATACAGTACATTATTTCACAAGCTGACCGCTTGTTGGCAGGCCGTCACTTTGTTTACATCACGTACATCAGTGTAACCACGTGTAGATCTCTATGTATAAAAATATAGAATCAATTGTGCAGAGTTATTTGAGGCAATTGCAGACAGTTTTTATACACTTTTGCATAGGAGCGGCCAGTACTTAGGCGTTTTTGAGACAATCAGGTATCATGTATCCTTGATAGTTGGGTATTTTAAATTATGCACGAAACAAGGTAACTGATATTTTAAGTCTACTGAGAGGCTCTCTATGGTCACAAAATTGCAATTTGTTACTGGCTCCAAGGGGGCTTTGCCTCTTAACCCCATTGGGGGGCTTAGGCGGCCCCAAAACCCCCGGCCTGTTTCAGAGTTTTTTGCAATTTGTTGTTCTCATCTCTGAATTAACTACACTTAGTCAGTGCACTATATACATGTATAAGCCTAACACACAGGTACCATCACACTTTGTTATAATATTATACGAGAAAAATTTAACATTGAGGGTGTGGTTCGGACTGTGGGGGGAAGGGGTTGACCATTGAGGAGGGGGGTGCTAAAAATACTTTTTGCCTAGAACGTGAAACTACCTAGAGCTGCCCCTGACAGAACTGCAGTGCCGCTCTGTCGATGTGAAGAAATTTCACTGGATTAACAGAATTCAAACACCCAGAAACTTTCTTTCATATTGTTTGCACACAAGTGTTAACACAGTCGAATGTGCACTGCCCCTTACCATTCGAGCATTCCCTAAATCTGCTTGACAACTTTGGCTACTTAGCCACATTAGTAAGATTCATAATCATTATATGTGCTTGATGCAGTTTTGAATTGTGTTTAATTCATTATGCAATAATTTATATCTATGAAGGGAATTAATATGGTGTTTTATGATTTTATTAATTTCAATTCTAAAATCGTTTTGTAACTCGAAGTTTGTTTTGTTTTGTAGGTTTTATCATTTTTCTATCGACACATATTGTCTATAGGGCTTGTTTGTATTGGACTGTGGCCATTGGTCTCTTATTCTCAAGAACAATATCTGGTAATTTTTCATAATTTAAAGGAAACCGGCTGATTGATTAGACTCAATCTGATTTTAATTTTAATTTACTGTCCGGAAAATACATTTTGTTGCCTATAAAAGTTTGCATTTGTTTGTAATATTTAAATAATTACCTTGGAAAGTTAATTAATGGCAACCGAACACAGCTATTGCTTACATCACAAACTAACCACAGTTTGTGCAATGATAGATATCTTCCCTGAGCGTCAAGCAGGTTTGCATAAGTGAAGGTTTCTATAAGATGCTGAAATGATGTCACAAAAATGAGCTCTACGTTACACTGACATCACAGACGAACACTGCAGTTCCTGATCATGCTTATCACTGTACTGCACCTATTTATCGGTCACACAAATTTGACAAAAAGGCACCATTGCCAGTCTTAGTAGATTTGCTAAAATTTGAAATTTTAACCAAATTTAAGTATCCAAGGTAATTATTATTCAATCCCTAAGTTTGATTTCAAAAAAACCTGTTCTAGTTTTGAATATTTTTAGAGAGCATACTTCATTTTGAATTAATGTCTACTCGATCATCCGGTTTTCCTCTAAACACTTCATAATTTAAAAAGAAATACCAGAAGTCATTATGAAATTTGTATTTATATAATTGTATTTGTATTTGTATTTATTTCTTCAACACAAAAATACAATTACAGTGTAAATATAAATTAACAGACTGTTGAATTGAATACGCGGAATTCCGAGTTTTTGGAAGACCAGTAGTATCATTTTTGTAAATCGCATAAATTCGTTGAGAAAATTTTTACAGACCCGGTACATTGTTTCACAAGCTGACCGCTAGTTGGCAGGCCGTCACTTTGTTTACATCACGTACATCAGTGTAACCACGTGTATATCTCTATGTATAAAAATATAGAATCAATTGTGTAGAGTTATTTGAGTCAATTACAGACAGTTTTTATATACTTTTGCATAGGAGCGGCCAGTACTTAGGCGTTTTTGAGACAATTAGGTATCATGTATCCTTGATAGTTGGGTATTTTAAATTATGCATGAAACAAGGTAACTGATATTTTAATTCCACTTAGAGGCTCTCTATGGTCACAAAATTGCAATTTGTTGCTGGCTCCAAGGCGGCTTTGCCCCCCTTGAACCCCCATGGGAGGCCTACACTGCCCCTAAACCCCCAGCCCGTTTCAGAGTTTTTTCCAATTTGTCATTCTCATCCCTGCCTGATACGTCTGAAATGGTTTGATATGTCGTATTGCTGATTGTTCTGGTTTATTTTGTAGAAGATCGTGTTGGGTTGGACTGTGTCTTGTCTAGTCACTGCAGTATTTCCATTGCTGCCTGTCGTAGGAAGAGATTCTAACTTTGTTTTCGTGTAAGTGTTTCACGTGTTTTAACACCAGTGTCAGTTTAACACTGTTATCTAAGTATGTAATTTATTTTACAACGGTGCATGGCCTGTCTGTACTGATGTTGAGACGAATTATTTATGGAGTTTACATGAAGCCGTGCAGATTGAATCCGTATGCAAAAGCTCTATCGTTTGCTATTGTGAGAAAATATGTATCACCTAATTAACAATGAGTCAACTTCGGAACAGGCTAACCCTATTGCGCAAGGTGTCAAACAAATTAGCTTAACACTACTTTAGGCAATCAGAATATTCATTATGGTAAATTCGCACTAATAATTTTGCTCCATGTTACTCAAAATGCTGCAAAACTGCCAAAACACTTTAAATCACCATGTTATTGGTTTCCATGGTTATGAGCTGAATGTATGTCCGGCACACATGTGACACAGATAGTTTTTGATCTATTATTTAATTATCAGAAATGCTTTTGCAGTATTAATTGTGTTAAAATGTATACTTACTATCCTTACTATACTTACTATGTATACGGACTTGAAAATAGGGTAGGATATCAAAAATCATCCTGTTTTTCTTTAATGTTTTCTGTAAGATGCTACAGAAATGTCTTAATTCATTCAACATTTATATATAAAGCTTGATGTTGTTCTTTAATATAATTTTGTTCTTTTTAGAGTTCTTACAGGAGTAATCTCTGTTATCCTGACTGCATACGTTACAACTAGGTAAACCATTTCTCTTATATGGTATATAATGTCTGATTTATAAACAAATAAGAAATAGCCCAGTCTGTTAAGGCCAAATTTTGATGAAACGGGGCTGACTGGATACAGCTGCCGAACTTTCAGGAATGATTCTTTAGGTCAGTGTAACAGAGTTTTGGACATTTTTATAAGATTTTGCATTCTGTCCCGCTGTCCCCCCGGACAATAAAGGGTCAAGAAAGGGTCCTGAATTTTGAAGGCTTCACAGATAGATGCTTGACCATCTTTTGGAGACGAATAGGAGCTTATATGTGGGTTTTCATTTGGTGGTATGATTAGTAGTGACCTTGGAACACGCGGAAACACTTTGTGTATGCATTTGGGTGCTGGTTTGTTTTTTTTCTAAACAAATGAAAACACTTTGTGCATGCATTTGGGTGCTGGTTTGTTTTTTTTCTAAACAAAATGAAAACACTTTGTGTATGCATTTGGGTGCTGGTTTGTTTTTTTTCTAAACAAATGAAAACACTTTGTGCATGCATTTGGGTGCTGGTTTGTTTTTTTTCTAAACAAAATGAAAACACTTTGTGTATGCATTTGGGTGCTGGTTTGTTTTTTTTCTAAACAAAATGAAAAAACTTTGTGTATGCATTTGGGTGCTGGTTTGTTTTTTTCTAAACAAATGAAAACACTTTGTGTATGCATTTGGGTGCTGGTTTGTTTTTTTTCTAAACAAAATGAAAAAACTTTGTGTATGCATTTGGGTGCTGGTTTGTTTTTTTCTAAACAAATGAAAACACTTTGTGCATGCATTTGGGTGCTGGTTTGTTTTTTTTCTAAACAAAATGAAAAAACTTTGTGTATGCATTTGGGTGCTGGTTTGTTTTTTTTCTAAACAAAATGAAAAAACTTTGTGTATGCATTTGGGTGCTGGTTTGTTTTTTTTCTAAACAAAATGAAGAAACTTTGTGTATGCATTTGGGTGCTGGTTTGTTTTTTTTCTAAACAAAATGAAGAAACTTTGTGTATGCATTTGGGTGCTGGTTTGTTTTTTTCTAAACAAAATGAAAAAACTTTGTGTATGCATTTGGGTGCTGGTTTGTTTTTTTCTAAACAAATGAAAACACTTTGTGTATGCATTTGGGTGCTGGTTTGTTTTTTTTCTAAACAAAATGAAAAAACTTTGTGTATGCATTTGGGTGCTGGTTGGGTTGGTTTTTTCTAAACAAAATGAAAAAACTTTGTGTATGCATTTGGGTGCTGGTTTGTTTTTTTTCTAAACAAAATGAAGAAACTTTGTGTATGCATTTGGGTGCTGGTTTGTTTTTTTTCTAAACAAAATGAAGAAACTTTGTGTATGCATTTGGGTGCTGGTTTGTTTTTTTCTAAACAAAATGAAAAAACTTTGTGTATGCATTTGGGTGCTGGTTGGTTTTTTTCTAAACAAAATGAAAAAACTTTGTGTATGCATTTGGGTGCTGGTTGGTTTTTTTCTAAACAAAATGAAAAAACTTTGTGTATGCATTTGGGTGCTGGTTTGTTTTTTTCTAAACAAAATGAAAAAACTTTGTGTATGCATTTGGGTGCTGGTTGGTTTTTTCTAAACAAAATGAAAAAACTTTGTGTATGCATTTGGGTGCTGGTTGGTTTTTTCTAAACAAATGAAAAAACTTTGTGTATGCATTTGGGTGCTGGTTTGTTTTTTGGCTGAATTTCATTTTCTTAACCTCCAAGTTGCATTAGTGAAATTGTCTTTAAAACTGTTTCAGGGTCACGGCATCGGTCATTACTGGAAATGAGCGAAGGAAGGTGCTAGTTCTCAATGTAATCCAGGTAATAAAATGTGATCACATGAGTAATAGCTTATTAATACAGATGTAACAGATGCAAGAAATTTTCTTCGATGGAGGAATGAAGCCTTTCCACAGTTTCATTGTATGCATGAGCAGTTGCTATAGGTCAGAGGTTAAGTTTAATGCAATGCAACTTAACTGCAACCGTCACATGACGTGTGTAAAGCAAAACCATCAGCGGCAACAGTTCAGTAACTTCAGTTGTTTTATGTGGACTTTGCTTAATTATGCATTTGTCTGTGCATAGAGTGATTTTTATTTTTTTATGAATGTTGTTTTATGTACTAATAGGTGTGTATAAACTAAACTAAACCAAAACTATAACAAAGTCTGTCGTTTTTACAAACTTTCTTATCCGTACATTTTATCCAGAAAAGTAACTTTATTGGGAAGCATTATATTTTAATTTATAATTATAATAAATGTGAGAATGTTGAATTTAGGCATTGCTTATTGTGGTTGCAACAATTGTTGTTTGGTCAACATCACGAAGTTTGAAAAATAAACAAGGATTACCGCCTATCAACAGCATCATTAGTTGGTCAATTTTAGGTGAGTTTCGCAATGATATTGTGTTAATCATGTATTATATGTTTGCAAATGTTCTTTTCAAGTTTCTTACATGTTTTTCATTAAAGGAAAGAACAAGTCACTCAGTATGTTATGTTTATTTTACTGTTATCACTTAAACTTAAAAACTTATAACAAAGAAATTTGCAAAGAACTGCCTATAAAGCATAAATTTAAAACATACTAGTTCTGAATAGAAATTCTCAGATGTGGTGGTTGCCGCCATTCACTTGAAAATTATGACGTAACTGGGAGACTTCGTGAATTTTCATAAGCGCGTCGAGACTTTCCGTAAGCGCTCGCTGGTTAAATTAATTCAAACTTCTGTAGCTTGCCTAATGTTTATACAAAAATGGTACGAAATCAGCTATCTGATGCTTTTATAAAAATTTATTACACTTTTGACAAAAATTGACAGTGCGCTACTTTTCTTCAAGACGAATGACGTCATTGGAAGAAGAATGGGTATTGGAAATTTGAGCGTCCTAGCCTGAAGTGATCGTAACTTTAAACTGACTTTACTATAGTTACGTGAGGCGCTTATTGCAGTTTCATTACTAAATCCTAATATTTTTCGCGAACATTGAAATAAGCCTAACCTCCTAGAAGCGTTGACTTTTCCTTTAACGTTTTTTTCATATCACTTCGCTGTTTGTTTTCATTTTGTAGGTAGTTCAGTCTTATTTCCTTTCTTAAGTTCTACAAAGGTTGTGCTAAGATTATTCACGGTTTTATTGTCACTGCTCATGGTTTACATACTTCTCAGTACCAGGTATGTTGATGTTTTGCAGTTTTTTTTATGTCATTTTCACAATTTCTGTCAACATTTAATGTTCATGTGTCACAATTCACGGTCATGGGTCACAGGTCATGGTTCACGGGTCATGGTTTACGGGTCATGGTTCACGGATCATGGTTTACGGTCATGGTTCACATGTCACGATCACGGGTCATGGTTCACGGTTCACAGGTCATGATTCACGCAACATGGTTCACAGGTAATGGTTCACGGGTCATGGTTCACAGGCCATGGTTCACGGGTCACGATCACGGGTCATGGTTCACGTGTCATGTTTTACGGGTCATTGTTCACGGGTCATGGTTCACAGTTCACAGGTCATGTTTCACGGGTCATGGTTCACGGGTCATGGTTCATGGGTCATGGTTCACAGGTCACAATTCATTGGTCGTGGTTCACGGGTCATGGGTCACAGGTCATGATTCACATGTCACAATTCACGGGTCATGATTCACATGTCATGATCACGGGTCATGGTTCACAGGTCATGATTCACGGGTCATAGTTCATGGGTCATGGTTCACAGGTCATGGTTCAGGTCATAGTTCATAAGTCATGGTTCACGGGTCACAATTCATGGGTTGTGGTTGACGGGTCGTGGTTCACGGGTCATGATTCACAGTCATGGTTCACATGTCACGATCACGGGTCATGGTTCACGGGTCAAGTGTCAAGGTTTGTTTGACTCACAAGTTATGTTTTGTATGTGGCTAACCTTAATCCTAATCCTAATCTGCTTCACAAACTAATTTCTTGTATGTGGGAATTGTAAACTTTAGCCAAAAATGATAGTTTTACCATATTTGTTATTGATAGATGCATTTTTTAGTTATGAAGGACTATTCTGCTTATCCTTGTGCTGTCTGCTCTGCTGCTGGCTACTCATAGAGCATCGCATCAGCGACACACGTTTTACTCAAGTAAGAAACTTATTCCAATTGTATCTTGTATTCCATTGAATTTTTGAATTTTTTATATTTTATTCTTGAATTAGGTTAAAACAAAACCGGACCCAATCTTAAACAATAGGTCACAATAATCTACTCTTCAGAATATTGAAGGGGAACGTAGTATTTTTTCAAAAATGACCTACGTGAAAGAATTATTACCACACAGATAGCAGATAGCTAAGTGTTTGAAAATAAAGTTAATAGAATTGAACTACTTTGCACATTAAGAGAAGGCTTTTTAGTTTACATATATAAACTGGTTGTTATTTGTATAGTATACCACTGATGATGACAGCTGATTGCTGTTGAAACTTTTGACGTGTTTTTTAAACTGTTGTAAATTAAGGTTTTTAACAAAAATTGTGTCGTTTTAATAATAATATTCTTTGAAGTGCCTGTGTAAATTGACTTAGTAGTTTTTTTTTGTTTTCAGTTGACAAGTGTTGATTTTAAACCGAAGAAAAGATACACAATGGAAAACTTGAACAGGTATTTATGCCTGTCTGATGTGAGATGCAGCTGTTTTTATCTTTTCTTCATCACTCTTGCTTTCTTTGGTACAGGAAACATTGCTAGCCTAAACAGGTAAGCTACAATAATGTCTAATAGCACTTATAATCGATAATGCGTGAACATCCTACATAGTGTTGACTTATAATGCACGGCCAGCAGCAGCTTTTACTGACGTAAAATTAACAGTCAGAGTACAATGGATGACGTCAGAACAATGGCTTCGCGTTAGCAGTTTTATAAGCGGTAATCTTCCGAAATGGAACCTCCAATCAACTCATCGCCACTCTTCTTGATGGAGGAGACTCGAAAAAACCGTACATCCAAAGAGCTATATATCCACTTCCAGGAGTCCCACCAGGCGCAACTAGAATGTTTTTTCTACAAGCTGTTCACTCAAAATTTTGGAAAAATCTGGAATTGAGTCCGGGAAAACACCCATTATGGGATGCCGTCGCCGAGTACGGGAAAACACGCATTACGGGACGCCGTCGCCGAGTACGGGAAAACACCCGTTACGGGATGCCGTCGCCGAGTACGGGAAAACACCCATTATGCGACGCCGTTGCCGAGTACGGGAAAACACCCGTTACGGGATGCCGTCGCCGAGTATGGGAAAACGCCCATTACGGGATGCCGTCGCCGAGTACGGGAAAACGCCCATTACGCGACGCCGTTGCCGAGTACGGGAAAACACCCGTTACGGGATGCCGTCGCCGAGTATGGGAAAACGCCCATTACGCGACGCCGTTGCCGAGTACGGGAAAACACCCGTTACGGGATGCCGTCGCCGAGTACGGGAAAACACGCATTACGGGACGCCATCACCGAGTACGGGAAAACACCCGTTACGGGATGCCGTCGCCGAGTACGGGAAAACACGCATTACGGGACGCCGTCGCCGAGTACGGGAAAACACCCGTTACGGGATGCCGTCGCCGAGTACGGGAAAACACCCATTACGCGACGCCGTTGCCGAGTACGGGAAAACACCCGTTACGGGATGCCGTCGCCGAGTATGGGAAAACACCCATTACGGGACGCCGTTGCCCTCATGTAGAAGCTAGATATGGTTCTGAAATCTTCTAGTTATTCACATATCCTGAATCACCATTTCATGAGGATCATTTTGATACCAAGTTCATCACTCTAAGTTATTTCTAAGTTGAGATAATCCACATTGAAGTTGAGGTGCAGGCTGTGCACTGAAAAACATAATCTTGAGAAAATCGCTGTTAGCCATTGTTTTTTGTCGCGTCTCTACAAAACACTTAACATTACAAGAACACATTGCAGTTATGTTTAAATCCAGTAGATGGCTCTTTCTGACGAATATCTGGCTTGGCAGCAGAAAAACCGAAGCAAAATAACTACTTCCAGTAACTACTATCAGAGTTTGAAAATACAATTTTTTTATAATACCATGACTAGTTTCTAGCCAGAAAAGTGGTTAGGGGGTTAGATTTTTAACATGTTTTAAACATTTTCTTGATAATTTGATGCCAAAATACAAAAGTCCAATTATTTAGTCAACATTTGACCCAATTTTTGGTGTATTCTACTTTGAAGCGTCATAACGTAATTTTCAGTATGCCAACTTATGGACGGTTGAAAGATTATAGATTATAACCTATTATAACCTATTATAGATTAGTCAAGAGAAACTATTTGTATCATAAGAGTATATTCATACTTTGTCTGTACATCAATTTATCGTTTAAGATCGTGATTCCTATTCATAATGTACTGTGTATTTATTTACAGTTTTGATCCTGCATCTGTTTATGTGATTCCTATTCATAATGTACTGTGTATTTATTTACAGTTTTGATCCTGCATCTGTTTACTGTTTTCTTACCGTCTTCAGTCCATTCACAATGGGAGCTTTGATGATGCTGAAGGTATGTAAAACTGACATATTGGTTAATGCTACTTTGGACACTGACATATTGGTTAATGCTACTTTGGACATCATTATTTTATTTCCTCTGGTGTCAATGTTCTTTGTGAAGTTTAATTTTCCCAGCAGTGACACTCATAATGGTGTGTAAATAGTTAGTTTAGAATTCTGCCTGCCCAATGTCCACAATACACAACAGCCTGCCCAATGTCCACAACACACATAACAACCTCCCCAATGTCCACAACAGACATAACAGCCCACCCCCCAATGTCCACAACAGATGTAAACAGGTTGCCCAATGTCCACAACAGATGTAAACAGGCTGCCCAATGTCCACAACACACATAACAGCCTGCCCAATGTCCACAATACACATAACAGCCTTCTCAATGTCCACAACAGATGTAAACAGGCTGCCCAATGTCCACAACACACATAACAGGCTGCCCAATGTCCACAACAGACGTAACAGCCTGCCCAATGTCCACAACAGATGTAAACAGGCTGCCCAATGTCCACAACAGATGTAAATGGGCTGCCCAATGTCCACAATATGCATAACAGCCTCCCCAATGTCCACAACACACATAACAGCCTGCCCAATGTCCACAACACACATAACAGCCTGCCCAATGTCCACAACAGATGTAAACAGGCTGCCCAATGTCCACAACAGATGTAACGGGCTGCCCAATGTCCACAACACACATAACAGCCTGCCCAATGTCCACAACACACATAACAGCCTGCCCAATGTCCACAACAGATGCAAACAGGCTGCCCAATGTCCACAACAGATGTAACGGGCTGCCCAATGTCCACAACAGACATAACAGCCTGCCCAATGTCCACAACAGATGTAAACAGGCTGCCCAATGTCCACAACAGATGTAACGGGCTGCCCAATGTCCACAACAGACATAACAGCCTCCCCAAGGTCCACAACAGATGTAACGGACATAATCACGATGATATTCTGACCGAAGTTTTTAATGTCTCGTTGAGGACTAGTATATTTGTTCATAAGTTGAGTACTAGTATATTTGTTCATAATTTGATAATTTGCTATACCACTTCACTAACAATACCGTTTGTATTTTTATACTTGTGACAAAGAACATTGTATAATAAATATTTTGTAGTTTAAATTTGAGTTTATTTAGGTTGTAATACCATTCATAATGGTGAGCTGTGTATTTCATGCCATCCATGTCACAACTAAAGTACCAACAACTAGTCTCTTCTTATTGGTTCTCATTATGTCAGACTTCATGGGATTGGTGAGTTTATAGTAAAGTAATGTCTCTTCTTATTGGTTCTCATTATATCAGACTTCATGGGATTGGTGAGTCTATAGTAAAGTAATGTCTCTTCTTATTGGTTCTCATTATGTCAGACTTCATGGGATTGGTGAGTTTATAGTAAAGTAATGTCTCTTCTTATTGGTTCTCATTATGTCAGACTTCATGGGATTGGTGAGTTTATAGTAAAGTAATGTCTCTTCTTACTGGTTCTCATTATGTCAGACTTCATGGGATTGGTGAATCTACAGTAAAGTAATGTCTCTTCTTATTGGTTCTCATTATGTCAGACTTCATGTGATTGGTGAGTCTATAGTAAAGTAATGTTGAAAATACTCAATGTAAGCAAACTTTGCCCAATAATTTTTGCTAAGAAAGTCTAAAAACACACATTTTGTCCTTCAAACATTATCATGAAGCCAATAAAGTTAGACGATGCAGTTCGTCACAAACGAGCACACTGACAGGTACAGCACCTGTTTTTTGTGCAACGCGTTTCCGAAATACAGGCACTAGTACGCGTCTAACTAGTAAATGGTGAAATGCATGTAACAGCAAAAAACTAGTGGCGCGAACACGAAATTGTGTTGTGTGGTAATAATTCTTTCATGCAAGTCATTTCTTAAAAAAATAATATTTCCTTTCACTATTTTAAAAAGTAGATTGTTTTGACGTACAGTTTAAGATTAGGTCTGGTTTTGCTTTAAGTACAATTTTCAGTTTCCAGAAGGCCAAACTGAATAAAATTAATGTGGGGGGGGGGGGCGGTAGTTATATACAAAGTTGCAGGATGAATCCTGTTTTAATTCTTTTTTCTTCTTTTTCAGCACTTTTTCTTCATGGTACAAGATTCTGGAAGTTGGTTGGATATTGGAACTAGCATAAGTCACTATGTGATAGCACTGACAACAAATATATTTATAGCTTTACTTTACTGCATAGCAAAAATACTCACCAGTTGGCATATCAGTCTAAGTGAAAAGTTAGACTAGAATGTGAACTTGTTAAACATTAGGTAAGAACTTTCATGTAAATAAATTAAAGAAAGCGAGTTTGCAATGTACTGTTCTCATATACAGTAAATACACATACACATATACAGTCATATACAGTAAGTATGCATGACTCGAACATCTCGGGACCGGAAATTTTGTTCAACTTATGCGAGGGTTCAAGTTAGACAATGTTTGTAAGAAAACAAGACTGAGTCACTCATCAACGTGGGACAGTACACTAGTAACACTACAGCCTGTGAAAATGACAAACTGAGCATTTAATCAAATATTAAACATGTTTTATGAATAATCAAAAATAAAATGACTGGTCCACCTCTATTGTAGTCTCAGTAGCATGGTTAATAGAATTCGGCAATAATACTGTGATCTACATTAAGCCACGTTTGTTAAGCCATGCTGTGTTTAGTGTTCTGCTAAGGTAATACAAGAAATCTTAGCATTTTTGAAGAAACTAGTAGTTAAAATTGTAACGTGGTGCACACTTTCACATAGGATTTCTCATTTGGGAAGTTGTTTGAGATAGGTGGGGTAATTTCAGTCAGATTCTTATAAATTGTACCGGGAATTCAGTTTGAGTTACACGACGTTTCTTAAAGGGAAAATTCGTTCCAGGAGCTCTGTCCGAGACACTCATGAATTTGAGTCATACCGGTTCAAGTTATACATTGTTTACTGTAAATTAAAGAAATAGGTTAAACTTTCACAGAAATCAACTTAAATAAATTAGAGAAATTGTGTTTATATCATCGTGTTGATGTGAGGCTGAATGTTTTAAAACTCACATCATTAGAAGATCGTAGAATCATTGAAGTCATTAAATTCGTTCAAGGTTATAATGTCTATTATAAAACAATGTTCATCGTTCAAGGTTATAATAATGTCTATAATAAAACAATGTTCATTGTTCAAGGTTATAATAATGTCAATCAATGTTCAAAGCAAGAACCTCTCCTGGCTTACTAGGACGTTGTTTTACTTTTGAAATTAATAGGACACATTATAATCTAAGAAAGTTGTTTTTAGTAAAAGAACTGTTTGTCTGTGGAACAGCTTACCTGAGTGTATAGTATTATATATGGTGCTGCCATCTCTTAGCGGATAAAACGGACAAAGTTTGCTATTTGCCAATGGTGTTAGCCCCCAGTACAAATGCTTTTTAGGAAAAAATACGACAGACACTATCATAATTTGATATCATCAACAGTGACTGTAGTAATTAATTTTAAATATTTTTACAATTGTGCGCTTTTTATCTATTGAGTTTACACTTTTCTCACATAATAAAACGTATGTTTGATGTGTACATATATATATATGTGTACAGCTCTTATATATTTAAGCTATTATGTTTCAAACCTGTTGTAAATGTAACACAAAGCAAATACATTGGAGGAAAGTGAATGAAGAGAAGTCATTGTTTATTTGAAGAGATGTCATTGTTTATTTGAAGAGAAGTCATTGTTTATTATCACATTAAAATCTCTGTTTACAGCAGAACACATTGAAACATTTTAATACGCAAGTCAAAGACAGTGATTCTTTATAAACTCCATGTTTATCACTTTTGCGACCAACTAAATACAGATTATATTTCTCACACGCAAACAATTCAAAAAACTATTTGGCGATAGGAAAAACTGCCTTAATGCACGAAAGCGTATCGACTGTGTGTGGAATGCGTAACATTACGCGCTTAAGAAATCTGATCAATTCAACACACGAGTTCTATAAAGATTAGGGGTAGTAAGTGGGTGGTGCCCTAGTCTACTAGTAGAGCCAGTCTGTAAAGATTAGGAGTGGACCCATGAATTAGTGGTAAAACTGAAGAACCACGACATTGTCAAGTCACGTACACCACACACATCAGACTAAAACTCAAAATACCTGCTGTTACATTAATTAACACATTAATAGAGCAAATTCAATGTTACAGGCTTAAAATGTTATGACTACCTACGTTAAGTTGTGACAAGAGTGCCAAATGTTATGACTATGCACATTATGTTGTGACAATAGAGTGCAAAATGTTATGACTACGCACATTATGTTGTGACAATAAAGTGCAAACTTTAGTAAAGTCAAACACACACCTGGGTAACACGAACACCTGTATGTAATGCCAGAATGCATTGCTATGTATGAAAACATTGTAACACAGAGAAGCGTTACTCAAGTAAATACAGGTAAATGAACGACATAAACAAGAATCGTTTAAAAACAAAGTAGTTCACATTTAAAGAATAGCCAAAAAACTAGTTAGATATATGAAGTATTTGCATCAACAAACACGAATAATCATGAGAGCAGTCGTAAGCAAAAACAATGTATAAATGTGATTAATCTGCAAAAGGGTAAGTGAAATCACACAAATGAAGTCGTAAATTTAACAACCAGTCGAAAAAGAAAACACAAGTTTACTTAAACTTCTCAGATACTCGGATTTAATGCGATAAAAACTCTAGTGCCTTTTCTCAGTAGAATAAACGTAAATACGAACGTTATGCGGCACGAAACTACAATTTCAGCAACTTAGCAATGATTTTACTAACTAAAAGCAAAATGATAGTCTGTATTAACAATTAAAATTCAATTAAGAAATTACAAAGTAGCCGATACGGTCGTCACGGAAACACTTCTGAACATTTGACACTAAACAAACAAGATTAATGTCGCCGACGACGGCTTTTACTTCTACTACGATTTTCTCTGCTTCGCTCACGGTGCTTTTCCTAAAGTAACGAAATTCAACTTTATTAGTTTGGATGTCATTGGATACAAAGTGGATAACAAACCTTTCCACAGTTGCTGTAGGTCAAAGGTCAAGTGTACCACGGCAGCGCGTTTCAACTACAACCATTACGTGACGTGTGGATAAAGCAAAGCCGTCTGCTGCATCAGTTCAGCAAACTTCAGTTGTTTTAGGTGGACTTTACTTATTTATGCATTAGTCTGTGCATAGAGTGATTTGCTAGCAGGATCTTGCTTGGGAACAAGAAAAAATGAACTAGGTAAGGTCTTAGCTAGCTGTTTAAACTGTTACCTTTCCAACAGCTTGGGCTGCAGGGTGTTGTCAAGTGTACACAAATGCGTTATCTGGCACAATTAATCTTTGCAAGTGTACACAAATGCATTATCTGGTACAATTAACCTTTGATCTTTTCACAGTTTCATTGTACGCACGTGCAGTTGCTGTAGGTCAAAGGTTAAATGTACCAGAGCAATGTGTCTTAACTACAACCGTCCCATGACATGTGGGTCTTTAATGAGTCACTGCACTTATTCTTATACATAAAGATACATTGGTTAGATAAATTTGATTCAAAATAAACCTTTTCACAGTTCCAGTGATTGATGATGATCGTGAAAAGGTCAAAGGTTAAATGTACCAGACAACGCATTTGTGTACACTTGACAAGGCCTCACAGCCCACGCTGTTGTAATACTAACAGTTTTAACACCAAGAACCTTACCTAGTTTCATTCTTTCTTGTTTCCAAGCAAAATCCCACTAGTAAATCACTCTACACCTACATAATTAAGTTAAACAACTGAAGTTACTGAAGCGATGCTTTGCTTTAGCCACAGACTTGCTGGAATGCAGATGGCTTTGCTTTACCCACACGTCACATGATGATTGTAGTTGTGTTGCTGTGATACACTTCAATTAACCACTGATCTACAGCAACTAGGCGTGTGCACAATGAAACTGTGAAAAGGCTTATTGCAAAGAATGCTTATCAAAAAAAATTGAATTTTCCAAGTAAATTACACAATTGTGTCTTTAATTTTGTCTTACAGCAACATGTCTACTGCAGATTTTGTAAAATATTGACTCTGTTCTATGGTTCTTTCCACAAACTCCTGAACAAATTCTACTCTCCATTACTTAATCATTATTCTACTCTCCATTACTTAATCATTATTCTACTCTCCATTACTTAACCATTATTCTACTCTCCATTACTTAATCATTATTCTACTCTCCATTACTTAATCATTATTCTACTCTCCATTACTTAATCATTATTCTACTCTCCATTACTTAACCATTATTCTACTCTCCATTACTTAATCATTATTCTACTCTCCATTACTTAATCATTATTCTACTCTCCATTACTTAATCATTATTCTACTCTCCATTACCTAATCATTATTCTACTCTCCATTACTTAACCATTATTCTACTCTCCATTACTTAATCATTATTCTACTCTCCATTACTTAATCATTATTCTACTCTCCATTACTTAATCATTATTCTACTCCCCATTACTTAATCATTATTCTACTCTCCATTACTTAATCATTATTCTACTCTCCATTACTTAATCATTATTCTACTCTCCATTACCTAATCATTATTCTACTCTCCATTACTTAACCATTATTCTACTCTCCATTACTTAATCATTATTCTACTCTCCATTACTTAATCATTATTCTACTCTCCATTACTTAATCATTATTCTACTCTCCATTACTTAATCATTATTCTACTCTCCATTACTTAATCATTATTCTACTCTCCATTACTTAATCATTATTCTACTCTCCATTACTTAATCATTATTCTACTCTCCATTACTTAATCATTATTCTACTCTCCATTACCTAATCATTATTCTACTCTCCATTACCTAATCATTATTCTACTCTCCATTACTTAATCATTATTCTACTCTCCATTACATAATCATTATTCTACTCTCCATTACCTAATCATTATTCTACTCTCCATTACTTAATCATTATTCTACTCTCCATTACTTAATCATTATTCTACTCTCCATTACTTAATCATTATTCTACTCTCCATTACTTAATCATTATTCTACTCTCCATTACTTAACCATTATTCTACTCTCCATTACTTAATCATTATTCTACTCTCCATTACTTAATCATTATTCTACTCTCCATTACTTAACCATTATTCTACTCTCCATTACTTAATCATTATTCTACTCTCCATTACTTAATCATTATTCTACTCTCCATTACTTAATCATTATTCTACTCTCCATTACTTAATCATTATTCTACCACTACTTAATCATTATTCTACTCTCCATTACTTAATCATTATTCTACTCTCCATTACCTAATCATTATTCTACTCTCCATTACCTAATCATTATTCTACTCTCCATTACTTAATCATTATTCTACTCTCCATTACTTAATCATTATTCTACTCTCCATTACTTAATCATTATTCTACTCTCCATTACTTAATCATTATTCTACTCTCCATTACATAATCATTATTCTACTCTCCATTACTTAATCGTTATTCTACTCTCCATTACTTAATCGTTATTCTACTCTCCATTACTTAATCATTATTCTACTCTCCATTACTTAATCATTATTCTACTCTCCATTACTTAATCATTATCATTAATTATTAATTACTTGGAATGCAAAATCTTACTTCTCGTTCCTTCTGCACCGCCTCAGCTTCTTCCTTCTCTTTCTTGGCGATGAGACGCCTTCGCCGTTCTCGCTCCTCCATACGCTGAGCTCTTTCCTTCTCTTTTTGTGCAAACTAGAGGAAATGGGATTTGACTCACAAACGTGGCAATTAAACATTCATATATTTTACACTTACAAATACGAAATGTTCGTGATTCAGCGTTTTTATCAGGGATGTTACTGAAACTGAAGTTACAAACAGAAACTGAACGGAAATCATTTTTGCAAAACCAACTACTACCAAAAGTGGAAAAAAATCAGAAATAAATTAAATACTTTGTTTTCACTGTTTTCCTTTTATTTGCTCTGATACAAGCTTGATGAAGTAGCTAAGAGAAAAAATTTAACCAAATTAATTCTATATTAATCACCTGTTCTTCAGTCAGTGGTAAACAGGAAACAACCAAACTGACCAATGAAGCTGACCATGCTATCCACTCACCTGTTCTTCAGTCAGTGGTAACCAGTAAACAACCAAACTGACCAATGAAGCTGACCATGCTATCCACTCACCTGTTCTTCAGTCAGTGGTAACCAGTAAACAACCAAGCTGACCAATGAAACTGACCATGCTATCCACTCACCTGTTCTTCAGTCAGTGATAACCAGTAAACAACCAAGCTGACCAATGAAGCTGACCATGCTATCCACTCACCTGTTCTTCAGTCAGTGGTAACCAGTAAACAACCAAGCTGACCAATGAAACTGACCATGCTATCCACTCACCTGTTCTTCAGTCAGTGATAACCAGTAAACAACCAAGCTGACCAATGAAACTGACCATGCTATCCACTCACCTGTTCTTCAGTCAGTGGTAACCAGTAAACAACCAAGCTGACCAATGAAGCTGACCGTGCTTTCCACTCACCTGTTCTTCAGTCAGTGGTAACCAGTAAACAACCAAGCTGACCAATGAAGCTGACCATGCTATCCACTCACCTGTTCTTCAGTCAGTGGTAACCAGTAAACAACCAAGCTGACCAATGAAGCTGACCATGCTATCCACTCACCTGTTCTTCAGTCAGTGATAACCAGTAAACAACCAAGCTGACCAATGAAGCTGACCGTGCTTTCCACTCACCTGTTCTTCAGTCAGTGGTAACCAGTACACAATCAAGCTGACCAATGAAACTGACCAAGCTTTCCACTCACCTGTTCTTCAGTCAGTGATAACCAGTAAACAACCAAGCTGACCAATGAAGCTGACCGTGCTCCCCACTCACCTGTTGTTCAGTCAGTAGTAACCAGTAAACAACCAAGCTGACCAATGAAGCTGACCACTCACCTGTTCTTCAGTCAGTGGTAACCAGTAAATACACGGAGTGGTTTTCGTCTTTCGAAATAAGTCATCTAACAGTTTGGCTGGAGCCTCTTCTTTCTTTTTCTCTAAAAAAATGTATCGTGAAAGACTATAATGTGAGCTAGTCAGACAGTTTATTGAGTGACTGGCAGTGAGTTACTGAATGTGACCTAGTCAGACAGTTTATTGAGTGACTGGCAGTGAGTTACTGAATGTGAGCTAGTCAGACAGTTTATTGAGTGACTGGCAGTGAGTTACTGAATGTGAGCTAGTCAGACAGTTTATTGAGTGACTGGCAGTGAGTTACTGAATGTGAGCTAGTCAGACCGTTTATTGAGTGACTGGCAGTGAGTTACTGAATGTGAGCTAGTCAAGAGAGTTTACTGAGTGACTGGCAGTGAGTTACTGAGTGTCAGCTAGTCAAGAGAGTTTATTGAGTGACTGGCAGTGAGTTACTGAATGTGAGCTAGTCAAGAGAGTTTATTAAGTGACTGGCAGTGAGTTACTGAATGTGAGCTAGTCAAGAGAGTTTACTGAGTGACTGGCAGTGAGTTACTGAGTGTCAGCTAGTCAAGAGAGTTTATTAAGTGACTGCCCAAAACCTACTGGCTCTGTGCGGGTTTTTTTCATTATATTTCTTTAATAGCCAACGCTTCACAAAACCAGGAAGCTTAACTAGGTGACATTCATAAGGTACCGCTTGGTACAAGCAATCACTAAGTCAATGTCCTAGTGGTGATAATTTGTACAAAATAAGAAGCAGGAAATACTTCAGAAAAAAAGAAAAATAACGCTATAACAACTTAAAAATAAAGCATTGCAGGATATTACATTAACAAATATGAATTACACTCTGTAATCTCACTAATTTCTAATTAATCAAACTACTAAAATACTGAATATTCACTAATTACAGCGGTGTCATCTTTTTGTATCCTACATATATCTCTACACTTAACTGAAATATGTTAATATTTTGATAACACGTAACAATAACGTTTAAAAACATGTTTCTGTGCGTGCGTGCGAGTCATACAAAAGGCAATACCTTTCTTATCTCTTCCCTCCCTACTTCGCTCTCTCATTCTCCGCTCCCTGCTCTCTTGTCGTGAATGTCGTCTTTCCCTTCTCCTCTCCACAGGAGATCTTGATTTCTGTCTGTTTCTGAAATTAATCACCTCAAATAAATGCCATTCAAAATAAAAAATATGTGAACTTGCATAGCAAAATCATCCATAGGTCAGCAGTTAAGCTTTTCTAGTTATTCACGTGTCCTGAATCTCCATTTCACAAGGATCATTTTGATACCAAGTTCATCACTCTATGTTGTTTCTAAGCTGAGATAATCCACATTGAATTTGAGGTACAGGCTACGCATTGAAAAACATAATCTTGAGAAAATCACTGTTAAAGTCAGCCATTGTTTTTTGTCGTGTTTCTACAAAATTGCAGTTTTAGTTTCTAGCCAGAAAATTGGATACGAGGTTATGAAATTAAATTTTTAGTACTTTTTAAACAATTTTTTCTGATAATTTCTGCTACAATGTAAAAGCCCAATATATTTAGCATTTGTTTTTATAAAGAAAAATACTTTGACTAGATTTATGATACATTTCACTTTGAAGCATCATAACGTAGTTCTAACTATGCCGATTTGAGGATGGTTTTGGCTCACAAATAGCAAGAAACATTTTGATGAATTAAATTTCGATAAGTTTTGGTAATTAACATTCTTGCTACGTTAACTTAACGATTAGAGCTTTTGATTAAATGTTATAATTACCTGGAATACTCCGGCGGAGAACGTCCAGGAATTTTATCTAGATCCCATTCTCGGATCTCTACGGGAGAAGTTGCTTTTTTTCTACTCGGCTGTTCAGATGTTCGTTGTTTTTTATCCTTCTCCTTGTCTGCTGCCTTTCCTTCTACCAACCTCTTCCGTCTCTTTTCCTCCTGTGAAAAGTTAAAGATTAAAATTTTAAAGAAGAAAAATAAAACGTAGTGTGAAAAAACTGTTCCGGAACAAACTACCATTGTTCGTGTTCTACTTTAATTATTCGTTGAAAAAGTGTCAGAAATGATTGTCCTATGATTCTTCATTAGAACGTAAGCGGAAATTTTTGTCCCAGTATCAAAAAAAATTCCTAAATATTTCAACAACTGAATTTTATATTGATAAGATTTAAAAAGCTTGCAACGTATTTTGTACATAAGAACGTATTCTTTATAAACATACTAAACTAAACTTTACATTACTTTAAACAAAACAAAGAAATTATGAAAGTTTTGTGTTCATAACAATCTAAAGCTTGAACATTGGGATCTTAAAGGAAAGATCAACTATTCTAGGAGGTTAGAGTTACTTCAACGTTCGCAAAAAATGTTAGAAGGATTTAGTAATAAAACTGCAATAAACGACTCGTGTAATTAGTAAAATCACTTTAAAGTCGCGATCACTTCATGCTTGGATGCTCCCATTTTCTTCCAATGACGTCATTCTTCTTCTTCCAATGACGTCATTCGTCTTGAAGAAAACTAGCGCACTGTCAATCTTCGTCAAAAGCGTAATGAGTTTTTACAAAAAAAAATCTAATATTGTAATGTTTTTGTGTGAATATTAGGTAAGCGGCAGAAGTTTGAATAAGTTTACGCTCGAAAGCGTCCATCGCCATATTTCATGTCTTTGCCATGAGCGAGCGAGAATGACGTACAAGGTAGAGAAAGCGCCTCTGGTTATGGATGTCTATTTATTGATCTTTGGTGACCTCGTGAGAGTACTCATTACGTCATTCGTGTTGCACAATGAAAAATGGCGCTTCTTCAAATTTAATTTCGCTAACAACAAAGTGATAAAAACAAAAGAAACAAGTTTTACAGCAAGTTTATAATAAAATAAATCGAACATTCGTACTGAGAGTAGGATTTTGAGTTGTGAAAGTTTATATTATAATGAGGGTTTAGTTTGACTTTTAACTTTGGCGTATCTGAACAACGACAATTCAAAGCTTATCGTCCCAGTTTATTGCAGCAATTTGATCAGGAAATTTCGTCCGAAAGTTTTATTTTTTACCTTTTTTCATTTGAAAGGTGCCATGAGAAAATTACTGAATGAACTCATGTCATGTACGTAAAGCATTGCATTCCCTGATGTCTAAGTATTGGCCAAGCGTGCCGTCCAACCTGGGCCAGGTTCATACAAGCAATCTCGAGAAGTGAAAGGCGCATTGGATCATTTGCACACAAGAGGTGCTGTTATGCTGTCAAGTTGAATCTGTTATATAGATAAGAAATGAAGGTGTCAATCGATAGTCAAAATAGAGTACAAAATTTTCACACTTACTTTGCGTTGAAGTTTCAGTTTGTCTTTGTAAGCTTCAGCTTCTAGTTCATTCTTCTTAGAAAGTTCTCTGTGAAACTCAACCTGACATGAAAAAAATGCAAATAGTCCATAAGTCGGCAATTAAGTTTTTCTAGTTATTCACATGTT
>JAQGDQ010001265.1:0-20541 GCA_030141605.1 Tubiluchus corallicola
GGTAGATACGGTGGCTGTGACATCACAATTAGTTTGCAACTCAATACACTGAAGGCAAATTATCGACATTGGTTATTGTTAAACATGGTTTACGATTGATGATGTACGACTCTTAACTAATGTTAAAGAAGCCACTTTAGTGACGTTTAAATACTCATAGTATGTACCGGCCCATACAAAAATGTGGGCTAATTTAAAATAAGTTTGTAAAAATGTCACAAAAATTGTGGACCCTTTTCACATTTTAGCCCTCATCTGAATATTCTTTCATACCAAATTTCTTCTTATTATACCTTAATGCTTATCTAATTCACAGCTAAAGGTCACGAATCGTCAGTATTCATACTTTTTTGACTTATTAAGTAACGAATTTTAGGAGAATAAATATTGATAAGATAAATAAAAATAATTTGGAGAGGAACTAATATCAAATAACTGAAAGAGCCAGCCTCTAGGAGTCAAAATGATATTTATTAAGTGCAGATGATCGTTTCTACAGATGTGTCATTATCAATGTTAGAAGTCAAGCTAAAAAGAATAATTAGCACATCTATGATGCCAATATTGTCATATTTTGTGCCGTGGTATTAATGTATCATAAATGTACTAATTATTTTTTTTGGCTTGATTTCTAGCATTGAAAAAGACACGTATGTTGAAACGATCGTCTGAGTCTGATAAACATGTTGAACTAATATCAGTTCTTACTAAGTGAAAGGCCCGTATAGAATCAAGGATAATCACATTAGTCACAGTAGTAAATTAATTCTGAAGTTCAAAATTCTGTCCAACTAGTTCACTAATTTTATAGCTGATTTTCACTGTCTTTTATAGACGACATTTTGGATCCAACAGATGTTATGGTCTATGATGAAAAGTTGGAGTCTAACGTAAGTGGCTGGGACGTACACGAGTTCTTGATCATAATTATGATATACTCTTTGCAAAGAACTACTTTAAACGTCAACTTGAACCAAGAGTCTGTTGTAGGTAGAGCTTTGCTAATAGCAAAGTGTACCTAGCTATAATTGCTACTTTACCCTATTGAACATCATCATGGGGCTAACAGCTCTTATGGGGACAAAACTTTGATAGAAGTGAAATTCTCGCAACTGAAATAGAAGTTTATATAAGAGTTAGCCAGTTACTGTATATACTATACCTTTGCAACAGATTTGTTTCTGAGGAAACTGATTTTCAATAATGCAACCAAAAACAATCGCTGTTGTTAATAACAATCTTGTATCGCTTTATTACTGACATTTCGACACTGTCTTGTATCATCGTCAGAGCACTAGCTTGTGAAAGTTAGAGGTGACCATTCTCTATCAAAAAACTAATTCAAATCGAATCGAATTTTTGACTTTAGAACTCGAATCAAACCGAATTTCAACACTTCGAATGCCAATCGAATTCAAAATCAGTTTTAAAGATTTTGAGTAGATTTTTGAATCACTAATAAAAAGCCGTCTGGCAAAGATGATGCGTATTGCTTGACTTTGTTCAAAAAAATTAATAATTTGTTTAAAGATTGTGTACAGAAATCTCCAAATTGTGCTGATTGCACGCCGTTTCAAATGTTTTAGTGATAACGAACACATATAGTTCATGTGGTGAATTATTCAAATCCGCAATTTTAGGTTCGATTCGAATTCGAATTAGAAAAACTATTTCGAATTGAAGTCGAACTTTCGAATACGAACGTTCTCTGTTCAACCTAGTGAAAGTGCTCTGACAATGAAGCAAGTTTGCATCGAAACATAAGCTGTAAAGAGGAGCCACATTGTTATCAACAATACCCGTCGTTTTCAACAATACAAGTATAAACCTACTGTGCATAAACTGTTCATTATTATTTATTTGTCACTGTTGCTGACTGTTTATACTTTCCATACTTACAGAGGTCTATGTATCCACCTTTGAATGACGTAGACGTCCCTTTTGTAAAAGAAATCTATGGCGCAAGAAATGGCACAACGTTTTACATAGAGGGCAGAGTGCCTGACATTCTTGAGCATAATGGGTAGGCATTTGTATTTACCAAAATAACTTCCAAGTGTGACCAGTCACTTGCCGTTGTTTAAATCATATGTTTTCCTTCTAGAAACACAATATATTATATTTAATATAGATATGACCAGGATTTGCCCATTTATCATTAACATCATTTTTATCAAACACGTGTACAGTTAAGTCACACAAGTGGTTCAATTAAAAGAAGCATGTAGACTAGTAGTGAAAGTAACAATAAATATTAAACCCTGACAACAACAACAACAACAACAACAACAACAACAACAACAACAACAACAACAACAACAACAACAACAACAATAACAACAACAACAAAAGGATGGCTATTATTTACATACAAGAAGACAAAGCAGTGAATTAAAAAACACTACACATTCTAACGTATCTCTCAATTGATACTTTGATAAAAAATTAAAATTCCTGTTAATTATACAACTTATACAATCTTTTGCTAAGTTAATTGTCGCTATCTGTCTGGAATTTAACTCGCACCCTTTTACAATTTTAGGAGATAATACATGAAAACTACATTTTCCAGGGTAACATTATTTTCTATTACAATTTTATACAAATTGAAACCCATTATTGAGTGTATGTCATATAGCATATGTTTGGCTAGCAGTAGTAGTAGTAATAGTAGCAGTAGTAGTAGTAGAAGTAGTAGTAGTAGTAGTAGTAGTAGTAGTAGTAGTAGTAGTAGTAGTAGTAGTAGTAGTAGTAGTAGTAGTAGTAGTAGTAGTAGTAGTAGCAGCAGTAGTAGTAGTAGTAGTAGTAGTAGTAGTAGTAGTAGTAGTAGTAGTAGTAGTAGTAGTAGTAGTAGTAGTAGTAGTAGTAGTAGTAATAGTAGTAGTAGCAGTAGTAGTAGTAGCAATAGTAGTAGTAAGAGTAGTAGTAGTAGTAGTAGTAGTAGTAGTAGTAGCAGCAGCAGCAGCAGTAGCAGTAGTAGTAGTAGCAATAGTAGTAGTAAGAGTAGTAGTAATAGTAGTAGTAGTAGTAGTATTAGCAGCAGCAGCAGCAGCAACAGCAGCAGCAGCAGCAGCAGCAGCAGCAGCAGCAGCAGCAGCAGCAGCAGCAGCAGCAGCAGCAGCAGCAGCAGCAGCAGCAGCAGCAGCAGCAGCAGCAGCAGCAGTTGTTGTTATTGTTGTTGTTGTTGTTGTTGCAAGTGTTGTTGTGGTTGTTGTTGTGTTGTTGTTGTTGTTATCAGCCAAAAAATAATTCTTGTCTATGAGTATTAATAGTCTGCCTATTTTAATACGAATGAATATTTTTCTGTTATGTAAATTATAACTTCTGTATGCCTGTCCATGAAAATTAATGCCCAATTTAATATACTTCAATATACCAATATATAGATAAACCTGATTCTCAGTTCTATTATTTACATGATAATTTATTTTTTGACTGTCAAAGAATTATGCTTGTGTTATGAAGTATATTTCTGTTGCCATTGTTTTTATGTTCCCGTTGTCAGATTTTTATTTTCAGTTCTTGTTTGATTTTTTTATTATACACTTATCACATATTTTATTAAATTGTATTAATACATTATAAGCACATCAATTTAATGTCATTTGTAACTACTAAAATCTTTATTATAAGCAGTACTGACACTAACACACTGTAGCATAGTGCCTATAAAAATGTTCATCACTAACCAAAGGGCAGCTGACTAGATGACCAATTGACCTTTCGCTGCCCTTTCTTCACATTTTTGTTTCCAAATTAATTGTATTATTACTGTGCGTGTGTTGCAAGGTAAATAAAAAAGATTATTAGATTTTTTCTGTCATGTTTATAAAAATTTTCAAGTTTTGATCAACAGCGTTTGTTTTGTCAATTAGCTTGTACAAATTCATCTATAAATGTTTCAGATTTCACATTAACTTTAAAAACAAAGGGTCGGGTGTCGACGACATTGTATTTCACTTCCAAACTCGTTTTGCGGCGAGACATACGGTAGTTAGCTCCCGAATTGACTCAGAATGGATTCCTACCGTCAAATCCACGTTGTTTCCATTTGAAACAGGAACGGAATTTGTCATGGAAGTCGACATGCTTGAGGACAAGTAAGACAGGCAGCTTGTTTAATAGTTAGAATTTCGTTTAGAAGCTTGTTAATGTTGAACCATTGAGACTGAATCGTTAAATCATTTGTAGCGTCGTGTTATGCTGTGTCCCGTGGTTGCAAATGCAGTGAAATATCCTCTTTTATCTATGGCTCAGTCTCTACTGCTCAGAGTTTCAGTGTTTGCACCCGAATAAGACATAGCAACTGTAGAATTTAGAACCTGATCTTTCTTAGTCTTGCCTTTGTAATGTGGAGCATCAGAGTGAAACAATAGTTTGTTTACAGTAAATAAAAAAGTCAGTTTCATAAATGCTCAATTTAATGCAAAGTAAGCATTCTTGCTTCCAGTGAGTGGTAATAATTACTATGAGTCAAAGTTATTTATAGCACCAAGGCACCACTAAGTATCATTACTTATTTAGCGGTTGCCATCATTATGATTTTGCAACAAGCATCAGGTCAAAGTGTTTATGTGAAAGGAAAGAACAAGTTAGTCACTAGGTTGGTTTATTTTACTGTTATATCACTTAAAACTTAAAAAAATATAACAAAGAAATTTGTAAACAACTGCCTATAAAGCATAAATTTAAAACATATTACCTCTGAACATAAATTTTCGTACATGGTGGTTGCCGCCATTCACTTGAAAATCATGGCATAACTGGGAGACTTCCTGACTTTTCATAAGCGCTTAGTGGCTTTCCTTAAGTGTGCGCTGCTTAAACTAATTTAAACTTCTACAGTTTTCATAGAGTTCACGCAAAAATATTTTAAAATAAGTAACCATTTTTTTGTAAAAATTTATTATACTTTTGACGATGATTGACAATGCGCTACTTTTCTTCAAGACGAAAGAAGAAGAAGAAGAATGGGTGTTCAAAATAGGAGCGCCCATACATGAAATGACTTTTAAGTGATTTTACTAGTTACACGAGGCACTTATTGCAGTTTTATCATGAAATTCTTCTAACATTTTTCGCGAACATTGAAATAAGCCTTACCTCCTAGAAGACTTGGCCTTTCGTTTAACTGTACCTTCAGCATCGCCATTTATTCATGTTGTCAATGATGTCAAAGACATTTGCGGTGCTTTAGCTATACTTAAACTTTTTCTGCCTGTTTCAGGTTTTCTGTCACAATTGATGGAAGTCACTTAATCAATTTCTTTTACCTAATCACTCCTATTTGTCTCATAAATGAGATAGAGGTACTCAACGATATGGAAGTCTACAAGTACACCGAATATGGTCCACCTGTGTAAGAGAGGAAGACATTCAGAAGTACATCCAATATGTCCACCTATGTAAGAGAAAAAAAAGACATTCAAAGTACATCCAATACGTTTAATACTTGAAAAACAGTGTTTTTAGCCTTTAATTTTGATATAGTTTACGAGATATTAATCAACAGCAAATATTCTTTTGATAATCAGGCATTATTTCAATTGGAGTAATTTCAAGTTATCCTACTTACTGCAATGTTCTTGTTCATGCCTGCATAGTCGAATTTGTTCCTATTTTACAAATACAGCTTGGTCCTATTTTGTTCATAAAAATCACTTGCGAGCCCCCATTTAATAACATTAAATGTAAAAACTTCAAAATACTCTTTGCTGTCAAATGATAAGCATCATTTTGTAAAACTTCCGCTGGTGAGCCTATTTCTTTTCTGGTGAAAAAATTAAAACTGTTTTCTAGATTGTTTGATGTGCACGTGATGTGTGGTTTGGAAATTATTTGTTGATCTGTGATTTAGGTTTCCATTTGATTGTATTATAATTAAATATTCTTAAATGTTTTTTTGGCATATATATTAATTAACCGATAAATAACTTATATATATTTGCTTATATAATAACTTATATATTTGCTTAACACCATACATTTATTATAATTAAGCTTTTTAGGTATTTTTTCAAAGTTTTTTGTCCTATAGAAATTATTATAATATTTATACCAATGGCATCCTGGTAGGCCTTCACACCTGAGCTACACATATTTTGCCCAAGCTTATTAGCTGACCAAATGTTGGCATGGAAGGGTTGTAGCTGAGAGTCTAGTGTTACATTACAACGTGTTAATACAATAACGTATGTCCACCTGTGTGAGAGAGAAAGACATTCACAAATACGCTCAATATGTCCAAATGTGTAAGAGGGAAAGACATTCACAAATACTCTCAATATGTCCACCTGTGTAAGAGAGAAAGACATTCACAAATACGCTCAATATGTCCAAATGTGTAAGAGGGAAAGACATTCACAAATACTCTCAATATGTCCACCTGTGTAAGAGAGAAAGACATTCAGAAGTACATCCAATATGTCCACCTATGTAAGAGAAAAAAAAGACATTCAAAGTACAGCCAATACGTTTAATACTTGAAAAACAGTGTTTTTAGCCTTGAATTTTGATATAGTTTACGAGATATTAATCAACAGCAAATATTCTTTTGATAATCAGGCATTATTTCAGTTGGAGTAATTTCAAGTTATCCTGCTTACTGCAATGTTTTTGTTCATGTCTGCATAGTCGAATTTGTTCCTATTTTACAAATACAGCTTGGTCCTATTGTTCATAAAAATCACTTGCGAGCCCCCATTTAATAACATTAAATGTAAAAACTTCAAAATACTCTTTGCTGTCAAATGATAAGCATCATTTTGTAAAACTTCCGCTGGTGAGCCTATTTCTTTTCTGGTGAAAAAATTAAAACTGTTTTCTAGATTGTTTGATGTGCACGTGATGTGTGGTTTGGAAATTATTTGTTGATCTGTGATTTAGGTTTCCATTTGATTGTATTATAATTAAATATTCTTAAATGTTTTTTTGGCATATATATTAATTAACCGATAAATAACTTATATATATTTGCTTATATAATAACTTATATATTTGCTTAACACCATACATTTATTATAATTAAGCTTTTTAGGTATTTTTTCAAAGTTTTTTGTCCTATAGAAATTATTATAATATTTATACCAATGGCATCCTGGTAGGCCTTCACACCAGAGCATCACATATTTTGCCCAAGCTTATTAGCTGACCAAGTGTTGGCATGGAAGGGTTCTAGCTGAGAGTCTAGTGTTACCTTACAACGTGTTAATACAATAACGTATGTCCACCTGTGTGAGAGAGAAAGACATTCAGAAGTACACTCAATATGTCCACTTGTGTAAGACAGAAAGACATTCACAAATACACTCAATATGTCCACCTGTGTAAGACAGAAAGACATTCACAAATACACTCAATATGTCCACCTGTGTGAGAGAGAAAGACATTCACAAATACTCTCAATATGGCCACATGTGTAAGAAAGAAAGACATTCACAAATACACTCAATATGTCCACCTGTGTGAGAGAGAAAGACATTCACAAATACTCTCAATATGGCTACATGTGTAAGACAGAAAGACATTCACAAATACACTCAATATGTCCACCTGTGTGAGAGAGAAAGACATTCACAAATACTCTCAATACGGCCACATGTGTAAGAGAGAAAGACATTCACAAATACACTCAATATGTCCACCTGTGTAAGACAGAAAGACATTCACAAATACGCTAAATATGTCCACCTGTGTAAGACAGAAAGACATTCACAAATACACTCAATATGTCCACCTGTGTAAGAGAAAATGACATTCAAAAGTACAGCAAATATGGTCCACCTGTGTAAGAGAGAAAGATATTCACAAATACATTCAATATGTCAACCTGTGTAAGAGAAAATGACATTCAAAAATACATTCAATATGTCTACCTGTGTGAGAGAGAAAGACATTCAGAAGTACATTCAATATGTCACCTGTGTGAGAGAGAAAGACATTCACAAATACATTCAATATGTCCACCTGTGTAAGAGAGAAAGACATTCACAAATACATTCAATATGTCAACCTGTGTAAGAGAAAATGACATTCAAAAATACATTCAATATGGGTCCACCGGTGTAAGAGAAAATGACATTCAAAAGTACATTCAATATTGTCCACCTGTGTAAGAGAAAATCACATTCAAAAGTACAGCAAATATGGTCCACCTGTGTAAAGAAAATAACGTATCCACAAGTGCATCCAATATGTTTAATGCTTGGAAAATAGAGTTTTTAGTTTTTAATTTCGGTTTAGTTAATCAAAGCAAATATTCTTTTGTGATTCGGGCATAATTTCAGCTGGAATAATTTCAAGTTATCCTGTTTACAGGCAACGTTATTGCGCATGTCTGTATAGTCGAATTTGTTCCTATTTTGCAAACACGGCTTGTCCTATTGTTCATATGTACCTTGTAAAACTTCCACTGGTGAGCCCATTTCTTTTCTCGTGAAAAAAATTAACACTGTTTTCCTTATTGTCTTTTAAAAATTATTTGTTGCTGCTATGAATTAGGTTTTCATTTTATTGCATTATAAGTAAATAATCTTTAATGTTTTTGGCATATATATTACTTAAACATAAACAAATTATATTTGCGTAAAACCGTACATTCTTAAGGTTTTTTGGTCATTTTTTCAAGTTTTTTGCTCTGCAGAAGTTGTTATACCAATATCATTCTGGTGTAAATTTAGTCTTTGTTATTATGTATTTTACTTCTCATATTATGCCTATGTAATGTGTTAAGTATTATGTGTATATTGTGATAAATTAATGTACACTTCGTCTTACGATTGTTATGCACTTTACTTATATTGTCCCTGTATATCTGTGTATTATTGTATCTATGTATGTAAATGAGTATTTCTAGTTTTTCCTAGTTTTAGTTTTGTGCACAATAATTTATAGTTTTGCACCAAACGTATTTGCTTTTAGCAAAGTTTTAATAATTATTAATTAGTTTTAACACTGAGGATTGCGATTTTTATTGTGATCCATTTTATGCAAATAATATATATATATTATAATAATTATATATTATATTATCATTATTATATTAATATATTATTATTATTATTATTATATTATTATTATATATTATTATATTATTATTATTATATTATTATTATTATATATTATTATTTTATTATTATTATTATTATTATATATAGACTTTCGCACCTGAACATCACATATTTTGCCTAAGCTTGTCACATGACTAAATGTTGCAAAGTCGAGTTTGTTCCTATTTTACAAACACAGCTTGGTCCTATTGTTCACAAAAATCACTTGCGAGCCCCCATTCAATAACATTAAAATGTAAAAACTTCAAAATACTCTTTGTTGTCAAATCAGCCTCTTGAAATTTTTACGATGATAAGCATCACTTTGTAAAACTTACACTGGTGAGCCTATTTCTTTTTTCGTGAAAAAATTAAAACTGTTTTCTAGATTGTTTGATGTGCATGTGATTTGTGGTTTGGAAATTATTCATTGATCTGTGATTCAGATTTTCATTTTATTGTATTATAATTAAATATTCTTAAATGTTTTCTGGCATATATATTAATTAAACAAAAATAAATTATATTTGCTTAAATCCACTACATTCATTAAGCTTTTTGTGTCATTTTTTCAAGTTTTTTGTCCTGTGGAAATTATTAAAATATTTATACCAATGGCATCCTGGTAGGTCTTCGTACCTGAACATCACATATTTTGCCCAAGCTCATTAGCTGACCAAATGTTGGTATGGAAGGGTTCTAACTGAGAGTTTAGTGTTACATTACAATGGGCTAATACAATAATGTATGTCTGTATAACATTAGATAGCAATACTTGGGCTGGTATCTGTATATAAACAAGTTAATTTCTCAGGATTTACAGTGTAATTATTAAACTTTGTTGTAATATACAAAAATAGTAAGTGCACTTTTTAATTAGCATGAAATCAGATGCAAATAACATGTTGTCATTATGTCTGACACAATTTACTAAGGAAAAATCACCTTTACATAAGCACTGAGTGAAACCTGCTAACATGATAGCAATTAGTGTTGCTATACTTAATTGAGAATGAAAGGAGATGCTATTCAGCTCATAATGCAAAAATTACTTTACAAAAGTGAAGTTAGTTCCCATTCATTAACTGAGGATGTCAAATTTTTGCTCATTGTTACTCAAGCAATTTAGGAATCCTTCTCATAGTTTGTGATTTTGTTAGGAAGTGTTTCGGCATCAGGATGTAACAATACTTAATTAATAAATGATAACTATAAAATATGTAACAAGGAGTATGAGCTAATATCATACTTGTTTACAAATGAATGATTAAGGTGTATAATAAATCACCTTTGCCTGTTGCTTAACAACATTCATTCTTTCAGCCTCACCAAAACATGGTGTCTAACATTAGCTGTTGAAATGTATCAATAACTGTCACCTGTTGCTTAACAACATTCATTCTTTCAGCCTCACCAAAACCTGGTGTCTAACACAAGCTGTTGCCATGTACCTATAACTGTCACCTGTTGCTTAACAACATTCATTCTTTCAGATGTCCAATAACATTCTTTCATTGCCTAACAGCATTCATTTGTCAATGTGAATTGGTACAAACTTTCTAATGGATTCCTTCAATCATTATCATTCATTGTCTGCATAGTTCTTATTCAATACATATGCGCGTTAAGCATAATGTAACATCTATATATTATTTATCTTTTGACTGCAGCTTTATGGTATGGATACGGGCTTTCGAAAAACGGTAGACCCAACAAAAGGCAGTCAAGTTTTCTGGAGGAGTGATGTAAGCTCCACCAGTGAGGTCCGTGACGGAGCCCAGAGCACCAATACATTTTACTGCATTTTAGACCACTTTTGTGACTGCTAGAAGCTATTTCCCCATGGATGTTAATTAGTTTGAAACAAATATCACTTCAAATTTTTGACTCATCAACAGGTGACAGGTAATAAAGTCACAGAAAGGGGATGTAGCGTATGCACGTAATGCAATAATGAATTTATGGTTTGACTTGTCATTACGACACTCAATAAACGTGACGTCATACACCCGCCATTCCTGTGTTCATGTACAAGAATATTTTATACATTCTCACGCCCGATGTCGCCACATCTGTATTATGACAACATAGAATAGCGGGACAAAGTAGAATAGATAAAGTCAGAACTGACAGGAATATATAGGACCTACTTTACATTATTACCTTATGGTAAAGTTAGTTGTAAACTATTGGTTGCATATACTTGAAATACACACCAGTAGTTTAATTTACAACGCTTAGACTGTAAACAAAAGGATAATGAAAAAGTGTAAAACTGGTTCTTGTTTATTAGGAAGATTTTGTATAAACTCGGGTTTGAACTCATTTGGATAAATTCTTAACTTTTTAAAACTGTATATTGTTTGTAAGAATAACCGCTTATGCATAATAATCTAATTTCAAACGAATGCTTAACCATGTGCACTAGACTCAGAATTATAAGGGTATGTTCAACTCAGAATTGGCGGCCATTTTGAATTTAAAGATACATAAGTTTCTTCCCCATAAGTGTATTTATGGATAATTTTAATAAGTTGTTCTGGACGACTTTCTGTGTGTTTGCGTAAAAGTTTAGTCAAGGACTATAGTGAACACAGTATGAGATCAAATTCCTGTACAAGTCTATAAAACTTGTTGCAGAACTCGCGAAAATTTCTGCACTCATGCACTTACTAAATATAATTCATACATCCCTTCTTGTTAATAGATCATTGTTTTAGTGACAGCGCTGTTTTGAATGAGCAATTCCAGTTGAGTCACCAGCAGTGGCGGCTCGCGTATAGGTACTGTGGAACTGCAGCACCCCCTATTTTCACTCAATCTTATCAATAATATTCAATACAATAAGTCTTTTTTCGTTAGTTCTTTCTTTATACTTGTGCGGAACCAGAGCACGTGAGGGTAGTACTGTTTGCTTCACAGCCCAGCATAGTGCGCAGGCGGCCATGCGCACATACCGGAGATAGCACACTGTATGCTGCACTGCTAGTGCTGCTACTAGGTAGAGAAAGCACTGTCGCTCGCACAGTTTGTCGTGAGTTGTCGCTTAAAAATCGTGTACTGGCATATTCTTGAACTGTGGCAATTTAGGCTATTGATAAGCAAAGCCATTTTTAAGGATTTTATCAAGTTTATGTATAAAGTTTCGTATGTTTGTTTGTTTAAAATTACAACATTTAATTATAAATGTTTGTTTCATTTTACACGGTACCGAAACAATTTCTAAAAATTTTCTGAAGCTGCTACCCACTAATTTTAACTACGAGCCGCCATTGGTCACCCAGCGCACATTAGCCTATTATTGGCTGTTCATTTCAAGAATGAAAATGGACACTGGCGAAAATCAAGACAAGCTTGATATGGTCAAACTTGAATGACATTCAAATTTCACTGTAATTTTCGGCCTCCTTCAAAACTGACAAACTCAAGAATGACTGTGTTTTGAATGACTGTGTGGAGAACTTATTATACTCTGTTGTCAGAATGGAGGCGCAAAAACTTTCAAGACTCTATTTTGGTGTTGCTTTATATTAATTTCTAATTAAGTATTGGTTGTGGAGATCGCTGGCATCTATTAGAATTAAATAGAACATTGTAGAATGTTCCATTAGAATAATCGTCTTACCTTGTAGAATGTTCTAGAAAGAAACGTCTAGAATGTTCCCTGGCACACTATATAAGACGAAGCAGGCCGCTGAGACACACACAGATTCACACGGACGCCACTTACACATTCTCTTGTATGCCTGTATTTTCAGATACACTCAAGCGTTTTCCAGATTTTCTCGTTTAGTGTAAACATTTCGCGTTCCTTCATACTTTTGTGTTGTAGAATTCTTGCTTAATAAACTAGTGTAATTTGACGAAGTGTTTTCTGGTTTTCTCTACGAGCCTTCCGAGAGAAACAAAACACAACAGTATTGGTAGGCTCTAGTTCATTTATATGGTTCTAAGCCTAATGGTTGAACTAACTCAAAGCTCGAGTCCATCGATATCTCTAGAAAATCTAAGGGCTTCCAATGGGATATTTTATAACTTCTCATTGGCATTGCAGCCATGTATGGCATAGCACTGGTATAATGACAGAATTTTTGCCTGATTATTAACTGTTTACCCCACGGAAAAAACGTTGCAAATTCACACGAAGCCGATGACGTCACAACCATGGCGATACACTTCGAAATCAGGATGGCAAAAAGTTGTCCGTTTCATAGCGAGAAATTTCGCTTCTTGCACCTTAACGCAGCCTTAAATTCAACGAAAAGGTATGCGCATTTCACTTTTACCGTAAAAGTATTATTTTAAACCTTAATCTACAAAGTAGTTGCACTTCCCTTTTAACGTACGTGACGAGATCGAGCAATCTTGAACGAGTTTGTCAAACAGGAACTGCTAAAATATTTATTTCCGTGGGGTTTCGTGGAAAATGTATATACTTTCATTTTCCTGTAAAGGGTGCATTTTGTAATACACCACAGGCAGTTACGGAATGCAGCTTTTATATAAGTGTCATATAACTGTGCCACTCTAGTGGACAGGTGAAAGGTTACACAAAGCAATTGCGCAGCCTGCTTGAATATAAGTGTTATGCAAATACATGTAATTAATAATGACCACGTGAAAACTAGGTTAATAGTGTTTCTAACACAGCACAAGTAATTGTTTGATCTGCTCATTACATAAACAATCATAAATTCACAATAGAGACAGGCGGAACAAAGCTGTCAGCATAGGGCGTTGTAAAGTGTTGATACGCCCCTGTTCCTCATCACCACTGTCACTCATTGCCATAGCGGTTTTTAGTATATAGCAACTGCAGCGAATTAGAATAATTGCTCATGCAATATTTACTTCTGCTTTTCTATAAACTGCATACAATATGTGTAGTAGCATGTAAAGCAATATATAGACAAGTTGACAACTGAATGCTGAAGCGAGTGTTAAATATTTATCAGGAGTTGGAATTAAAACGTCATATCAAACATTTCTATTGCCACAGTTTCACAATAATATCAACGATGGTTTGGTCAAGACTTGAAAGCGCATTTCTTCTCACTGTAAAGTGCGTCTGGTTAAGTTTAACAGTCGCAATTGTTAACAAAAGTACTTTTCAAAAAGTGCAGATAGACAAAAATATGACAGGGTTTATTTCTGAGACTAAATACGTTGTATCAGACCTGGAGTGTGCATTATCGTGTGTTAACAAACCAGGATGTATTGGTGTCAGTGTAGGTCCAAGTGATGACAGATTCTTGTGCGACGTGTGTGGTCCCGAAGCAAATGGTGTAGCTAGAACTTTAATGCCCAATTTTGATTTTTACGTGAGAGGTGAGTTTTTGAGTATAGCGTACATATTTCACCATTACTCTGTAACGGAGCATTACACTATAATACAAGGTTGAGTGATTGTATGGCTGTTAGTCTAGTTTGTCTATTGTAAGTCGGTTTGTCGATTTGTGGCTGCTTGGATTGCTGGTTTAGAAGATGACACCATTAGTTTACATTGCATTGACAGATTAACAAATTATTATCCAATGACCCTTATTGGAGTTATAGGCAGAACAGTATAATTTTTCATATCCTATTTTGAAGCACACTAAAAAGTAAACGTTACAACACCTTTAATAATTTAAAGCATTGCTGATTATTAAATAACAGGTTAAAAACTTAATTAATGGCGGGGGAGCCCAACTAGTGATGACATCACGACTTAAAATAATTTTCAACAACGAGCGTGTTGCATGTGAAAGTGGAGTTTGGCTACGGTGCAACTTTCTGTGTGATATGCAAAAACTCGTAAAATTTCAAGTTTAAAATTTACATTTCTATGCTGTGTTCACACATGAGCTGTCGATCGTGTGCTCTACGTCACTATGAACACTTCTGAACTGAGAGGTACAGCACTTGTTTTTTGCGCAGCGCGTTTCCAAGATGCAGGTGCAAGCGCCAATCTAATTAGCTAATGGCGAAATGCATGTAACAGCGAAGAACTAGTCGTGTGAACGCAAAATTATGCATCTGTGATAATGAATCTTTTACGTAATTCATTCTTAGAATGCGTTTCAAAGGCGAAATTACAGAAACATTTTGGGTATTACATGGCCAAAGAAAATTTCAAACAAAGATCTATATGAAAAACTAAAAGAAGAACCTTGGGCAAGAAAAATAAAAAGATGCCGTTTAAAATGGATTGGGCATATGCTTAGACTACCTGATGCTCTACCTTAGTTCTACCTAAGAATTCAGAAAAGTCACAAAAGACAGTAAGACCAACCACAATTACAAATGACTAGCAAATATATGTGTGTGATACGTAGATTTGTGTTTGATTTAAGTCACAATAAGCCTTTTGATAGTTTCATTGTGCGCATGTGCAGTTGCTGTAGATCAAAGATTAAGGGTACCACAGCAACGCATCTTAACTACAATCGTCACGTGACATGTTGTTGTGGAGATCCACTAGAATGTTCTATAAGATAGTAGAACGATCTTCTTACCTTGTAGAAGATTCTAGAACTTTCTATACGCGATGCGCGTAGTAGTTTCTAGATTATTAAAAGCAAATCATAAACTGAAATCGATGCGTTTCAAAGGTGAAATTACAGAAACATTTTGGGTATTAGATGGCCAAAGAAAATTTCAAACAAAGATCTATATGAAGAAATAAAAGAAGAACCTTGGACAAGAAAAATAAAAAGACGCCGTTTAAGATGGATTGGGCATATGCTTAGACTACCTGATGATATTCCAGTGAAGATAGCTCTTCAACAAACCATAGAAACCAGCTAAAAAACCTGCAGGAGGACAAATGTTAACATACTTAGATTTTGCACAGAAATATTTAAACACTTCAGCATTGATCCTTAGGAATAAATCCACTTGGGGCATTGCGGCGAGCAGGGAGTCCTGGCATAGGGAGGTGAGCAGAATCATGTCACTGGACGTGTGATTCATTGGATGATGATGATGGTGATGATTCTTAGAAATATAAAATGTTCCCATTTCAATATTTTATAGAGCAAACTGTTTAGTTTGACCTATAGTTTAAGAAGAGGGTACGGTTTCCTTTAAATGTTAATATTATAATGTTATTGTCTCAAGCATCGATTTTTGCTTTGAGTTTGATGGCCGAGTGTTTAACAAAAAAGTTGAGTTGATAATGCAACGTGCAACATGCAACATGCAACGGGCAACAAAAATGCGAATATTAAATTGTCATGGTGTGAAGGGATAATATCATATAATATCAGCCATAATGTAATAAATTAATAATGCAGCAGATTACAAAAATACGAACAGCGAACCAAACGTTAAATTATTATTGAGTGAATGGGCAATAGTTTAGTTTAGTTTGGTTTGGTTTAGTTTTAGTTTAGTTTAGTTTAGTTTAGTTTAGTTTAGTTTAGTTTAGTTTAGTTTAGTTTAGTTTAGTTTAGTTTAGTTTAGTTTAGTTTAGTTTAGTTTAGTTTAGTTTAGTTTAGTTTAGTTTAGTTTAGTTTAGTTTAGTTTAGTTTAGTTTAGTTTAGTTTAGTTTAGTTTAGTTTAGTTTAGTTTAGTTTAGTTTAGTTTAGTTTAGTTTAGTTTAGTTTACTTTAGTTTACTTTAGTTTACTTTAGTTTACTTTAGTTTACTTTAGTTTACTTTAGTTTAGTTTACTTTAGTTTAGTTTAGTTTACCATAAATACCATAAATAATATAATGTAATATCAGCCATAATGTAATAAATTAATGATTCTGCTCAATTTGCTTGTTTTTGCAGCAAATGTTGATGATCCAAGCGATAGTTGGATTTATGTCTATGATGAGAAATGGAAGGCTAATGTAAGTACCAGCGTTTGTTTGTTATTCTGCAAGCTTCTGTTTGCAAGTTGCCAACGTACAGATAAACTAGCAATTTATGATATTAGTAAAGGTTAACATTTTTGTGCTTTGCCGAGAGAGTTCCACATTTATGACAGAGGTTTTGCTGGAATTAAAATTCATGTGACTAAAATGACAAAAAGCATATGTACAGGGTGGATACAAAAAAGTAAGCACTCTTTCAAATTATGAAAGCCGGGAGTTGATATCTAATTTGTATATGAATTTGATAGGGCAAAATAGAAACGTCTTAGCTGTCAGCGCTAATCTTTTCAAAGAAAGTCCAGACAGTAAACATTTCACGCTTGATATTCTTTGCTATTCAAAAATAAAAAAACTTATATATTAGTATATTGATATGCTAACTAAATATAATTATTATATTGTGTACTTTAATAAGAGCGATACACGAATACGCGCGGCCAGTATGGCATTTTTTTAACATTAGAACAAACAAAATGGTTAGATTCAATCCAAAAACGTATTTTAAAAACATTTTTCCCGTGGACACTTTACGTAAATGTTTTTGCAGCTGTGAAACATTGAATATTTATCTGCACGTAGAAATGATTTTTTGCCCAATTTTTTTAAGTCAATGCAAATTCAAGATAACAGACTTCATTATTTGTTACCTAAAAGTCTCGTAAGCATAATCTTCGTAAGCAGCTGATGTTTACGTTTTTGTGCGTGGGCGAGAGCGTACAGCCTTTAATGAAAGAGGTAGTTAACATATGTACAGGGTGAACACAGAAGAGTTAGCCCTCTTATAATGCTGTATGTCGAAGGTTTGTTTAGAAATTTTATAGAATGAACTAGAAACATCTTAGCACTCGTCCACTGATTTTTGCTAAGAAAGTCCGAAAAGTAAAACATTCCATGCTTGTTGTCGTCAAATACATAAAAATGAAAAAGTTCTAGTCATATTAGTATGATTGTCATGGTGCCAATCAATATTGAATTGATGTAGGTAGGACTGTGTTGTCAGTAAAGTAAAATAATTGCTGTTTCTGATGAGTTAGAGTCTTTTTATGATAGTGGTTATAGCTGCTTGCTGGTTATTGTTGTTTACTGTGTGGGTGGCTCGTGAAGATTGCATGTAGAACAGCCACGATGGGCATGGCAAACTATCAATACTTTATTTAATAAACTACACATTTATTAAATATCAAACACAACACGGCAAACATAAGAGGATAGTAATGCCAGCCCTTCGTCTTCAAGTCAGTTCCTAATCTTCCCCGAGGCCTCAAAACACTTGTCTAACTACCTAATGCGCCATGTGCTTCTGCGCATTAGGATTATGTCATCAATCTTTACTGCTGAGTCAGCCGGTCGAACATCAGCTGATCACGTGTTATGCCACACGCAGCTGGGCTTCTAGCCACGACGATGATTTACTCTTGCATCGTCAAGCATTTAATCATGAGTAATTAATTTAATAATTTAATCACAAGTTTAATCAAAATCACTATTTAAAACAACTTCCCTTTACTGGTAAAGCTGTTGATCAATTCAGACTTTGATTGAGAAAAGTAGCTAAAGTATTAGGAAGACATACCGAACACGTTAAATTTTTAAAACAAGTAAATACAAAGCCTAAATTTTGTTTCTTTGGCAATTTAAACTTTTTTTATTACGTTAAATATGTTTAACTATGTTTAACTATTTTAACTATGTTAACTATTTTAACTACGTTAAAATATCAAAATTTTGCTTTCTTCCTTAAAACTTGTTGCTATTCATTATAGATTCATCTAGTTTCAAGACAAAGAGTTTTATTCCAACGCCAAGAGAAATAAAATTTCATGAATTTAAGAGGGGCTTAGTTTTTTCTCTTCTCCTGATAATTCTATTACGGACTATACAGGAAGTTTTTAATAACGTTTTCTATACTTGTAGAGGCCTATGTACCTAATTCCACTTTTGAGTGACCTTGACATCTTGTTCCGTCAAGAAATCTATGGTGGCGGAAAAGTGAATTCAACGTTTTACATAGAAGGCAGATTGTTTGACCATGTGAGACCAGAAGGGTAGGCATCTCTGTTTACTATCACTATTACGCAAATCACTTCTGTAATTGACCAGTTATTTGACATTATTTGAGTTTTAGTTTTGCCTGCAAACCACCTTTAGTTACATTTTCATGATATTGTAAATAATAATCAGCTATATACGTGACAAACGCGCTTTTAATAGCTTTTGTTTTTTCTAACAAAAATGTATAAATTAATCGTGTTAGATATGAAATTCCTAACTCATTAAAACTGTGTAGACATTCAGTTACAAGAAACAGAACTTTTGACATTTGAACAACATGTCTTTTGAACAGTAAAAGGAAAGGCAAAGCCTTCTGGGAAGAAAAGTAGCTCACTGTTAATTTTCGTCAAAAATATAATAAGTTTTTACGAAAAATTGGATGGCTAATTTTGTTATATTCTTCTATGAACATTATGTAAGCTAGAAGTATGAGAATTAGTTTAAGCAGCCCGAGCTTACGAAAAACACACGATGCACTTACGAAAAGTCACAAAGTCCACCAGTTACGTCATAATTTTCAGGTGAATGGCAGATAATAGTGCGCCTGAAAAATTCATTACAGTAATTACATAAATTCACTTTATGCTTTTGTGGACCGTTTTTTGTAAATTACTTTCTTATATTTCCTAGGTAAATAAAATAATAAAATAAAATTAAAATAAAACATGATAAATGACTTGTCTTTAATAATTGTTTTTCCTTTAATAATAATGGGTAGTCAGGTTTATTTCAATGCTCTGGACAAATGTTGGAAAGTTTTAATAATAAAATAGTGACAAGCGCCTCGCGAAATTACTTTAAATTTACAACCTCTTCACTCTTAAGCACTTCCATTTTTCAACCAATGACGTTCACCGGTTACGTCATAATTTTCAAGTGAATGGCGGCTACACCTCACTAGAAAAATTCTTGTACTAGTAGTAGTACAAACGAACTCTATGCTTTATAGACAGTTTTTTTGGTAATTTCTGTGTTATATTTTCTAAGTGAAATAGTAAGAGTAAAATAAACACAACATATTAAACTCCTCTTTTTGACTAGCATTCTTCTCGCAGCGTTTTTAATGCTCAGTGAAAATAAATATCACTCCCTAAAACGTTCCAGTGTTTTCACTTGCAACTTTCTCGCTGCATTTTTAATGCTCAGTGAAAATAAATATCACTCCCTAAAACGTTCCAGTGTTTTCGTTTGCAGCTTTTCGCTGCATTTTTAATGCTCAGTGAAAATAAATATCGCTCCCTAAAACGTTCCAGTGTTTTCACTTGTAACTTTCTTGCTGCATTTTTAATGCTCAGTGAAAATAAATTTCGCTCCCTAAAACGTTCCAGTGTTTTCACTTGCAACTTTCTCGCTGCATTTTTAATGCTCAGTGAAAATAAACATCGCTCCCTAAAACTTTCCAGTGTTTTCACTTGCACTTTCTCGCTGCATTTTTAATGCTCAGTGAAAATAAATATCACTCCCTAAAACGTTCCAGTGTTTTCACTTGCAAATATCGCTCCCTGAAACGTTCTAGTGTTTTCCCTTTGTAACTTTCTCGCTGCATTTTTAATGCTCAGTGAAAATAAATATCGCTCCCTGATATTTCAGTTAGCGA
>JAQGDQ010001265.1:20961-34556 GCA_030141605.1 Tubiluchus corallicola
ATACTCAGTGAAAATAAATATCACTCCCTAAAACGTTCCAGTGTTTTCACTTGCAAATATCGCTCCCTGAAACGTTCTAGTGTTTTCCCTTTGTAACTTTCTCACTGCATTTTCAATGCTCAGTGAAAATAAATATCGCTCCCTGAAACGTTCTAGTGTTTTCCCTTTGCAACTTTCTCGCTGCATTTTTAATGCTCAGTGAAAATAAATATCACTCCCTAAAACGTTCCAGTGTTTTCACTTGCAAATAAGGCTCCCTGAAACATTCTAGTGTTTTCAGTTGCAACTTTCTCGCTGCATTTTTAATGCTCAGTGAAAATAAACATCGCTCCCTAAAACGTTCCAGTGTTTTCGTTTGCAACTTTCTCGCTGCATTTTTAATGCTCAGTGAAAATAAATATCGCTCCTTAAAACGTTCCAGTGTTTTCACTTGCAACTTTCTCGCTGCATTTTCAATGCTCAGTGAAAATAAATATCGCTCCCTAAAACGCTCCAGTGTTTTCACTTGCAACTTTCTCGCAGCATTTTAAATGCTCAGTGAAAATAAACATCGCTACCTAAAACGTTCCAGTGTTTTCACTTGCAACTTTCTCGCTGCATTTTGAATGCTCAGTGAAAATAAATATCGCTCCCTAAAACGTTCCAGTGTTTTCACTTGAAACTTTCTCGCAGCATTTTTAATGCTCAGTGAAAATAAACATCACTCCCTAAAACGTTCCAGTGTTTTCACTTGTAACTTTCTCGCTGCATTTTGAATGCTCAGTGAAAATAAATATCGCTTACTGAAACGTTCCAGTGTTTTCACTTGCAACTTTCTCGCAGCATTTTTAATGCTCAGTGAAAATAAAGATCACTCCCTAAAACGCTCCAGTGTTTTCACTTGCAACTTTCTCGCTGCATTTTCAATGCTCAGTGAAAATAAACATCGCTCCCTAAAACGTTCCAGTGTTTTCACTTGCAACTTTCTCGCTGCATTTTTAATGCTCAGTGAAAATAAACATCGCTCCCTAAAACGTTCCAGTGTTTTCACTTGCAACTTTCTCGCTGCATTTTTAATGCTCATTGAAAATAAATATCGCTCCCTAAAACGTTCCAGTGCTTTCACTTGCAAATATCGCTCCCTAAAACGTTCCAGTGCATGTAAGTGGTATAAAATTTCAAGACGCATCTTTAAGCTTTATGTAAGTTGAGGGTTTTCTTGTGCTTTAAAGGTTTGCATGTAAGAAAGTTATATTCAATTTGAGCAAGCATGTAATGGGTATCTCAACTGTGTGCTTAAGTAGATCTAATAGTTTTTAAGCCTCTTCAACTTTGTGTCCAGCACCAACGGCTGTATTTACTTTCCGTAATTGTTTGTGGCTGGACGGGAACCTAGTAATTATTAAGGATAAATCCCTGAAGTTAGACCTTGCAGATGAAGTGACTTCACAACACATTAAAAAAACTTTTCATAAATAAAGCATAAAAACGTTGTCTTAAAATTTTATATCACTTACATGCTGTCGTATTGCATACAGGGCTTGCTGTAACAGTAATGTGTAAAAAAATTGTAAGTTTAAACTTCCGTGATGACATTAGGTGCAGCCATTTTAAAGGTAAATTGTTTGAAACAATTTTAGATAACATCACGTAAAGTATGAATTAATAATCAAAGCAGTCGTCATGCACACATGTTTAACTAAAGTCTAAATTGCTTTGTCTTGTCAACAAGATTAATAATTTGTTTTTGGTTAGTTAATGGCATTTTACAAGTTAGTGGGAACATTTTAAATTACTAAGAATTTTCTTTTTTAGTTACAAAAGTCTTTCAAGGAGGTAAGCGTAATGCAAAGTAGTATAAATTTGTATGGAAAGTTTTGAGCGATACTTAAAAAAATTCCATTTCTTCTTCTTTAACATCTCCCAGCCAGGGGCGGTATGGCAGGTAGCAAACTGAGATCAGTGATCATCAACCCATCTTCTGAGTAGGTTTGGTGTTGCATAAGCGATTGCTAAGCAAACACACCAGCTATTTCAGTTGCTACAGCGTATTGTATGAATTATATTTAATCCGGTTACTTTGTTCTTTTAGACTTATGTTTCGTCTTCAAGTTGGCAGTGTAGCATCTGACAACATTGCATTACACATCAGTCCTAAATTCGCTTTGAACTACACATTACTTGGCGGCACAGTGGATTCAACTTGGGTTGGTGTAGAGCATGCACCCCTTATGTTAGAAGAAGGACAAGAATTTGTCCTGGAAATCGACATGTTGGAAGATAAGTACGTCAGTCAATGAGTTAGCAATTAGAAGTTTCTTTTAACCTCTGAAAACCTTTTAAGCTACCTTTTAACCTCTGAAAAGCTTACACGCCATGCACCCTTAAACGACTTGTTTAGACTGCTTTCAAAATTAAAAGGGTCATTAGTTTAGAATCCGTTTGGGAGGTGCTTTGGGGTGTGTCATGCGGCTGTGAATGCATTGCAGGGTCAAAATATACACGGATTTAGACACTGGGTGTCGAAAATTTACTGATATGAAATTTAAAACGAATGTCTTGGAGTGCTAGATGGCAAATGGTAGTAAATAAAAGAAGTCAGCTACATAAGGTGCCTGACTTATGCTGAAATATGTACACCTTGATTCTAGTGAGTGGTTTCAGCAAGTATATGTCACAGCTGCAAAATGCCAAATCGTTTATCCTAACTCCATCAGCAGCAGTATGTATTAGTATTACTAATGAATATGTAGTGATCAGCTTCTGTTTATTTCAGGTTTTCTATCCGTGCTAATGGAAACCACTTAGGAGATAAACCATACAGTTACACTCCTATTTCTGACATAAATTACGTAGCGATAGCCCGTGATCTGGAACTCTATAAGTATATCCAATATGGTCCACCTATGTAAGAGAGGAAGACATTCAGAAGTACATTCAATATGGTCCACCTGTGTAAGAGAAAAAGACATTCAAAAGTACATCCAATACGAACCACCTGTGTAAGAGAAAAAGCCCTTCAAAAATACATCCAATACGGACTACCTGTGCAAGAGAGAAAAAAAATCAAAAGTACATCCAGTACGGACCACCTGTGTAAGAGAAAAAAATTCAAAAGTACATCCAATGTGCGTCCACCTGTGTAAGAGAAAATGACATTCAAAAGTACATCCAATATGGGTCCACCTGTGTAAGAGAAAATGACATTCAAAAGTACATTGAATATGGTCCTCCTCTGTAAGAGAAAATGACATTCAAAAGTACATCCAATATGGGTCCACCTGTGTAAGAGAAAATGACATTCAAAAGTACATCCAATATGGTCCACCTGTGTAAGAGAAAATGACATTCAAAAGTACATTGAATATGGTCCACCTGTGTAAGAGAAAATGACATTCAAAAGTACATTCAATATGGGTCCACCTGTGTAAGAGAAAATGACATTCAAAAGTACATTCAATATGGCCCACCTGTGTAAGAGAAAATGACATTCAAAAGTACATTGAATATGGTCAACCTGTGTAAGAAAGAAAGACATTCACAAATACTCTCAATATGGTCCAGCTGTGTAAGTGAGAAAAACATTCAAAAGTACATCCAATATGTTTAATGCTTGGAAAACAGAGTTTTTAGTTTTTAATTTTGATTCAGTTAATCAAAGCAAATATTCTTTTGATAATTCGGGCATAATTTCAGCTGGAATAATTTCAAGTTATCCTGCTTACTGCAATGTTTTTGTTCATGTCTGTATAGTCGAATTTGTTCCTATTTTACAAACATGGCTTGCCCCCATTCAATAACATTAAAATGTAAAAACTTCAAAATACTCTTTGCTGTCAGTTCAGCCTCTTGAAATTTTATTATGATAAGCATCACAAAGTATGTACCTTGTAAAACTTCCATTGGGGAGCCCATTTCTTTTCTCGTGAAAAAAATTAACACTGTTTTCCTTATTGTCTTTTAAAAATTATTTGTTGCTGCTATGATTTAGATTTTCATTTTATTGCGTTATAAGTAAATAATCTTTAATGTTTTTGGCATATATATTAATTAAACATAAACAAATTATATTTGCTTAAAACCGTACATTCTTAAGGTTTTTTGGTCATTTTTTCAAGTTTTTTGCTCTGCAGAAGTTGTTATACCAATATCATTCTGGTGTAAATTTAGTCTTTGTTATTATGTATTTTACTTCTCATATTATGCCTATGTAATGTGTTATGCATTATGTGTATATTGTGATAGATTATTGTACACTTTGTCTTACGATTGTTATGTACTTTACTTATATTGTCCTTGTATATCTGTGTATTATTGTATCTATGTATGTAAATGAGTATTTCTAGTTGTTCCTGGTTTTAGTTTTGTGCACAATAATTTATAGTTTTGCACCGGACGCATTTGCTTTTGGCGGTGCTTTAATAATTATTAATTAGTTCTTAAAACTCTGGATTTTTATTTTTATTGTGATCTATTTTATGGCAAATAATAATGATATATATATATATTATATTATATTATATATATATATATATATATATATATAAAATTATATACTATATTATTATTAAAGTTATATTATTATTATATTGTTATATATTATATATTATTATTATATTATTATTATTATTATTATTATTATTATTATATATAAACGTTCGCACCTGAATATCACATATTTTGCCTAAGCTTGTCACATGACTAAATGTTACATAGTCGAATTTGTTCCTATTTTACAAACACGGCTTGGTCCTATTGTTCATAAAAATCACTTGAATATGGGTCCACCTGTGAAAGAGAAAATGACATTCAAAAGTACATTCAATATTGTCCACCTGTGTAAGAGAAAATGACATTCAAAGTACATTCAATATGGCCCACCTGTGTAAGAGAAAATGACATTCAAAAGTACATTCAATATGGCCCACCTGTGTAAGAGAAAATGACATTCAAAAGTACATTCAATATGGTCCACCTGTGTAAGAGAAAATGACATTCAAAAGTACATTGAATATGGTCAAGCTGTGTAAGAAAGAAAGACATTCACAAATACTCTCAATATGGTCCAGCTGTGTAAGTGAGAAAAACATTCAAAAGTACATCCAATATGTTTAATGCTTGGAAAACAGAGTTTTTAGTTTTTAATTTCGATTTAGTTAATCAAAACAAATGTTCTTTTGATAATTCGGGCATAATTTCAGCTGGAATAATTTCAAGTTATCCTGTTTACAGGCAACATTTTTGTTCATGTCTGTATAGTCGAATTTGTTCCTATTTTACAAACATGTGCTAGCCCCCATTTAATAACATTAAAATGTAAAAACTTCAAAATACTCTTTGCTGTCAAATCAGCCTCTTGAAATTTTATTATGATAAGCATCACAAAGTATGTACCTTGTAAAACTTCCACTGGTGAGCCCATTTCCTTTCTCGTGAAAAAATTAACACTGTTTTCCTTATTATCTTTTAAAAATTATTTGTTGCTGCTATGATTTAGATTTTCATTTTATTGCATTATAAGTAAATAATCTTTAATGTTTTTGGCATATATATTACTTAAACATAAACAAATTATATTTGCGTAAAACCGTACATTCTTAAGATTTTCGGGTCATTTTTTCAAGTTTTTTGCTCTGCAGAAGTTGTTATACCAATATCATTCTGGTGTAAATTTAGTCTTTGTTATTATGTATTTTACTTCTCATATTATGCCTATGTAATGTGTTAAGTATTATGTGTATATTGTGATAAATTAATGTACACTTCGTCTTACGATTGTTATGTACTTTACTTATATTGTCCCTGTATATCTGTGTATTATTGTATCTATGTATGTAAATGAGTATTTCTAGTTGTTCCTAGTTTTAGTTTTGTGCACAATAATTTATAGTTTTGCACCAAACGTATTTGCTTTTAGCAAAGTTTTAAGTTTTAACACTGAGGATTACGATTTTTATTGTGATCCATTTTATGGCAAATAATAATAATAATATATATATATATATAATATTATTATATTAATATATTATTATTATTATTACATTATTATTATTATATAATTATTATTATAATATTATTATTATTATATATAAACTTTCGGACCTGAACATCACATATTTTCCCTAAGCTTGTCACATGACTAAATGTTGCATAGTCGAATTTGTTCCTATTTTACTAACACGGCTTGGTCCTATTGTTCATAAAAATCTTCAAAATACTCTTTGCTGTCAAATCAGCCTCTTGAAATTTTACGATGATAAGCATCACTTTGTAAAACTTACACTGGTGAGCCTATTTCTTTTTTCGTGAAAAAATTTAAACTGTTTTCTAGATTGTTTGATGTGCGCGTGATTTGTGGATTGGATATTATTCATTGATCTGCGATTCAGATTTTGATTTTATTGTATTAAGATTAAATGTTTTCTGGCATATATTAATTAAACAAAAATAAATTATATTTGCTTAAATCCACTACATTCATTAAGCTTTTTGGGTAATTTTTTCAAGTGTTTTTGACATTATGTAGAAATTATTATAATATTTATACCAATGGCATCCAGGTAGACCTTCGTACCTGAACATCACATATTTTGCCCAAGCTCATTAGCTGACCAAATGTTGGTATGGAAGGGTTCTAACTGAGAGTTTAGTGTTACATTACAATGGGCTAATACAAAAATGTATGTCTGTATAACATTAGATAGCAATACTTAGGCTGGTATCTGTATATAAACAAGTTAATTTCTCGGGATTTACAGCATAATTATTAAACTTTGTTGTAATATACAAAAATAGTAAGTGCACTTTTTAATTAGCATAAAATCAGACGCAAATAACATGTTGTCATTATGTCTGACACAATTTACAAAGGAAAAATCACCTTTACATAAGCACTGAGTGAAACCTGCTAACATGATAGCAATTAATGTTGCTATACTTAATTAAGAATGAAAGAGATGCTATTCAGCTCATAATGCAAAAATTACTTTACAAAAGTGAAGTTATTTCCCATTCATTAACTGAGGATGTCAAATTTTTGCTCATTGTTACTTGATATGATAAGTTTTTATACAAAAAAGTTAGAATGCTAACTTCGTGACACTTTCCATGAACATTAGGTGAGCTGCAGAAGTTTGAATTAGTTTAATTAAGCTGAGCACTCTTACGAGAAGCCACGAAGTTCACCAGTTGCATCATAATCTTCAAGTGAGCTGCAGCTACCACTGCACCTGAATATTTCTATGCAGTATAAATTATAAACTACAGTGTAAGTTAAAATAAGCTTTACAGACAGTTTTTTCAAAATTCTTTTTGTATTAACAAATAACTAATGTAATATAAAACCAATCAGCTGTAAATGGGATCTTGTCTTTATGATGATACTGCGCAACTTAACAAATCAGCTGTAGATGGGATCTTGTCTTCATGATGACACTGGCTGGCTGTTCACGTTTGTTTGCTTTGTCTTAGAGTTTGAATTAGAATCAGTAAATTAAGATCATTAATTTCATTTAATTTGGTTATTATACGATAATGTGGCAAATCCTGTAGGTCTAAAATTCTATATTTTGTTTTGACTAATTAGAAAAGTTCCAGAAAAAACAAAATATTTTTACATCAAATATGTTGAAAGTGTTTTAGAGCTTTCGGTTCTTTCTTGAATTTGGAATCATGCTCAGCTGTGCCTCGATTTGCCAAATTATAAATTATAAAATGCAATATAAATATAATATGTAAATTATTATATATTACAAATTATATAATAGCCCTAAGATTGTGGTATAATTTTAAGATATTAAAAAAAATTTACATAGTTTTGTGTGGCAGTGTTAAGCTACTCTATTGAAAGTACAGAACATATTGAACTGTATTGTGGACGTAGAACAAGATGTAGCTAGGATTTTTGTTACGTTTTTTTGTATGCTTCTATTTGCTATCCATTTTTTTGCGGCTTAACAAAACCCACAACTCAATTATCTGATTGTATCTGTTGAGAACAACAGCAAAATCATTCTTTTATCTTCCTCATAAATCATAAGACATAAGACATTTATTTCACCTTACACATTTACAATGGTTACTTATACAATATCTAGTGAAAGGGCCTACAATGGATATAATACAAATAAGATATACTGCACAGGAAAAGCCTCAAACACTGTTCACTTATACACGAAGGTAAATGTGTTGCGGGCAATCAAAAAGCAGGGCTTGTTAGATTGTCCCACACTGTGAAAGAAAAAAAGTAATGGAAATAATCTGAAAATTTAAAGTGAATCGATAAAGAAAACATTTAGTGCTTAAAATGGAATGATGTAATGAATGAAGCTCATATATGAGATGATATAAAAGATAGAAAGACTATTATTTGTTAATAGTATGTAAAATTAAAATAGCTTGATTAAGTCCTATTACTTCCTATTACTTTATTAAAAATCTTGTTACCTGTAGATGCTCCTACTTACAGGAAAACGAAATACACACACTCGCAGCTCATGCTTGAGCACAGCTGTAAATTTTAAATTGGAATTTTTATCTTAAGACTTGCCTAGGTTAGTACAACACACTGAATATCTTACGGTTGCTCTGTACTTCAATTTTCGCTTTCGCAAACACGTGCAGCAAGCTCGTTGAGTGTTTTTGAAGTTGAAAATTATGTTAGTTTCTGAGGGGTTAGCAGCCAAAATTCAACTCTCAAGTTTCCTCCTGATGACTCCAAAAATCTGTAATTGTATTTGTCTTTTTGTTCTCCTTACTCCTTTCGTAACATACTCCTTGCAAAATATTATAACTATACGTACACAAAATTTCTCTCCATTAACACAAACTATTTTATAATTATTAATTACACTCCTGCAAAAATAAAAACGTAATCACCTCTCAAAAAACTAAAACTATAATATGTAAAACATACTCCCATGACTCTCTTTCTCCAAACTGTTTTTTATCGCTATCCTGTTCTTACTGACCGATCTGACTTTTCCTTTTTCACATTTATTACATAATTCTTTTCTCTCTAGTACAAACTACATATACTAACAATTGCCATGTGCCACTTAGCTGGTCGGCCGCTGCTTAGCGATATACTTCAGTACAACATAAAGACATGTGCTCGCACTCAGCATAGCCACTTTGGTTATCGCATTTCTAGGACCAATTTTTACATTGGTTTTCATAAATAATTAAAATGTATACTTTTACCGTACTTGAAAATGGGGTAAAATATTAGCGGGACGACTAGTATTTCAACGTAGTAAAAATAATACCATACACTAAAGCACAAACCAAACAATGCTAAAATACACACGCAATGCAAAACACAAATCGAGCAATAATAAGGACATGTTCTAGAAAATACTACTAATGAAATATAAAAAAAGCCTTGCTAGTCAGCTCTTACAGATGCTATACACCTTGTAAAGCTTAAAGGTGTCCACTAAAAGAAGTATGCACAAATTTTTTATAAAAAAGGGATAGAAAATGATAAGTAAACGATGTTGTCTACTCAGTCCATTGCACATTGTCTGTTCTTGGGGCACTCTCCACATGATCTTTTTTAATACCGATCTAAATGATAACTTACTTTAGTAATACTATTAGAAGTGTGTAATTGCTGACTTTTTCCACATTACTAAGCATAGGTATGAGAGATGGAGAAACGTTGGCTTAGCAATAGTCCTACACTCTCCATCTGCCACAGGTGAGCTTCTTACAATGTGACAGGTTTAAAATCTGTTAAGTAACGTGGATTTTTTACTTCCGTTCCCCACTTTAATGTGCTTATTTGTCTTTATCTAATATTTCATGGACGGATTTCTGACTTCAAACAAGCCTATGTTTTTAAGGTTTTTTATTTGCCTATACTGGGCGTGAGTTTTCCTGGAAGTTGGCATATCCGTATCTTACTAATATCCTTACCTTAGACCTTAGTCTTTCCCGTGCAGGGATGCACATTGGGCAGACAGCATTTTCCACTGGGTTCTATCGGCGACTTCTCTTTCGATGTTCTCCCAACGTCTGTTCATAGCCCGAAGGTCTTCTTTGAAAGATCTGCGCCACGTTGTTTTTGGCCGACCTCTTTTCCTTTTTCCACCAGGTGGTTCCCAGCGTAACGCTATTTTGGAGTGGCATTGTTCTGGTAGGCGTAGAATATGACCAACAAGCAGTCTCAGCCTTCTCTCTGCGACTATTTCCTGCAACCGCCTTGACTGCGCCTGCTGTAGGACTTCCGCATTGGTAACACTTACTGGGTTAAGTGGTTTAAAGCTGCTCCAATAAAGTAACTTTCTGCTGTGTGATTTGTGATTTATTTGTATTATTATTTTACTACTATTATTATTACTATAGTATTACTATATTATTACTATTTTACATGACAACTAAAAAATAAAAGTGTTTTGCAAATAAATGAACAAGTTCTTAGTAAAGCTTAAGAAAAAAGTTATGGTGTTCCTAAAAAAAAATTTAGCACTTCTGGATGTAAACGTTTTCTTTATGCTCTTTATAATTTTAGATGATTTATTTAGGTACAGTGTTTTGATTCATTGTCAATGAATCAATGTTTCAATGTCTAATTCATGCTGTAAATGCATTTAAAACATTATCTAACCCTAACAAAGATAAGGTCATTGTAAAAACTTGAAAATGGCAAAGTTTTGGATATGTTCACAAACTGCATTAAAATTTGGCATACTGATTTGCCACCCAGTTTTTAATTAATAGTTCCAGTTTGATTTTTGTGGCAGGCTTGCAAACAGGAACCCAACCAATACAGAATTATTTACTACCAACGAAATATTGAAAAAATGGAACAAAGGGTTACCACATTGTTTTAATTCATAATTGTAAATTCTTTGCAAAAACAACAGGAGAAAATTTTTTGCATTGTTCTAAGACAATTATTGTTACTGAAATTGAGCAAAAGTTCCACAGCGTTTTAGAAAGTCGTTTCTTTGAACAATTGAAATTTTTTTCAAAAGTTTGTTGTAGTCAACCATGTTCGACAATAATTTTTTGTTTACTGCATTGATATTTGGATATTTCATTGTTATTATATTTAAATCAATTCAGCAGACACACGGAGTACATGTGACCGTGCATGGATGTGGAACTGTATGGTGGAAAGGAAACTGTACTTTTGCTGTAATTGCTGAGGGCTACAAATCCTGTGAAGTTATGTGTGGTATAAAAGAGCCACTTGATAAAATAGCACTTGGTGAAGTAGTTGGTACACTGAAAAATAAGTTATTAGAAATCAGAATTTTTAACTACGATGATCCGACTTTACCTGATTACTTTCTAGACGAAAAACAAGTGAATCTTTTGAAGATTATATTGTCTAAGAAACTCGAAACTATTGGCAGTGAAGCTTTCTATGGAGACATTGACAATATAATATTGGAGGACAATTCTGAACTAAAAACGATACATCCCCATGCTTTTTCAAGATTAGAGAACCTAACCATGTTGAGAATCCAGAATTCGTTAAAACTGGAAATAACAAGCTTAGACTTTTCATCAAACCCAAAGATCTCAATGTTTGCGATAGTATCAACAGCTACAGATTATTTAACAAGGCCGATCTTTCCACCAAATCTTCCAGCAGAGAGCATATCCTTCTATATTGGGGGTAAGTTGTTTTTTCGAAATGCCTGATTTCTGCAAAAAAGCACATGACCGTGCGAAAGTATGCACGTTGCATAGTAGATTTACCGCACATCAAAAATTATCACCAAAAAGTTTTTTTGGTTGAATAAAGTAACCTCTTTAAAAGCAGTAACTAACATGGTTTGCTCTTTGCCCTGTTATTGCGAATTATTCAGAATAATTTGATAAAATTGTGTTCTTTGCATGCGGGTGTGTGTGTGCGTGTGTGTGTATGTGCGTGCGTGCGTGCGTGCGCATGCTTGGCCGCGGTCTGCTCACTATCCTCTCTCCTTTTCACTTATACTAGCCATTAGGCCCTATCTGCCTGTATACTGTGGAAGTTGGAATTGTACATTTTTAATTAGGTGCTGCCATCTATGAACTAATCCTGTTACATTCTACCAGCTAAATTACCCCCAGTATAATTGTATGGTGCAGTGAATGCATATTCACTGGTTCTCTCCCTATTTTTAAGTAATGGTTGTTGTAAAGCCTGTGCAAGTCTGCATAGGTCACCTATACCTGTATATACTGACTGGTTTTGCTTTCTAGTCACTCTCACTCTCAGTGTTTAGTGCAGCAGTCATGCTACTCATGTGTCTGTAGTTTTAAGAAACACTTTTCTGTTGTGCGCAGTGCAAATAAGTATTACAGATTTTTTACTCTTGTTCATACTTCTGTGCCTAAACTCAATCATAACAAAGTGAGTGATCAACAACTTCAAACATGACTTTCACATATACTGTTCAACTATTGCACCCTTGTAGACTGGAAGCTGTTAATGTACATTTGTAAATTGGAGAAAAAGGTAAATTTCAGTTCGATTCAATTCGTGTTTCTGTCACACCACGAAGTGATAATCTTATACAGTGAAAATTGCATCGTGTCATTGTTTGGCGTTAACAACATCAGGAAATTTTTCTTTTTAGTTTTGCAAATTTCTTCATTTTTTGATGATACACGTGCAGTGAGGTAATCTAATATTTCCTGGGTTAATAGTAATCTGTTAACGCATTTGTTTCTGGGTAAAATGAATATGGTAGAAAATGTACTATTGCAACAGATTGAAGTAAATTGATTGAGCAGTTGTTGTAGACTGAAGTACATAGATGAAACATTAATGTTAATTAAAGTGCATGGCTGGAACTGTATGTTTCTGCACGTAGATGAAAGTGTTGTAATCACTTACTGTACTTACTGTACTTATTGAAGTGCACAGACGAAGCTGTACTGTTAATGTAGATTGAAGTGCATACATGAAACTGTACTGTTAATGTAGATTGAAGCGCACAGATGAAGCTGTACTGCTAATGTAGGTTGCAGTGCATAAATGAAGCTGCACCGTTAATGTAGATTGAAGTGCACAGATCGCACAGATGTACCTGTGCTGTTAATGTAGATTGAAGTGCACAGAGGAAGATGTACTGCAAATGTAGATTGAAGCGCATAGATGAAGCTGGACTGTTAATGTAGATTAGAGTGCATATATGAAACTGTACTGTTAATGTAGATTGAAGTGCACAGATGAAGCTGTGCTGTTAATGTAGATTGGTGTGCACAGATGAAGCTGGACTGTTAATGTAGGTTGAAGTGCATAGATGAAGCTGGGCTGTTAATGTAGATTGAAGTGCATTAATGAAGCTTTACTGTTAATGTAGAGTAAAGTGCACAGTTGAAGCTGTACTGTTAATGTAGTGTAAAGAGCACAGTTGAAGCTGTACTGTTAATGTAGTGTAAAGAGCACAGATGAAGCTGTGCTGCTAATGTAGATTGATGTGCACAGATGAAGCTGTTCTGTTAATGTAGATTGAAGTGCACAGATGAAGCTGAACTGTTAATGTAGATTGAAGTGCATGGATGAAGCTGAACTGTTAATGTAGATTGAAGTGCACAGATGAAGCTGAACTGTGAATGTAGATTGAAGTGCACAGATGAAGCTGAACTGTTAATGTAGGTTGAAGTGCATGGCG
>JAQGDQ010001265.1:35791-40791 GCA_030141605.1 Tubiluchus corallicola
TACTGTTAATGTAGATTGAAGTGCACAGATGAAGCTGAACTGTGAATGTAGATTGAAGTGCGTAGATGAAGTTGGTTTTTATCCAAGATTGAAGCAGAGCACAACTGTTTTTCTCGAAATTTGATTATTATGCTGCATGCAACAAAATTCTCATGACACAAACACAAAAGAAATATGACACCAAAACTGTTTTCCTTTTCTAGAAAATCCACTTGAGTGTAATTGTTCGATGAGATGGACAAAAGCGGAGAATTGGCAAGATTCTTATATCGAATGTGGAGTTCCAGCTAGAGAATGGTATCTTGCAGATTTTGATAATGCATGTCATGGAGGTGCTGTACACCCGCCAGTACCAACCACCACACCTCCTCCACCGTATTCAAATCAGTGCGGTAAAAGAATTAAATGGAATCTGTGCAAAATCGTGAGCAAAACACCTTGCAGAATAATATGTGGCAAAACATTTGGCCCGCGTTATTCTAACACGTTATTCCTGCAAAACACTCTACCTGCTTATGTGGAGTTCATGGAGCTTAGATACTACGAAGACGCATACTTCCCCCGCAAATTCCTCAAGAAGAAGACATTTGGAGTGCTGCAGATAAGCAACTCAAACTTAGTAAATCTGGTTGCCTCATTTATGTATGCCAACGTTTTGAGATCTCTATGGATGGTTAATAATCCCCTCTTAACGTACATTGATCCAAAAGCATTTCGTAGAATGGTTGATGTTAGAAGTATTCAAATTGTTGGTGCAGAAAGCCTGAAAACTGCCAACTTGGACCTAAGTTACAATCAGAGGATAGCAAGTGTGGTTGTGTCTGAAACAGGATTAGTGCAAATGGACATGCCAGTCTTACATAATCAAAGATTGCCAAATGATGTAATAATATCGCTAACAGGTAAATAAACTCTTTTGGCTTTCCTATCGTGTGCTGTATGTTACTGTTTATCTATTTCGTGGAACACAGGGATGGGTCAGGCAAAGGGCCCACGCGTACAAAGGGATATATCTAATAACATATCTGAATCATTTTCTGTGGGATCTGGTACACCGTTTTGCTGTTTAGCGTTTGCTCTCACAACGAGCATCCCTTTCAAACCATTCCACAATCAAACCATTCCACAATCAAACCATTCCACAATTAAAAAAATCCACAATCAAAACAATCCACAATCAAAACAATCCACAATCAAAGCAATCCACAATCAAAACAATCCACAATCAAACCATTCCACAATCAAACCATTCCACAATCAAACCATTCCACAATCAAACCATTCCACAATCAAAACAATCTCGTGCTCTGTTACTGCCTTATTGTATTGATTTATTAATTAGAAAAAGCAACTGTCGCCATCACCTGTACGGGCCAAGACAAATGCTGTCTTTCCTGGAGAGAAATCAGATAAGTGAGCAAACCAGGCTTGTATTGAGAAATCTTGGCTTAAGAAAGAAAAACAAACAAAAAGCATTCATATGTTTGCTGCATTTTGTCACGTGTTTTACTTAGCTTTCCAACTCTACGTGTTCCAGTAAGCGAAACATATGGCGACACTCTATATTATAGGTGTCGTTTTTTTTTGGACTCTGCTAGATGAACCTCAAATACGAAACTGTTATCATCGTTCGATGGGCAGTGAAGTGAAAGTAAATAATACGATCAAGCAACTACCTAAATCAGTGGTTCCCAAAGTAGGGGTAAATTACCCCCCGGCGGTAATATGGTTTTTTTTGGGGGGGGGGTAATGGGCACCCCTCTGAAAATTTTTAAAACTTCGCTCGGAATGCATATTACGTAGTTTTCTTCTTGAAGAGACTGCCTACAACAACAACACCTGGAAATTTATTTATAAATAATTTTGCTTGCTTGTGGCATATACATGTGTTTACTTTTTGAGTTGGAGAAATAGTACTAGCTGGGGGGGGGGGGGGTAATGGAGTTACCCGGGGGTAACCGGGTTTCCCGATTTGGGTAACGGTCCGAGAAAGTTTGGAAACCACTGACCTAAATCAAGGTTTCCACAATATACAATACAAGTGACATTCTTTCTAATCGAATTTACTGATAATCTACTAGCAAGCAAATTGTTCTTCTAATTCTCTTTAAATCTAATTTTAGAAAATCCACTGCACTGCGATTGCAAGATGGAGTGGACAAAAAGGAAGAATTGGAAGTACTCAATACTTGATTGCAATGTGCCACCCTTCAAGCACACAGAGAATGAAATAAAAATTGGAGATTTTCTCAATTGTACAGATGACGTGTGTGGATTTGCTATTTCAAAGTGTATTATTGTGGAATTTTTGGATGATCGCAAAGGATGCTTTGTTGCATGCGGTTACTTCGAGAAACTCTTTCAATCTGACTTGACAGTAATCTTACAATCACTTCCCACTTGGACTCGATATTTTTTAATTGCCAACTATCAGGAAAAAGAATTACCACAATATTTTCTAAAAGGAAAGGTTATAGACGAACTTGAAATAACGGACTCTGAAATTGAAATGATTCATGAAGCATCCATATATGGAACTGTTAATTATGCATTGAAGTTGAAGCGCCTCAGAAAATTAACCGCAATCTCCTCAAATGCTTTCGAGCGAATAGATACCGTAGACGAAATTGTGATATACGATTGCCCAAAACTAAAAACGCTTGCTCTAGATTTGAGCAATAATTTGGAAGTAAGTCTAATTGATGTAGAACGAACAGGGATAAAGAGGATGAGGATGCCCCAGCTGCATCCACAGAGACCTTCTGAGCAGATTTCACTGGAATTGAAAGGTAAGGAATTATTATCATCCTTATAGATATTGGACAAGTAGAATTCTAAAATCTGCCCTGAAAATACAACAGAAAACTGACAAAAAAATGGAACCTGCCCAGTGACTTGTCAAGATCTCTTCTGAAAAACATATAATATGTTTTCTGTTGAGTGCTAGATGCTAAATGTTGTGTGCAGTGACAATGCATGCAACTCTGCTTGACACTGTCACAATAAAGCATTTCAAAACTGAGTGTGAAAGTCATGTTTGAAGTTGTCGATCACTCACTTTGTTATGATTGAGTTTAGGCACAGATATATGAACTTCGAATAGGAACACAGAAATCCAACTCTCAGTGTGGAAGTTGGAATTGTACATTTTAATTAGGTGCTGCCATCTATGGGCTACTCCTGTTACATTCCACCAGCTGACTTACCCCCAGTATAATTGCATGGTCCAGCGAATGCATATTCACTGGTTCTCTCCCTATTTTAATGTAATGGTTTTGTGAAGCCTTTGCAAGTCTGCATAGGACACCTATACCTATATATACTGACTGGTTTTACTTTCTAGTCTCTCTAACTCTCACTCTCAGTGCAGTGCAGCAGTTGTGCTACTCATGTTACTCTCACTCTAACTCTCAGTGTTCAGTGCAGCAGTCATGCTACTCATGTGTATGTAGTTTAATAAACACTTTTCTGTTTTGTGCAATGCAGATATGTATTATAGATTTTTTATTCTTGTTCTACAAAGTGAGTGATCTACAACTTTAAACATGACTTTCACACCACTCCTGCGTATTTTGTATACTCTGACTGAAGGTCAACACAGCAGACGCTTGAAGTTCACATTGCAAATGACGATTAAATTCGCATAAATATCTTACAATAAAAAATATTTTTTAATACTATGCCATAAGTAACGCTTAGAAATTTTTAAACACGTTTAGAATGCTAACGTTTAGAACATTCCGACAACTAAAACTGATCCGATTTTTCCAAATGTTTCCAAGTTTCTCCAAATATTTTCTGGAAATGTAGTGTGAAAAAGAGTAGCAAAAATTAGGTTAATAGCAACTAGCAACAACGCTTTTTGGTAAAACTTCTCGCCAGAACCCATCTGTTTGTGAATACAATACACGGATAACTTGTGCATTAGTCTGTCTGGTCAACTGAGAAAAAACATCTTAAATCATATGTGAAAGTCATGTTTGAAGTTGTAGATCACTCACTTGTAGAACAAGAATAAAAAATCTATAATACATATGTGTACTGCACAAAACAGAAAAGTGTTTATTAAACTAAAGACACATGAATAGCATGACTGCTGCACTGAACACTGAGTATGAGAGAGTGCTGCACTGAACACTGAGCATGAGAGTGTCTTGCGCTGAACACTGAGTATGAGAGCGTCATGCGCTGAACACTGAGTAAGAGAGTGTCCTGCGCTGAACACTGAGAGTTAGAGAGTGCTGCACTGAACACTGAGTATGAGAGTGTCCTGCACTGAACACTGAGTATGAGAGTGTCCTGCGCTGAACACTGAGAGTTAGAGTCTCCTGCACTGAACACTGAGAGTTAGAGAGTGCTGCACTGAACACTGAGTATGAGAGTGTCCTGCACTGAACACTGAGAGTTAGAGTCTCCTGCACTGAACACTGAGAGTTAGAGAGTGCTGCACTGAACACTGAGAGTTAGAGAGTGCTGCACTGAACACTGAGTATGAGAGTGTCCTGCGCTGAACACTGAGAGTTAGAGAGTGAGAGTCTCCTGCACTGAACACTGAGAGTTAGAGAGTGCTGCACTGAACACTGAGTATGAGAGTGTCCTGCGCTGAACACTGAGAGTTAGAGAGTGCTGCACTGAACACTGAGTATGAGAGTGTCCTGCACTGAACACTGAGAGTTAGAGTCTCCTGCACTGAACACTGAGAGTTAGAGAGTGCTGCACTGAACACTGAGAGTTAGAGAGTGCTGCACTGAACACTGAGTATGAGAGTGTCCTGCGCTGAATACTGAGAGTTAGAGAGTGAGAGTCTCCTGCACTGAACACTGAGAGTTAGAGAGTGCTGCACTGAACACTGAGTATGAGAGTGTCCTGCGCTGAACACTGAGAGTTAGAGAGTGAGAGTCTCCTGCACTGAACACTGAGAGTTAGAGAGTGCTGCACTGAACACTGAGTATGAGAGTGTCCTGCGCTGAACACTGAGTAGGAGAGTGTCCTGCGCTGAA
>JAQGDQ010001265.1:45791-51081 GCA_030141605.1 Tubiluchus corallicola
AATAATAGAGTCGAAATGACAATTTATTACTACATATCACACCCCCAATGAGGAACAAACAGCTTACCATGAAGAACGGAGTTTGCGGCAAAGCTTGTGAAATGCTGTGAACAGAGCTGCAATGAAAAAGACACGACCACTGACAAGGATCTACAACATACCTTCCCTTTTTATAAGCTCAGGTGTGCACGTGACTAGTGGCTTTTACTAACACAAGGTCAGAATACGAATCTGTGCTAGATAAAGCTACGTTCACATGCACACCTAAGAAGTCTACTGTATTCCCCTGCCAGTATTACACTTCATCTCACCACAGCCCTGCAGCACAATATATTAAACAGAATTAGATCTGTTTAGATCTGTACATAGTTACAACTAGAACTAGAAACACATATTTGTGATTTCCCGCTGAAAAAAATGCTACCAGATAGAACTTTCTAAAACTTTACAAGAATCGGTTTTTGTTAGCTCATTTTTTTTGAGTAACAAATGCTTAACCTGAGTAATAGGCTAATAGCTGCAGTACATTTCGTTTTGAGTGAACTTTTTTTAGTGCTGTTTACTGTTTAGTTTTTGATATAGTACAATGTAGTTAACCTATCAATAATATTCTTGCCGTTAATTATATGTTTTCTGGCATATCTAATCATCATTATTAACTGTATACGTTTTTTTCATTGTTTTTACAGTTTGTGTATTTGCATTTCCAAATAAATGAATAAATTCGTTAATTTTTTTTATTATACTATCTCGTGCAAACTGCTTACCTAGCATAACCCTGACTATGTCTAGGATTTTGTATAGACAATAATTTCGAATGCATTGTTACCTATTGTATAGGTTTTACACGTCAAATGTAGACACAGGAAAGTTCAAATGTGACTTAGGTAAGTCAAATGTAGACATAGGAATTTGAATGTGTTTTGGTAACTCAAATGTGACTTAGGTAAGTCAAATGTAGATGCATTACTTTGAATAAATCGGTAATTAAGTTATTTAAGCGCAAATTAGAAAAAGATAAACCAAAGATTGTGCATCTATTAGTAGGCCTATAACGTTGTTATTTTAACTTAGGAGCAATTATTAAATTGAAATTAAAGAATATTAAATTTAACATCCTTAAACTTTAACACCTATCCACATTTGACTTGACATGTGTCTACATTTGACTTACCAAAAGCGCTCAAGATTTCTTGAAAACCATTGTTAACACATTTGAACTAGCAAAGTCTACATTTGAGTTACCAAGACACATTTGAATTACCTAAATCTACATTTGAGTTAACGCAGGTCTACATTTGACATGTAAACCCTATAACATGTAGCATGCCTTAAAACCATACGTTTATTTCTCTAGACATATAATCATTATCGCTTACTAATCTATTCATGTGTAACAGACCCTGTAGGCTTGTAAGTTCAACTCAGCCATATATATTATATCAAACAAACTAACGGCGCATTCAGACTGGCGAGTTTTCGCGCCAAGTAACTCGCCAGGATGTTCAGACTAGAGAGTAAAATTTGTTGCGAGTTACTATCCAACAGTAAGCGCGAGCTGACACTTTTCTATTTGCTGCAAGAAGTGTTGAGAGTAACTAGCCGAGACGTTCACACCAGACAGTAAATCAACTCACAGCAACTGTTGGGAGTTTGCAATTTCTTGCCAACAGTAACTGGGAAAATGGTTCACACATGCGAGCTTGCTGTCAGATTCACAGCAGAAAAGTCGCTAAAGTGAACGTGCCATAATAAGTTCAAAATCATTCTTGTGTAAATTCCCAAGGTGTGAGTGACCATTGATAATTATGCTCACATTTTACCCCAGTAATATTGATTTGCTTTTTGCATCAGGTATGGAACACAACCATGTAATAAGCAGCAATAGCTAGCTCTACCAAACGTCTTCCATTGTTCTAGTGTAAAAATAGATCAGATATTTTAGAGCATTTCCGACCTCCCATTTTCACTTCCCCTGTTTCACATGTCAATGGTGACTTATTAAACTACCAAAAACTCACAGTTCCAGACAGTTTTTAATAAAATAAGAAACTAATATTAGACAAAATTACATGCCAATACTCCCATAACTCTTTATTTAATTCAGGGAGACTCTGGCAGCCCCGTTGTAGTGGAATCTACGGGAGAAGTAATTGGAGTTATACCCTCATCTGGCATATACTGCAATACAACATCTCATGCTACAAGAATTTCTCCAGACTTGGTGTGGATTAATGCAGTGCAATTCTATGCAGATGTAAAACCAATCTACGGCCCGATTGGATCCAACACTCCTTCTTTACACAACATGGCTGTGAAGGATTTTAGGTTATTTTATTACTTCAGTGTTCTCTCATTCTGTAAACCCCCCCCCCCCCTATACTGTCCTTTTAACTGCATTCATGTAAGTCTTGACTTGGCTTCTTTCTGTCATGCTCTACTGACAGAGCTAGTTTAATGGGCTAGTTGGCAGTTTGTTCTTGGCTAAAAAAGTTGTTATTGTTTGTCTCAGTTAAATCATTTATTTGTCAGGAGTAGTAGAGCCATGATGTAAGTTTATTTTGATTATTCAGTCAGACTTTATTATTAATTTCCTTGTTTCTTTTTTGGCTCAAATTAGTTTGTTATATTTTGTTATGATTTTTTTACAGATAAAACGTAATAAAGCTACTCAAACATGAATTTTTTTACTTTGGGCATCATGAAGTAGTAGTCTCTCACAATGGCAATTACAAATAATATAGCTGAGCTAGTTATAATTATTAAGTTTCGTTTAAGAGAAGTGCTTCAAAGTTTGGTTTAACCTGATAACCTGTTTAGTAAGGAAAATGTGTGCTTGTTGAGGAACACTAAATTAGAGTAAAAAAAGCAAATCAAAAACAAAAAAAAGTACAGCATAAAGCTGAACATAAAGCTGTGCGCTAACAGTTTGAAAATTGCTTATCTACTGTTTACATTAACAAATAAGAAAGCAATTTATTTAGTTTGAAGAAGTAAAAAGATTAGTGTAGTTTGTCCATCTTTTTGTTTCTGTTTTAGTTACAGTATCGACATATCTGATTTTTCGCAATTTTTATTTGTGATTTTGAAATATTTTGATAACAGATAATTTGTACCTACCGTTATTCCTGCACAACTTTATCCTTGTTATAAATAAAGCAATACTTTACTTACATATGCGATTTTCAGTAATTATATGTAAACTTTAAGAAATGTTTCCCATAATAATAATTATTATTATTATCTTAGTGTAGTTTAAAGGACTGCGTGTGGTGGTTATCCTTGTCATGCTTCCTAATCAATACGCTAAATCATTATTTATAGAAAGGTTCATTTATTCACAAAAATTACTCCTTTTGAATATTCATTAACTGTGACACCGGTGATTTTAAGTTATTATTATACATTAATTTAAGGTTTATGTGAATATTTGTAGTTGGCATCCTTCTGTCTCGGAAGACAATGGAGTGTGCGCCAAGAAAGTCAGTTATTGATCACACTGATGGAGCTGCAGCGTCGACTGTGGCTGAGCAGTCCGATCCTTGAACGTCTCCAGGTTGCACGCCTGGGCAAGGTGTATGGAGATCCTGAGTTGCCCAGACAACAGGAACCCCCTCTCTTCCTCGCTGGTGTAGTCCAAAGGAAAGCGGAGCAATACGTTTGGCACCAGGTTGGCTGCAGGAGCTGCCGGAGTCAGTGAGCATGCTGCACTGGTCCGCCTTCGGGGCTCCACTCCTGATTTGGAAGGTTTACTCTTCTACACATGGCTGTTGTGTCACTTGACCTCCTCCGCCCCCTAGCCGTTAGCTGCTTGTGCAGCTCCTCCGCCTAGTGTCGAGATACAGTGTGGGCATCCCGCAAGCCTACAGCATCTGGTATTCCTAGTCGGTCACCCATCCAAGTACTAACCAGGCTCTACGTTGCTTAACTTCGGTGATCAGACGAGAACCGGTGTTTTCAACGTGATATGGCCGTAGTACTGTGCGTGATGTAATGTGAATATAATGCTCGTCAAACATAACTGGTGTTTAAAAGTGTGGCTCATATACATTAAGATATTATTTCCACAAATATTTAGATAATCTAAATGTTTGCAAAAATATTCTAGGAAGGGTAAACATTTTTGCTTTACATTTTATTTGGTTTTCGTAGTGATTTCTCAATTATGTGAAACCTAACAGATATAGGACATAACATCACCTAAAACTCTAACTCTAAAAATAACCCTATAACTGTGACATGTTCTTATCTATGGTTTATATTTTAATGTTTGTACTCACCAAGGTTTCCCCTCACTGTTCTTAGCGGGCAAGCCACGAGGCGTTACATCCTCTAGACTTATCATGGCAGCAGTCTTTGTGAATAAACAGATTATTAAGCAAGAAAGATTTATGTTAAATGTTCTATAAAGTTTCTAACAATGTTACTAATGTTGCCAGGACGTTACAATAACATTGTGTAGAACTTCGAAAATAACAATGCTTCAGTAACAATGCTTCAGTTCCAAGATTCCTTTTAAGTAGAAGTAATAAGTACATCCATTCTAGCGGTGCATTCTGAAACACAGATCATTTGCAAAAGTTTGTGGTACAAGGTAAGGAAAATCCAGAAATACCTGTTTCGTATATTACTAGTCCACATACAAGGACGTGTTAAAACAATACACTTTCTTGGCAGATATTGAACAGTTCAATAACGCCATATATTGTTCGAGATTGATATAAGAATATAGGTTTTACATGTCAAATGTAGACCTGCGTTAACTCAAATGTAGATTTAGGTAATTCAAATGTGTCTTGGTAACTCAAATGTAGACTTAGGTAGTTCAAATGTGTTAACAATGGTTTTCAGCAAATCTTGAGCGCTTTTGGTAAGTCAGATGTAGACACATGTCAAGTCAAATGTGACATTGGTATCTCAAATGTGGATAGGTGGTAAAGTTTAAGGAAGTAAAATTTAATCTTCTTTAATTTCAATTTAATAATTGCTCTTAAGTTAAAATAACAACGTTATAGGCCTACTAATAGATGCGCTATCTTCGGTTTATCTTTTTCTAATTTGCACTTAAATAACTTAATTACCGATTTATTCAAAGTAATGCATCTACATTTGACTTACCTAAGTCACATTTGAGTTGCCAAAACACATTCGAATTTCCTATGTCTACATTTGACTTACCTAAGTCACATTTGAGTTACCAAAACACATTCGAAATTCCTATGTCCACATTTGACTTACCTAAGTCACATTTAAACTTTCCTGTGTCTACATTTGACGTGTAAAACCTATA
>JAQGDQ010000752.1:0-67500 GCA_030141605.1 Tubiluchus corallicola
AACATGCGTTAAACTCGGGTACAGCATGTTGAATGCGTTGAACATGCGTTTCCCTCGGGTACAGCATGTTGAATGCGTTGAACATGCGTTAAACTCGAGTACAGCATGTTGAATGCATTGAACATGCGTTAAACTCGAGTACAGCATGTTGAATGCGTTGAACATGCGTTAAACTCGGGTACAGCATGTTGAATGCGTTGAACATGCGTTAAACTCGGGTACAGCATGTTGAATGCGTTGAACATGCGTTAAACTCGGGTACAGCATGTTGAATGCGTTGAACATGCGTTAAACTCGGGTACAGCATGTTGAATGCGTTGAACATGCGTTAAACTCGAGTACAGCATGTTGAATGCGTTGAACATGCGTTAAACTCGAGTACAGCATGTTGAATGCGTTGAACATGCGTTTCCCCGGGTATAGCATATTGAATGCGTTGAACATGAGTTAAACTCGGGTACAGCATGTAGCCTACGCATTGAACATGCGTTAAACTCGGGTACAGCATGTAGCCTACGCATTGAACATGCGTTAAACTCAGGTACAGCATGTGAAATGCGTTAAACTCGGATACAGCATGTACCGGTGAATTTCTTGTATTGTAAAGTTTACAATAGCAAGCATGACCACAGCCCCAGGCATTTACTGAAGCTACAAGTATTTAGCGCTACTGCAGTAGACGGGTAGTTGGGGGTTATTAATTCTAACTAATAGAAGCTGCAGCAAGATGTATAATAGTACAAAACAGGTGTAATATGGCTATGAATACAGGTGCAATATGGGCATGTGCAATACGGGTATGATAATACTCATCTAGAAGAATCCATGTCTGTAGTATGAGTTATGAATATCTACATTAAGAGGCGTAGCTAATGGGAGAGCAGGGGGTTGCTGGATGCTCCCCCTAGCACATTTTTTTCAAAATTGACACCGTGCTGAACGATCATCTAATCGACCAAAACAGACAAAGTCCTACCTTCTTTCTACAATGGGCAAGTATAGCTTGTCTGAATTAGCTTTGCTCTTCATTTAAAAAGAGTTGGCTGCTGAGGTGGATTATAGTGAAGTTACAGATTGCTTTGCTAGAATGAAGCCTAGATTAAAGAGACTGTTGTAGTTTTTTTTCATGATACATTTTTCACAATGCTTCATTTTGTTTTCATTTTACGTTTAAAATCAAAAAGATTAAATCACACAGCGTGTTTTCGTTACGTTTTGAGGTTGACGAGCTTACTGTAAAACTTTTCATTGTATTTTAATTTTAAATACAAAATAATTATTTACTTCCTTTAAAACTGCACCTTTCTCGTGTTTTTATTTTAAACACGAAATTAAAATGTATAATTAATGCGGAAATTGTTTGGCGTGGTCACGGCGCATTTTTATGTGTCTTGCTCCCCCTAACTTTAGAACCTGGCTACGCCCCTGTCTACATCACAAGTATAGCATGCGTATCGTTAGTAGGGGCATCTATATACAGTCGCAGGGGTGACATCTATATGTGAGATACCTAGACGTAGTGACCCTAGTCATTATCGTACTAAAACATTTTTAATGAGGAAACGTGTCATTGTCGACATGTTTAGCTATATTCATGTGCAATCTTAATGTACGCTTTCGGAGATGACACAGATCCTCAGATGCATAGTGTGCCTAGACTTTGCTACCTGACGGTAGCGTCACACAGAAGGTTGTTCCAGGAAATTAGTAACATTCCACAATGATTTATGACACGTTAGTGATTAGTCAAGTGCGTCACAGTGGTTGACACCACAACAGTGACCCATGCGAATTGCGAGCTGGTCAAATTCAATTCACTGGACATTCGTTGTGGTCGAACTCTCGGCTGTGATTAAGGCTGAAGTTCACCAAGTCAAGTTGTCGAAGTTACTGCGCTGCAATTTACCAGGTTAGAATTCTATACCTGAAACTAATTGTAGGAAATTTGCGATCCCCACTGGTTAATATGTTCGATAGTGATCTTAGAAATGACCCTGACCGTGTGGGTATAATTGTATAAAGTAGTCAGTCTATTTGCTTGAAATAGTTCATCTAGTTTATCTTGAAATATCTGTTAAGAATTAGTGCTGCATTTCCATATTTCTTCGTATGTCAAGTTACGTTGCTACAGGTCAACAATCAGTGAGCAATTTTTTTCTTTAAAATAATTGAGAGAGGAGGGCGAGAAAGAGAGAGAAAGAAAGTGCGAGAACAAGTAGACAGACAGATAAAAAAAAACAGTAAAGCAATGACGACAAAGAAAGGAGGACAAAGGAGAGAGAGAGAGAGAAATAGAGAAAGAGGGGGGACGGAGGGAGGAAGAGAGGTGGGAGAGAGAGAGACACAGAGAGAGAGAGAGAGAGAGAGAGAGAGAGAGAGGGGGGGAGAGAGAGAGAGGGGGGGGGAGAGAGAGAGAGAGAGAAGAGGCAAACAGCAGATAAACAAACAAACGGTAGACAGCAATAAAAAAGAAGGGAGGACAAAAGGAGAGAGAGAGGGGGGAGGAGAAACAGGGGGAAGAGAAAGGGAAGAGCCTATACGTGTTGTTAACTATTGTACATAAGTTTATCACTAACTAAATAAGTATTTGCAAGTTCACTGAGCATGTAATAACCATTTACAAGTTTGCTGCGCATATAACTACTAATCTTTGAAAGATCTGGGATTGCAATTACCGCCGTGTGTTCCATCAACAGTCCACAGAACTTTAAAACATAGGCTTGTCATGACTATAATGTATGTAGAATGTTGTTACAATAAACACGTACTTGTTTAAACAAACAGCCATATTACTTAATTACCTAAGGCTGAAGTCTATGTTAAATTTAAAGCACAAGTAAACCCCTCATAAACATAAAGCTTGAAAAATTCGTTTTGAAATTTTATATCACTTACATACTGCCATTTTGCATTCAGGACTTCAATCGGCAGTCACGCTGTATAAAACATGTAAATTTAAACTCCTACAATGACCGTTAGACGCAGCCATTTTCACGACAGGTCATTTGAAATAAGTTTAGATAACATTTTGTAAAGTTTGAAAAAATAATCAGAGCATCCGTAGCGCACAAGTCACTAACTAAATAAAATTTAAAATTACTGTATCTTGTCAATAAGATTAAAAATACGTTTTTTATTTAGTAAGTGGTGCACCCTGGAGGGTGAGTCAGCGACATTTTACCAATTGGCGAAAACATTTTAAATAATTAATAATTTTCTTTTCTAGTTACATAAGTCTTTTTAGTAGGTAAGCGAAAATCTAAGTAATATAGATTTGCACGGAAAGCCTTTTGAGATATAATTTAACATTGCATTTTCTTCCCTTGATTAACGTTTGGTACATGACGTCATGTAATGGCGACTTCGGAACAGTATTGCGGAGATTTAAATTGGAAACAAACCGAAATTCCTTTCAACGCGAGTAAGATATACGCATAAAAATGCGGTAAAGTAATATAATTTTTTAAGGCGATTTTTCTGAAACCTACTTCAGGTGCCCATTTTCTTATCCTTTAAGACAATTTTTCTAAAGTACTTCAAAAGTTCCCATTTTTTGACAGGAAAATGACCTAGTTTTGGGTAGCTGAGCAGTCCTAGATCAATCTCGTTAATGAACCAACATTCCTGTAAACATAATTTTGCTTTGAACTCTGGTTGCTTGCAGACACAGTATTGCTGTAGTTTGGGTGCCGACACTTCCTAACAGTTAACTTTGTTTATTATCACTGGTCATGCGATACTGAGCTTTGAAAATCCAAAAGTGGGAGTGTGTTAGCTTCTTGGCACAACTCATGAAGCGTGGGTGCGTGTGCTTCTAAGGCTCGCAGTTGCTAACAACCCTAGGAATACAATTCAATAGCAGTAATTTGTTAAAGCTTTCACTGGTTTAAACAAAATAATAATAAAAATATAAATATAAAAGGGATCTCGAGTTTGATAGCTTTATCACATTATTTTCTTGCATCAGAAATGCTTTATTTACTTGTTTTTCTTTCGCTGTTTGGCTATTTGTTTAATAATTATTTATTTTATCATTCATTTGCTTTTTACTCATTTTGTATATTTATTTATTTTTTACTGATTTGTTTATTTTTGACTTATTTTGTGTAAATGATTTTTCTTTAACTGAATTGTTTATTCATTTATTTTATTTTATTTTATTTCATTTTATTTTATTTTATTTTATTTTATTTTATTTTATTTTATTTTATTTTATTTTATTTTATTTTATTTTATTTTATTTTATTTGATTTGATTTGATTTGATTTGATTTGATTTGATTTGATTTGATTTGATTTGATTTGATTTGATTTGATTTGATTTGATTTGATTTGATTTGATTTTATTTTATTTTATTTTATTTTATTTTATTTTATTTTATTTATATAATTATTTATATCTAACTGTTTGCATATATTTTAAAATGATTAGCTGAAAAGGTGTCATAGTTTTAGAGTGGGAAAAACTTTGAGAGCAGGAATAATTCATCAAAAAATTTTTAAAGCAAAATCGGACCCCATCTTAAACTGTAGGTCAAAACAATCTACTCTTTAAAATAACGGAAACATACTATTTTTTTCAATAATGACTTACGTGAAAGATTTATTACCACACAAACACAATTTCGCGTTCCCGCCACTAGTTTTTCGCTGTTACATGCATTTCTCCATTCGCTAGTTACACGGGCACTAGCGCCTGCATTTCGGAAACGCGTTCCGCAAGAAACAGGTGCCGTACCTCTCAGTTCAGATCTGTTAATTTGTGACATACTGCGCACGTTCGACAGCTCATGCGTGAGTACAGCGGTAAATTTGAAATTTACAGAAGTACAGCGGTCTACTTTTAGGATAACACACTAAATTTCTTACAGCAGTACTGTACTTCAATTTTCGCTTTCGCAAACACGTGCAAGACGCTCGTGGAATGTTTTTGCTGCTGAAAATTGTGTTAGTTTGTGATGTCATCAATAGTTGGGCTCGCCCACCGTTAATTAAGTTTTTAATCTATTATTTAATTATCACAAATGCTTTTGCAGTATTATTGGTGTTAAAATGTATATTTTTAATCACACTTGAAAATGAGACAGTATATGAAAAATCATCCTGTCTTCCTTCAACATGAATGAACATTTTTATGTTTTATGTCGCCAGTTAAATTTTTTTATTACATGTAATTTATGTAATACGAAAACTTCACAATTATTCACCGTTTAAAATCTTTACATAAGGCCTGGTTCAGATGCTGTCTGGCTTCTGTGAGCTCAGGAACGTATCAAGACATTACAATGCCGACAGCTGATAGATCATCCCGCCCACTTCCAATTCTGGTTTTATGGTTGTTTATATATAAAGCGATTACACTACTAGTTGTAATAATTGTGCTATAAAATATGCGCTTTATATGAAGCGTTAAAGAATTTGCACTTGCCGAGGGGAACAGGAATATTTTAACACTGGGCCCCTAAAATTTTGCGCCCTAGGCTACAGTCTAGTTAACCTATAGACGGGTCGACATGCGTGGACAGAATGCTAGTGCATATGAAGCGATTGTTACTAATGAGAACATCAACCACAAACGACGTTTGACTTTGAACAGAAATATTGATGGATGAAATGAAATTCTCTCGATGCCTAGGTGTCTTCAGCATTAAAATTACAATTTATTCGTGAATTTTCCTTGCTTGCCTAACGAAATTCGTAATAAATGCAACTGTTTATATAGTTTTTACACATAACTTTTATCCTGTACACCGATGTCCAGTGCGCTTATTATGTTTAGTTGTGGCGGAACAGGAATCTATGTTTTTTGTCAAAGTTAACCGTGAAGATGCAGAGATGATTTATCTACATTCCGCTACGCACACATCCTACCTTAACGAGGTAAACGCCAAGGGTAAAACTAATATGGCAGGCGAAGCACTTTTCGAAACCGTCGTCTTTCCAGTTGCTAACCAGTCGCAGTATTGCTCAACTTCAGTCGTCGAGCTACTTCCCACGCCCACGTCTAGTGACAACTGCTTCATTATAAAACTGGGTGACATTGCCAAAAAAATTATCGAGGTTTTCAATTCACCCATCCGTGGTAGATAAGATGTAGAGTCACATGGTCACCAGCAGCTGTCTTTGCAGAATGCTAGTGGCTGGAGTCAGCTGAGTATTTACAATTTCTGCCAGATATTTATAGCTCTGCAATGGTGAGCTAGAGTGTTTTGAGAAAAAATTGCGATAGCCAGAGGTTCTAGCTCAATTTGGAAGAGTAAATAACTTGACTGCTTACACAGATGTGCAGGTTCAATACTTTGAACATGTCACATATGCTACTGATATCACTGTTATTTCCCGATATACACTTGTTATCATCATCAGCATCATCAACGTTATCGTAGTGTAGCTAATGGCTTAACTTTGGTCCAGTTTCTGAAGTTAAAATAACTGCCGTTTAATAACATTATTAAAATAATGGTAGATTAACTTCAACAGTTAAATGTAGATGGCACTTTGATCTAACTTCAGCAGTTAAATGTAGATGGCACTTTGATCTAAAGTGCCGTAGTGGCATATTCAACTAAAACAGTTGCTGTAACTTATTAAAACAGGCATTCTAAACTCAATGCACATTCTAAGGCAAGAGAACAACTGAGAGGTCACAGTTTGCATTACAAACGTTAAACAGTGCTGAACCTGGTTAACAAATGAATGGGCGATCAACAGAAAACTATGTGTGGGTGATCTGCTACACTACTTTGGCTGCTTCTCTTGTACAGGGATATTTACATCCAGTCAGGCAACTCCGATGGCCAATTCAGTGTGCCGCATCTCAGGGGATTGTGCTCAATGAGGTAGATTCCGATCCTGCCTCAGCCATGTACATTAAGTAGCACTTATCCTCAGTGCTGGATCCTAACTTATGAAGTGCGAAGCTGCATAAGAAAAAACCTGCAGTTGCATGAATGTCACCCCAGTGGTCACTAATCTTGTTTGGTCTCGCAATTCTCTTTTCCAGTTGCTGTTGTAATAAATATGCAAATTAATTTTACAGGTTACTGGTGGGAGCACCAAAGTCAAACTCAACTTACATACCGTCATCAGTAGAGAGTCCAGGTGCTCTCTTCAAATGTCCAGTTGAGGGCGGTCAGTGTGAAGAGGTGAAAGTAGATGACAAAGGTAAAAGACTGACTTGGAAAAAAAAGAAGAAACCTGTATTTGTTGAAATCTTGTATTTGATGTCGTCATCGGTTATTATTTGAATATTCTGCAGCTACAATTTTGAATCTAATGTCATTTGAAGACTCCTCACAGAAACAATGAACAAAATTTGTACTGATGTACGTGTTAATGATATTGTTTGATCGTCAGCGTTTGAATCTTGTTCATCATCATTACTTTTGCTCCATCCTCAACTGTAACTCAAAAGAAAGATTGAGGTATATCACTGGTGATTTTTATTGGTACAGTTCATAGATTTAATTAAATTAGATTTAACAGAATAATTGATAGAAGATTTAATGTACGATTTGAAAGAGTAATTAAATTTCTTTTGCAGGTAACGTATGTTACAGCGCCAGACTCGGTAGATATATAGAAAGTTCTTGCTCCAACAATGCCAAAGTCTGGCACAAAAAAGACCACCAATGGCTAGGAGCGGGTCTTGATGTTGAGACCAAAATACGACAAAACAGACCAGTAAAGGTTACGGTGAGTTTTTGCTGACATAAACTTGGTTCTTATAGTTGATATCATGTCTATGACTAAAACGCCGGCAATAAGCTTCTGACATTATGATGTCTATGACTAAAATGCCGGCAATAAGCTTCTGACATTATGAAACTGGAAAAACTGACTTGGAAAGGCTTATTTATGATCACATTGAAAACTTGTAATGAAAAACGTTTTAAAAAGCTTGAAAAATATATTGAAAAGCAAATGCCTCAGGTGTCTTAAAGATACTAAAAGCATCCAGGTGTTACTTCCAAGTGTAGAGTATTTTAAAACCCACCATTAATTGAAAATAATCACCAGTTTCTTGTGTGTAGGTTTGTGCTCCACGATGGATCAACCAATACTGGGAAAAGAAGGATGCTAACGAATTCCTGATGAATGGTTATTGTTGGGAGCTAACGCATGATGGCAGAAATGATGAACTGGGATCGGTTCGTGCACTCCACCCTCTTAGCAACGTGCAACTACAAATACACGACAGACAATATAAATATGCGAACGGGCTTGCTGGAATGGTGGTCCACTATCCAGAGGTAAGCTGTATTCAGAGAACTTTTTCATTCATCAGTGAATACGCTGTGCTTGTGTTATTAGCAATTCCCTGTTGCAATTTCGTGTTAGTAAACTTCAATACATGAGGGAGCCACAGTTCACAAACACTTATTAAAATTTTGTGGGCAAAGGTTCATTTTCTGCAAATAGGAGCATCCAATTTTGTAATCAGTTTGACTGTTTACGGATTTTTATACTTTATTAACATCTACAAATCTTACAAGAATCCAGACAGATTTCACTTCTGCCTAGCTGTTCAATAATCTGGCTTTAGTTCTACATCATACTTCAAGACATACCTTGATCAACGCTTTGTCCGTTTGCTTGTTACAGAGTCAATTTTTGTGATATACGTAATAATGCACTATGTCGGTCTTTTTACTAAAGAAGTGAATTGTGGTATTAGTGAGCAATACAAATTAATAAAACCTGCATTTCTTTAAGTGTTGTGCAAGCTATCACAGTACCTGTAATTGTGAATGGCAAGCACAGTATTTTCCATGTATGTGCAAAAATTGTCGGTTATTGCAAAGTAAAAGCTTACTAATAGAAATGTTTTATCAGTCAAATAATTTCTTTTCGAAACTGCATAGTAGCAGCAGCAGCAGCAGTAGTAGTAAAATCTTTATTTGCCATTTTAAAAACATTGACCATCATATTAAAAGACAGACAATCAGTGTTAGTTCATATAAAAACATACACTGTTCTGGACAAGTGTCTGGTGCAAGCTAAACTATAAGTGCAACTAGAAATTCAAAAATAAAACATAAACTAGTTTAGTAAGGTCTAGGAAAAATGAAATTATGATTTGAGTAAGTATCATCGTGTTCGTATGTCGGATATTCAAAACGAGTCATTAAATGTTTTTTTTAATTTAGACTTGAATATTGATAAAGAGCTGCTGTGTTTTAGTGATGTCGGTAATGAATTCCAAAGTTGTATTGCTTACTTAGTAATGGAATTCTTTCCATATTGGTTGTTCGTTCTAATGTTTCTTAAATTTAGTGTTCTGTTATTCATACTGGGGTTTTTAAGAAGTGGGAGCTTATTGTTTTTGAAAGGAGAATTAATATTGTTGATATATTTATAGAGAAACAGGAGAGTTTGATAATCTCTGTGGGCTTCTAGTACCGGGATTTTCATGTGGGCTTCTAGTATCGGGATTTTCAAGGAGTTTCTTAAAGAGGTGGCAGAATATTTACTTGTATTGTGAGATGATTTCAAATGATGTGTTACATTACAGGATTCCAAAGAACTTGTGCTGTCTGCACCAGGAGTGTGGGATTCCACTGGTTCAACTGTTGAGTACAAAGAAAACAGACAGGCCAACGATGCCATAATACTGCTTCTCGATAACCTGCCCATTGGAAGTTTTCTTGGTTATGCTACAACTTCTGGAACATTCTTTCCATTTCCGGATGCCGAAACAATGATAGTTGCCGGAGCCCCTAGGTTCCCAAAGGAAACGGCTGAAGGAATGGTCTTTATATACACTGGTAGATTTGAACGCAAGATTGTTAAAAGGGGAAAAAAATCTGGAGAATACTTTGGTGCAGCCTTGTGTGTAATTAATATGGATACATCTAGTGCAAGTTATTTACATTCACTCCTAATTGGTGCTCCATTTTATTATGAAGATGATAAGATCGACATGGGTAGAGTATATGTGTACAAGAACAAAGGCACACCAGCTCCATCTGACCCACTGCAAGAAGCAGGCGTTCTGGATGGCAGCAGTAGTCCCAGGTCACGATTTGGGACAGCAATAGCAAGTGTCGGTGATTTAGATTATGATGGCTATAACGATGTTGCAATTGGAGCTCCAATGGAAGATGAAGGCAAAGGGGCTGTTTATATCTACCGTGGCTATAAAGATGGTATCAAGACAGAATATTCCCAAAGAATATCTGCCAGTGATATTATTCCAACAATGAAAGGCTTTGGTTGGAGTTTCTCAAAAAGTGTTGATGTAGACAGCAACAATTACCCAGATTTTGCAGTGGGTGCATATGATTCTGGAAATGCAGTTTTGTTTCGCACAAGGCCAGTATTGCATACTCAGTCTTGGATCACTTTTAAACCAGCTCAAATCAATCTTAACAGGACACAGTGCACATACAATAATCAACCAGTCACTTGTACTGAAGCAACAGTATGCTGGAATTACACTGGTAAATTTGTGCCTTCTAGTGCAAGGATCAATTACACTTTAGCCATACAGCACAAGGTTGGATCGGTTGAAAAAGCCTTTATCTATCATCAAGGATCTCGTCACTTTCAAGTCAGTGGAACAAAAACATTAATACATGACAATGCAAAGACATGCACTGAGTATGTGGTTCACATTCAGCAGACTAAAGACATTCTCAATCCAATACTGCTTCTTCTAGAATATGACTTGCAGCAGTCATCGGCAAGGAGGAAAAGGCAAGTTTTCAACCCTCTTACTCCGATCCTTAGTAAGGCATCGGAAAGGCAGCTCTTTAAATTGAATTATGCAAAAGACTGCGGTGAAGATGATGTGTGCACGTCAAATTTGCACTTATATTTGACGACTGATTTTAAGGAAAAACAAATTATACCTGGTGTTGATAATTCCATCCAGTTTCTAGTATCCCTGGAAAATAGAGGCGAAAGTGCATATCAAACAGAGGTGTACATTACTCACACTGCAGAAGCCAAGTTCGTTAAAGCTTCTTCAAATAATTTGGATATTGTTGTGCTATGCTCAGTTATAGATTCACCATCCAACGATCTGGCGCAGCTTCGTTGCGAAATAGCAAATCCACTTAGAGCACAAACAACGGTGGAGTTTTCATTTGATCTTGAATTAGACAGTTTACAAGTCGAGAAGCCTTTTGAAGTCCATGTAGAAGCAACAACAACCAGTGATGATATGGGGCTAGGTAACAATGTGAAAACATTTTCTCTACCTGTGCAGTACATTGCTGACGTAAAGGTTAGAACATCGTCAGAACCTGAACAACTCATCTACAACTCGACAAAAAAAGAACAAAATATTCCACCTGGTCTTGATGGCTACTCGAGAGAAATCAGTCATACTTACGACGTCTTCAATATAGGCCCAAGCACTATAGAAAGGTCTAATTTAATAATCAAGTGGCCAGGTTTTACTAATGATGGGCGAAAATTAGTTCAGTTTATGGAATTTGAAGTTAACAAAGGCGAGCATATCACATGCAATGCAACAAATGTGATCTATAAGAAACCAAAAGAAGAGCAGACGGATGGGCGCAAAACTGGTCTGGAAGGAGAACCAGAAACTTCAGACGACGCAACAGTGGAGACGAGAAATGAAAACCCGCGTCCACTGGTACACGAAGAAGGTCAAATCATTGACATCAACTGTGATACTACAAATTGCACTATTTTCACGTGCAACGTACCGCCTCTTGCAGCAAGTCAAAGTTATTTCCTTAGAATCAAGGCCAGAATTAACGAACAAGTGTTGCTATCAATGAATGTTGACGAAAAAGCATCACTGATATCAAAAGCCGAAGTTCTCATCCTGAGCAAAGTGGTACAGCCAGATGAACATGAACCGGACAGTGCAGAAGCAAGAACCGGTCTAGTGAAGGAGACGCTAACTGACCAGAAGGGTAAAGTTCCTATCTGGATTATTATTGTAGCCATCATAGCTGGGATACTGCTGCTCGTTGTGCTCATCGTCATTCTAATAAAGGTGGGATTCTTCAAGCGCAAACAAAAAGAGGACTTGGAGAAGTTGAAAGGTTACGGCGAATTCCAACCAGAACTCGTACGTCGAGAGGAGACGGAGGCATTGAATAATCGCTGATGCTCAAATGTTGCAAAAATCAAATATTTTTTCTGTAAAGTTATAACAATCGAAACGTGTTTCAAGATTCCTTAAACAGGTACTTTGATGAAGGCTTACACCAATGCTATGACATGAGTAATGACGTCATGGTAATGGGCCATTTTGCATCCGTATAATCAAAATGAGGAGCTTATTGATTTATGAAGCAGTGCACAAATGAGCCACCAACTAACTTGTGCAAAAAATAATATTTTAATTAGCAATATTAATTAATTTGTTTCAGTATCACTGCCATATGGATTTATACTGTTACTACAAAAATGGGGTAAAGCTATTGTAAGCCGCTTACATTTTATGCATTGAAATGTTGAATTTCATCAATTGAGAATTTATTTTATATATATTTATAATGATGAAGTTGTAAATGTTTGTAAATCATGGAGCTGGGAGATGATCTTAGATCATGTTTTACTTGTAAATTAAACTATTTTCATGTGGCACTGTAGTCTTCTGCAATCGTGTAGCCTTTATTGGCTGTTATTAATGATCAATTTTCTATCTGTAATAACTATTTTAGATGCTGTTTCTAATGCATTTACATAATTAATATTATGTGTATATTATGGTCACCTTTCATTCTTTCGTCGAAAAGGCCCAACGTTTTTGTTGTTTCTATTCAGCTCTTGTTTTTTTACGATGCATAGCAGGTATTTAGAATAAAGACTCGATGACTTTAGAAGTCATCTTTCGTACAAAAATTCAGAAATTGTTCATTGATTTATCCCTGATTGAAGATTATTTTATTCTGTTTGTTGTAAACCAACTTGATCCACGTGCACCATGTAAACAACTTGCACGACGTAAACCACTTGCACCATGTAAACCACTTGCACCGTGTAAACAACTTGCATGACGTAAACAACTTGCACCACGTAAACATCTTGCACCACATAAACCACTTGCACCATGTAAACCACTTGCACCACGTAAACAACTTGCACCACGTAAACCACTTGCACCACGTAAACAACTTGCACCACGTAAACATCTTGCACCACATAAACCACTTGCACGACCTAAACAACTTGCACCACGTAAATCACTTGCGCCACTTTCAGAGCACCAACAAAATCGGAGGCAGCAACGACAAACCAATTATAGATTTGATCATCAGCCTCCCATATGGGTTTCATTTCACAATAGCTTTCCGAAGATGCAGGTAGAGGACAGCATCTCCACTCCAGTATCAGAAACACGATGAGGAATCCTTTGAACGAAGAAATCATTACAAAATACACTAGCTGACTAATACACTTTCACAAGTGCGAAGTCGAGTATGGTTCCTGCTAACATCAATAAGCCTTTTCACAGTTCCAGCGACTGACAATGATCGCGAAAAGGTCAAAGGTTAAGTGTATCAGACAATGCATTTGATGCCTCGCAATCTATACTGTTGTCATATTAACAGTTTTAGCAGCTGGCTAGCACCTTACCTAGTTCATTTTTTCTTGTTGCAAAGCAAAATCCTGCTAGTAAATCACTCTATGCACAGATTAATGCATAACTAAGTAAAGTCTATGTAACTCATGCGGCATACGGTTTTGCTTTACTCACATGTCACGTGACCTGTGGTACACTTAACCTTTGACCTCCACCAACTGCGCGTGCGCACAACAAAACTGTGAAAAGGCTTATTTGGAACAATCATGAAGTGTAAAATTCAGAATTTCACCACTGTTAAAATACAAATAAGCAATTTAGTGAAAAATGTTAAAAATCAATAATGCATAACATAGTAAATTTGTAAATAATATTAGAATTTTATTTCCCACCAATTAAGAACTCACACAATTCCATCACACAAATGTTCAACTATGAAATAATTAGTATAAGAATCATAGTAATTACAATTTAGGCCATTTTGTACCATCAAGATTATCACAGAGTGAGTTCAGTTTAATGTGCATTTGAAATACTGGACAGTGGTCGTCATCACAAACAGAGTGGAAACTCTTAACAAAAAAAACATAGAACAGAATAATTAGGATAAAAAGTACAATTACTTGTGTCACTAGTGTTGAAGCTATAAGCATTTCCACACTCATAAACACAAATGTGAAATTAACAGAGACTTAGAACAGTCTAAGTAAATTATACCCGAAGCTAGCGTACCACGAAAATGAACAATTTACAAAAAAAATGCACTCGTTTTCAACAGTTAAAGTACAAGAAAACCCTCCACTTACAGAGTTCCAAACAATAAATTTATCTCGAAATTTTATATCACTTACATACTACCTTTTTGCATACAAGGTGTGCATCGGCAGTAACGCTGTATAAAACCTGTAAATTTAAACTCCCGCGAGGACCATTAGACTGCAGCCATTTTGATGATATGTCATTTGAAACAAGTTTAGATAACACTGGGTAAAGTTTGAAAAAAATAATCAGAGAATTCGTAGCGCACAAGTCACTAAGTATAATTTCAAATTACTGTATCTTGTCAATAAAATTAAAAATACTTTTTTTGGTTTGTGAATTTGGCACCCTGGAGGTGAGCCAACGACATTTCACCATTTGGTAAAAACATTTTAAATAATTAATAATTTTCTTTTCTTGTTACATAAGTGTTTCAAGCAGGTATACGAAATACTAATAATAACTGTGCATGGAAAGTTTTTTGGGACATTGTTTAAGATTTCCTTTTCTTCCCCTGAATTACGTTGTGCGTATATGACGTCATGTAATGGCGACTTCGCAACAGTATTGCGGGAGATTTAAAATGAAGGAAAACAAAAAATACTTTCAACGCGAGTACCATATATGCTTAAATTTGCTATAAAGTAATGTAATTTTTTAAGGCGATTTTTCTAAAACCTACTTCAGGCACCCCTTTTCTTGTCCTTTACTAGTGCACCTTCATCTGGGACGGCTCTAAAGAGGTACACGTGAACAATACTCAGTATTGCCATGTAGAACTGTGCACAGATTTACAATAAAGCAGCTAAAATACATGAACAAAACATAATTATTATAACAGCGGGTTAGATTGCTTAAACAAAACTAAAAAATAGCAAAAATAATAACGTATTTCTATGATTGTATAATAATATTAATAATAACAACAACAACAATTTCGACACGGTGGAATGCTGGCAAATTTGGTTGGGTCGTTTTGATTATTATCTGTTGGCCGTGGAATTTTCGTGCAAACACGAATGCTACGATATCACAGCTGCAGCAAATATGCAGCACAACTCTGGGCAAGTTAAGCCTTCTTATCAACGCAGCTATCAATACAAAATTGTGTTTTCTTACCATGGCTCATTTATGAAGTAGGAAAGCATTTCTTCTGAACAAAATAGCAGCGTCCATGGCTTCTTTACTTGTGATATTTCACTAATAATTTTCTATAAGTCACTCATATACAACATAATATCATGTACTTTATAATGTAGTACCTATAATAAGAAATCAGGTTAAGTTACCAAATACCTAGAGATGTAATAGAAAAGTTAATGCAACGATATGTAACATATATCGTTCACATACACCAAATGCATAACATACTACGAGTCTATTGTTTTCTCTGAGGTCTGTATAATAAACAGTGCTCTGATTATTAATAGAGGGCTGGCGGGGCAGATTACAACATCCACCTCACTTGCAGATCACTAAAATGTATACGTTTTAAAGATTTCTTCTACTGCCAGAAAACCCGTAGTAGTACAAGGAGTAAATTACAATTTCCCTTGACCACTGCATACAAATTAGAGGTATGTGAAAAGATGGACCACTTGCTTCATAGACGAATGTCTATCACTTGATCATCTTCACTCACAGAGTTGAAGTCGCCAAGTTTACCACCAACGTCCTCTGATGTCTCTTCATTTACACTCAGTTTTGACATAATTTGTTCCTGGATGCCAGAACTTTGTTCATCTGTCTGGTTGTTCATTTTTTCATCTGCTTTAGAGTGGTCTCCTTTCACTGACCGCCGAGCTGGCCGCTTGGGTGGAACTTTGACGGGTTTCTTTGGAGAGACATTCGTCGAATACTGATTGACAAGAGGAGAAGAAGCATCGTCCTCGTTCGTGGGTATATTAGTCGTTTGTGGTAAAGTTTTTCCGCTCTCTGTGACACAGGTATCTTGTGACGCATCTAATGAATCCACGTGTAGTTCAGGCAAAGGTTTCTCTTCATCAACTTTTAAGCTGCTTCTTTTGACGGCCTCGGTAAACCCTTGTTCGAAAACATCATTTTCCTTTATGTGGGGGGAAACTTTCATGGGAGAGACAGGCTTCTCTGGAACCGGTGGCTTCCCGCCTTCGCTTCCACGTGATCGTCTCGGAGGAGAAAGCGAGCGGGTCGAATCGCGCGATGAGAGCCGATCAACTGCCGGTTTAGTTGGGACAGGCGGTGGCATTTTATCACTTGCACTTCTTGTTAGAGGTTTCTCGGGGTTTTCGTTCGGTCGGTCTACAGCTGGTATAACATCGGGTTTGCGCAACGCCGGAGGTGGTATGTCCGGAGGCGGTTTAGACGGTCTGACCCCGTGTTTATTCTCCTAATTGAAAACATAGATATTAATACCAGCCTTGCTGAAGCTGTTTCGGATAAAATGATTTGTTTCTTAGATGAAGTTTTACTAGAGTCCAACTGGCTGCCAGGCCTAACCAACAAGATTAGGGGTGAGCATCTAATGGTCGAATTTTATTTAAATGAGTTTTTTAATTAGAATTTGGCTCGAACCTAAAATTATAAATTTGAATAATTCAGCACTTCAACTACATACATTCTTTTAAAACATTTGAAATGTCATGCAATTAGCACAATTAGCACAATTTACCTGTGATTTCTGTGCACAATTTTCAAACAAATTACTAGTGTTTTTACTGCAGAACAAAATCTAACAATATGTATGATGTTTGTGACACGGCTTTTTATTAGTGATTCGAAAGTCACAAATTAGATCAATCGACTTGAATTCACTTTCCGGTAGAGAATTCTCACCCCTAAAACACATTTTACAACCCCAGCAATGTTTCCATAAAATATTAAGTGGCGTTTATGTAGTACACGGATGTGAATGCATTTTGGGGGGTGCGGAATAGATAAAATTGGCTTATGTTGTTTTCAATGCACCCGTTTATGCAGTCTGCACATGCGTTATTCTTTTTCTGCAGCTATTGCCTATTGATTTTTTCCTACAGGGTGTTCCGCAGGTGGAAAATGCATCCAACCTGCTGGAACTGTGAAAGATCAACTCTATAGTTCAGCATGAACTTCTTAGTTTAGTATTTGATTAATAATCTCGTACGTGTCATAATTTTACAGCACGTCATCCAAACTGCAAACGTTTTGATGCAGCTTAAAGTAAATTACTGCGCAGTGTTTTAACTCTCTACCAAGAATTTGCTCTCACACTTACCGTTAGAATAGCAGCGCCATCTGTTGGGACGGCCGGAGCCATTCTCTTTTTTCTTCGTCTCACCTTCATAGTTCCATCTTTAGTACTGAAAAAAACATAGCACTTGTTAGTATAAAAAGGCAGCACTTAGGAATTCACATGCGTATTTAAAGGGAAAACAAACTCTCAGACAACATTACCTGTATTTTAGTATACAATTAAAAATATAGAAGTCATCACACAATATATGGGTATAAAGTGCTTTGCTTGAAAATGCAAAAGAAATTTAAATACTTCTCATCTCCTGCCAAACCAACATCGCTGCCGGCATATTTGAAAAAATGACGTAAGCTGGTACCTGCTGGGTAGGCGTGAATTCTATGAAGGTAAGCTGTGCAAAGTTACAGCGTTGGGAAATTTCTACAGTTCACTTAGAACTTCCGTTATTCTAGGGTTGTGTTTAAAGCACAAGAAAACCCTTCATAAACATAAAGCTTGAAAAATTTGTTTTGACATTTTATATACTGCCTTTTTGCATGCAGGACTTCAATCGGCAGTCACGCTGTATAAAACATGTAAATTTAAACTCCCGCGATGACCGTTAGACGCAGCCATTTTCACGATAAGACATTTGAAACAAGTTTAGATATCATTTTGTAAAGTTTGAAAAAATAATCAGAGCATTCGTAGTGCACACGTCACTAACTAAATAAAATTTAAAATTACTGTATCTTGTCAATAAGACTAAAAATACATTTTTGGTTACTGAGTGGTGCACCCTGGAGGTGAGTCAACGACGTTTTACCAATTGGTGAAAACATTTTAAATAATTAATAATTTTCTTTTCTAGTTACATAAGTCTTTCTAGTGGTAAGCGAAAATCTAAGTAATATAGATTTGCATGGAAAGTCTTTTGAGACATAATTTAAAATTGCCTTTTCTTCCCTTGATTTACGTTTGGTACATGATGTCATGTAATGGCGACTTCGGAACAGTACTGCTGGAGATTTAAAATGAAAACGAACAAAAATTTCTTTTAATGCAAGTACGATATACGCATAAAATTGCTATAAAGTAATATAATTTTTTAAGGCGATTTTTCAGGTACCAACTTCAAGGTACCCCTTTTCTTGTCCTTTAAGTAAAGATCGGTCATTGGATCAATTATGACCGAAGCATTGTCTATTGGTTGCAAGATGATGAAAAATAAATACATTAATGAAAAATTACAACGTGATTTAAAAGTTCCAGAAACTAACAGGTAAAGCTATCTATCATCCTATGACTAGAGCAACGCGAAAAAGTTTTGCAGCAAAATCATAAATAACACGAAGAAAATCATATTTATAACAATATAAAAATAAAGTAAATTTTACCCTTCGTCAATCGTCCCCAAACTGCTCAGTGAATCATAGGAGGCGCACCTCTTATGCAAGGACAGCTCTTCTTCCGAAGTTTGAAGACTCAATGGAGGCGATTCGTTCAGTGGGTCCAAATCTTGAGAGTCAATCGACCCCCGCCCACGCCGATTCGGAGCTCTAGGAGGAGAGGGCGATCTCTCTGAGTACGAGAACATGCCGGAGCCTGGCTTCACGGGTGTCTTCGAATCTGCAATCCGGAACTCGATCTCTGAAAAGTGGGTAATAGAACTTTTAGGGCTAAACTAATGCTATCATTTCTGAATTTTTATCTTAAGCAAGTTAAAACAACCATGATAATCTTAATAGAAGTCCATGAAAATTTTGAAAATATGGTTCTGTAACAAACGCTTGAGATTTGTACAAAAGTCAAAGAAAGATCAACTATAATAAGTCTTTTCACAGTTTCGTTGTGTGCACGCACAATTGCTGCAGGTCAAGGGTTAAGTGAAGCACAGCAAAGTGTCTTAACTACAATCGTCACGTGACACGTGGGTAAAGCAAAGCCGTCTGCTGCATCAGTTCAGTAAAACTTCAGTTGTTTTATGTGGACTTTACTTAATTATGCATTAGTCTGTGTAGAGTGATTTACTAGCAGGATCTTGCTAAAAATGAACTAGGTAAGGTTCTAGCTAGCTGTTAAAACTGTTACTGTGACAACAGCATGGGCTGTGAGGCTTTGTCAAGTGTACACAAATGCATTGTCTGGTACACTTAACCATTGATCTTTTCATGACCATCATCAATCGCTTTAACTGTGAAAAGACTTATTAGAAATCTCACGAATACGATGACTGGTTAGAAAACTCACAAACAAAACAATTAAAATTTTTTGAAACATATTAGTCGGAGAGACAAAAATCACGTCACTAATCTGCAAAAAAGATTGTTTCTCACACTTTAGAAAACGATATTTTAGCATTATGTTAAAGATCGAATCAAATGTAACTGTTACAGCATTTTCCTTAAAAACATGGATAGTAACAGCAGTAATTTCGTACAAAAAAGTAAATACGTCACCAATTTTACTTTGCACAATAGTTTACAAGTACATATCACAAAATTAACAGTAATTGCCACAAGTTAGTTCAAGTGCATGAAGCCATAATGTTCGACTGGCCTCAAGCAAAAGGAATTTTGACAATTTTCCAGTCACTGAAAAAAGCTATGTTCATTCACTGTGGTTAGTAAACAGTAAACAACAGTGTAACATGCCTAATGACACCTTCCTATTAACCAAACACAAGTGGAGATTATTCACAAAAGGCGCAGGGCCGATTTAAACACTTAGAAGTATTAATAACCATGCCACCAGCTGCCAAACGGAAAGAATAAATGCAAAAACAAACAGTTTGTATGATAATTGGTCTCTGCACAAAAACAGATAAAGTGCATTAATAAGCAAGGAGATCATTTTGGTACAACATCAATCATGGAACCCGAAAGCTCCAACCAAATTCTTATCGTGCACTCGGCCCACAATTTCAAAACCCTATTGTCCATCACCAAGTGCTTAGAGTATCTAATAATGTGCAATGTGTGTTAGTAAAAAGAATGCGCGAGTACCCGACAGGGGTCGTCGTGCAGGGATTAGTTTACAGTGAACTGGTAAAAAACGGAAACCTGGAAGGGACGGCTTTCGACTCGTGTAAAGAATCGTCTCATAGTGGTCACAGTCAAGAGACTTCGATCGTCTGTGTAGATTTAACTCTTTGGACATTTGCATAGCATTAGAAGGCTGGAGAGAATCTGGACTAGATAACGAAAGCATCTCAGGTAACGGATCACCAACCGAGACATCGTCATAGATATTTTCTGTACACGCAGCACCAGTATCACTTGAGTTGGCAGAGACTTCAAATGACTGTATTACATTGCTGTCTAAAACAGTGCTGTTCAAAGTGTTAAAACTACCAAATTCATCATCAGGAAATGAACTAGAAGAACAAGTTTTTCTTTCTGCAACTAAACCGGGTTCTGATTGTGAAAATACCGAATTGGCTGCAAAGGTATTGCAGTCTGTTAAATGCGGATGGGAAATATCGGCGGCAGTAATGCGTTTAACTCCACCGGATCGCTGCAGAGTGCATGGACTGCGGATCTCCAGGATCGGATTCTCGGGTTTTAGATGCGGATGCTGAATATCCGTGAGCTTCCACTCTCTTTTGTTCTTCCGTGTCACCTTCTTACAGAAGCTGAGAGTATTGGAAGAGATGATGTCAGGTCCCTGAAGTAGCTTGTTCTTCAGCGAAGATGACTGCTCGTTAGTGGGTCGTGACTTCCGATCTGCACAGACATCCTCTTTATCTTCATCGGTACGCGGCTTCAGTAACCGATCCGACCAACCAGACAACGCTTTAGCCAGCAGATCCACTTTTGGATTTTGCGCAAGCTCGGGCGAATCCTCGACCGTCTCGTCTACGTCGGAAAAATCTGACAACCAATCATCTTCGCAGTTTACGTCTAGGTCTGCTACCTGTTGGCAGCATTCTTCAACAGACGGAACAGAGCCAAAGACTGGTAGGCCTCGTTGTCTCGGCGCTGTGGTTCTGAATTCGACATCTAACAATTAAAGCAGTGTCAAATTTTACCTAAAACTAATTTTATCATTTTTTGTTCACTAATTTTCAATTGAATTTTCAGTAACAGTGTGGGTTACGGACGCCCTTGAAGTGACATGAAATTACCCGGAAACACATTGTACCTCCTCCAAGCATAGCTGTTATCTCTTGCTACTAGTATCTATTGCACCTATACCAGTTGTATCAAAAGTTTCGAGTTATTTGTCTGGATAGTTAAAGCACAAGAAAATTCTTTACTTGGATAAAGCTAAAAAACTCGTCTTGAAATTTTATATTTCTTAAGTGCTGTGTTATTATGCACGGGGTTTAAGTTAGAAGTAAAGCTGTATAAAACTTGTAATTTTAAACACCCGCTATGACTGTTAGGTGCAGTCATCTTAAAGGTAAGCCGTTTGAAACATGTTTAGATGACATTGCGCAAACTTTGAGAAAATTATTCAGAACACTCGTAGCACACTCTTTGCTAACTAAGCAAAAGTATAAATCACTGTATCTTGTCAATAAAACTAAAAATACATTTTTTGGTGAATCAGTGGTGCACACTGGGAAGGCGAGTCAGTGACATTTTACCAGGAGGAACAAACATTTTAAATTATTAAGAATTTTCTTTTCTGTTTACGTAAGTCTTTCGAGCAGGTAATGCTCATGCTAAGCAATGTAATTTTGTATGGAAAACTTTAAACACTAAAATTTCCTATTTTTCCCCTTTGATGTTATAACCCTGTGCACAACGTAACAATGAAAACCTTATCTTAACTTTGTAAATATTTAAATACTCAAAATTTCAATTGTCATTTTACAATTGGCTGTCAATTAAACCTTGAAAGAAAATAGTAAAAGTTTCATTTTATCTTTACAAACATCATTCGTAATTGATTAAAATAATTAATTAAAATAAATGAGAAAAGTAAAAGTAAATAAAAAGTACAGTTGTGCAAAATCTGCTGTTGTCAAATAGTACAGCAAGTTCATAACGTCACATTCTGTATAATTTTTTCCTTGAATTCTGAATTTGTTGGAACACGTGGCGGAAAACAAGGACTTTTCCTTGAACTGCTGGAGCATGCAGAAATTTGCATTTCATGTGCAAAATGATATTTGTTTGCTGCACGGATCATTATTAAAAAATCAGGAATTTTCTAAAATTTTGGCAACTTTTTTGACATTAACATCGAAAACTTTTCTTTCAAGTAAAGCGAACCCGAGGAAGTGTTTGTGATCTTAACCCATGGTGGAATAAACCTACAACTAAATGTAACAAAAAAGAAGAAAAAGTGAAAAAGTTTGGACAAAGTCCAAATTTGAACCTGAAACTTTCAGATCCAAAATCTTAGGTCACTAAATCACACAGTTGTTCTTTATTGATGAAGAAATGGCTTAATTCAAATATACAATTCAGCATTCGTATACAGAATTTGGCTGAAGTTTACAAATCAGTTTGTGAAGCGGATTAGCATTAGGGTTAGGATTAGATTTAACGTTAGAGATGGGGTTGGGGTTAGAGTTAGGGTTAGCATTCGGGATAGAGTCAGGGTTGGGATTAGGGGTTAGGTGGGGTTAGGACTAGGGTTACAGCTAGTTGGGCTTAGGGTTAGGGTTGGGGATACCAAAATCAATAAAAATCAGTCGAGATTTATTCCATCGTGGGAGGTCAATTAATATACTAATCAATAAATTCTTCGAAATTAAGATTTGAAAACCGTAATAACATTTTGAAAAAACTTATACATTCAGAAACAATTTTTCACTTACCATCTGGAAAAAACCAGTCGGCATGTTGCACAAACGATTCGATGATTGAACTATCTTGAGCAGAAACAAACATGTTTCTTCTAAAAAATAGTATGTGAAAAAAAGATGAAAATCTTTTCATATAGAAATATCTAATCATGACCTAACAAAAATGTCACTAAAACACGTAAGATAAAGTTTATTTATAGGGTAACAAGACCCACTTTATCTTTCGTTACAGCATAAGAAAATTTCTTTAGTTTTCTTATTACACAACATGCAATTTGTCGATATTCATTCTGCAACCAAGTTTAGGCCAAGTTTGCAACATATTCAGCTACAAAATGGCTAAAGTGACAGCTAGTTTTACATGAGATTTTGATTAACTTAGTGAAACACAATGATTTACGTGTTCAAAAAACAAAATTTAGGGCATTTTATTGCCATAATCATAATCTCTATTATCAGGTTTGCTATGATGCTGCCATCTATATGCAAATAAACCACTTACCCGTCGCTACCTTTCGCACGGATCAGGTTTGGTCCAAAAACAATGGAAATATTAGCCGGAGTCATCTTGTTATAGTCGGAGTAGGTAGCCAGCTTGGCCAGAAACTTAATCAGATATTTCAGGTTTGCATAATTTGGTTGAGGAAGCTTATTACAAATGGACCACATGGTCTGCAACCTCGAGTCCGAGTCATCGATACTGCAGAAAATCAATAATTGCAATAATCACCAATTTGTGATGAAACTCAATTTTACTCCTCAATCAGCTAAACTAACAAGACACGGTTATCAGTCACACACCAAGATGCACATTTAATCAACAGAACAAAATGAATATGACAACTGACAGTGAGAAATCTGTGAAAAATGCAAAGCGACGGCGCAGTTTAGCCTTAAAAATACTTCTGGTACTCAAAAAACAAAACCCAAAAACCACTAAGTCACGAAAAGTTAGTTAACAAAACCCTTGAAAATATTTCTGGTACTTAAGTCACGAAAAGTTAGTTAACAAAACCCTTGAAAATATTTCTGGTACTTAAGTCACGAAAAGTTAATTAACAAAACCCTTGAAATATTTCTGGTACTTAAGTCGATAAAAAACTAAGTAAACCAGGGCACCAAAAATACTTCTGGTACTTAAGTGAAAAAAAATCTCATTTAATCAGATGCAAAACTGACAAAGTGTTCACTGCAGGGATGAGAATGACAAATTGCAAAAAACTCTGAAACAGGCCGGAGGTTTGGGGACCGTGTAGCCCCCATAGGGGTTCAATGGGGCGAAGCAACAAGTTGCAATTTTGTGACCATAGAGAGCCTCTAAGTGGACTTAAAATATCAATTACCTTGTTTCATGCATAATTTAAAATACCCAACTATCAAGGATACATGATACCTAATTGTCTCAAAAACGCCTAAGTACTGGCTGCTCCTATGCAAAAGTATATAAAAACTGTCTGCAATTGACTCAAATAACTCTGCACAATTGATTCTATATTTTTATACATAGAGATATACACATGGTTACACTGATGTACGGATGTAAACAAAGTGACGGTCTGCCAACTAGCGGTCAGCTTGTGAAATAATGTACTGGGTCCGTAAAAATTTTCTCAACGAATTTACGCGATTTACAAAAATGGCACTACTGGTCTTCCAGAAACTCGGAATTCCGCGTATCCGCGGAAAATTCTCGTCCCTGTCACTTACTACTGCAATTAATTTATGAAGGAAAACTTTATGTAAGGTCGCTCGACATGAGCAACGAGGACGACTCTCTTAGCCTTCACTGGGTAATAGAGCAAGTCCCTCTGTATAGGCCTATAGTGCTAAACTATAGATAAAATTATGGTGCACCTAACTTGAATTTACATTATGCCTTATAAGGTGATTATTGTGCTTTAGTGCATTGTGCTATTTGTGATAATAAGCTATTCATGTAATTGGTAATATGTAAGTAAACATTTATGATAGTTAACTAACACGATAGATTTGTGAAATTTGTATTGTGAGGATCAAACTATAGCTTGTGAAGTATGTATTATCAATGAATTGAATGAATAATTATTTGTTTTGTTGTGGCCACATTTTAATCAAATCTTGCCTTTTTTATTGTTGGTTTATGAACTTTTGAAATAGGAAGTATGAATGACTAAATAAAAATTATTAAATGTTCAAAGTAGTGAGACACAAACAATTAAAGATATACATATCGAGGTTTACTTTAAAAATGGATAAACGCATAACCCTATCTTAATGACAATCATAAAAACATTTCTGACAGTTTCGGCCCTGTTACAAATAGATTACCAGGTTAGTGTACCACAGGTTTCTCCCCGGAGCATAAAAATCGTATACCATAAAACAAATATTCGATATAAATTGAGTAAAACAACAGAAATTACCAAGCGGCCATCGCCCAGTCGTTGTACAGCCCGTACGTGAGCAGAGGTTCGGGTAATTCTCGTAGATATGTTTTTAAAGCACCACAAATACAATGTACATCGTACTCGTTGAGGTCGACCACGCCCATGTCAAATTCGGCTATGAGCTTGTTAACTTTTGACTTGCTTCCGGCTACTCTAAATAATCCCTAAATAAGACAAATAAAGCTTGATAACTAATAAATAAATGGTCTCTGACCTTGAAACATTAATCAATTATTGATGTTTAGGCAAATGTGTAAGAAATGATGAAATTAGTAAAACCACTGAGATTCTCATGTTGTCTGTTTGTTACCCAAAGTGGACAATTCATTTCAATAAACTTTTTCAGTTGCTGAATTGAACATTAAAGGAAAGGTCAACCCTTTTAGGAGGTTAGGTCTATTTCAATGCCCACAAAAAGTGTTAGAAAGATTTAGTAAAAAAAAAACTGCGAAAAGCGCCTCGTGTAATTAGTAAAATCATTTTAAAGTCTCTATCACTTCATGCTTGGGCACGGCTCCCATTTTCAATGCCGATTCTTCTTCCAATGACGTCACTCGTCCTGAAGAACATTAGTACACTGTCAATCTTCTTCAGAAGCATAAAAAGTTTTTACAAAAAAAATCAGGAAGCTAATTTTATAACATTTTTGCATGAATATTAGGTAAGCTGCAGAAGTTTGAATTATTTTAAGCAGTGCGCGCTTATGGAAAGCCACGACGCTCTTACGAAAAGTCACGAAGTCGTCCAATTACGTCATAATTCTCAAGTGAATGGCGGCAACAAAAGCATCCGTAAATTTATATTCAGAGGTAGTATATTTTAAACTTGTGCTTTACAGACACTTGTTTGCCCATTTTTTGTCATATTTTTCTAAGTTCAAGTGATAACAGTAAAATAAACCCAACATACTGAGTGACTTGTTCTTTCCTTTAGCACACCACAAACAGTTCAAGTGATAACAGTAAAATAAACCCAACATACTGAGTGACTTGTTCTTTCCTCTAGCACACCACAAACAGTTCAAGTGATAACAGTAAAATAAACCCAACATACTGAGTGTCTTGTCTTTCCTTTAGCACACCACAAACAGTTCAAGTGATAACAGTAAAATAAACCCAACATACTGAGTGACTTGTTCTTTCCTCTAGCACACCACAAACAGTTCAAGTGATAACAGTAAAATAAACCCAACATACTGAGTGACTTGTTCTTTCCTTTAAGCTCACAAGTAATACAAACCTCTTCATTCAAGCCGCTGTCTAATATTGCACATACGCATTCTTCCAAAACTTCAGCAATTTTCCTGTCGCACGCCGCCAAATGCTCGGCCAGGTCGACGCCAAATACTGGCTTCTGTCTTGAAACAACTGAAAGTGCATGTCGTGATAACATACAAGATGAACGCTAAATCAAATTCAAGCTTTTGAAGTGCTTAATGAATAAAAAACTTATGAATAAATGTGCAATCAACATGCTCGGGAAAGTTTTAAATAATTAATTGCTCTTTTCCACATAACAAAGCTCTGTTTCGTAAGAAGCAGCAAAATTGAGACAAATGAAATCCTTGGCTTGTCGATAAACAAATTTAAATTTTAAATTTTTACAACATAAATGAAGTTTTTCTTTCACACTTTACAATAGTATTAAGAAGTACAAAATATTACACAATCAATATAAATATAAAGAAATACCTTAATTAATATTAGATAAAATATTAATATTAATATTAGTAGTAGTAGTAGTAGTAGTAGTAGTAGTAGTAGTAGTAGTAGTAGTAGTAGTAGTAGTAGTAGTAGTAGTAGCAGCAGCAGCAGCAGCAGCAGCAGCAGCAGCAGCAGCAGCAGCAGCAGCAGCAGCAGCAGCAGTAGTAGTGTACGTGGAAATCTTAAAGAAATTATTAATAATTGAAATAATGATAATATATACATAAATGTGGGGGGAGTAGTGAATAAAATATGAAATGGAACGAAAACTAACTTTTTACTGTGATCATGATTGTAAAAGCTTGATCAAAATTAAAAAGGAAAATTCAATATAATGCAGCTAACAACTATTTATAAACTGTTCACTGAGTTTTTTATTAAATGCTTCAAGATTTCTGATTTTACTTAATTCACTTTTGACTGCATATGAGTAAAGCTTGCTTGCCCTGACTATAAACTATCTTGTAGCAGAATTAGATTTTGTTGTGAATGAATTTTCTCTTTGCAAGGTCATAACAATTCAAAATTAATTACTTATTTTTCAAAATTGCACAATTAATAATGCAGTAGCAATTAGTTATTACTGATGCATTATTAACACGAAGCGGAGAAGCATTTATTAATGAATGCATTGTTGATAACTTGTTGAAAGGAATGCTGTCAAACACCTAGTGAGACGCTGACTAACAACAAGGTTTGAAAATGCAAAACTTTGCTCACAAGTTCCGCATGAACCGGCTCGGATTCCAAGAAAAATCCTTCCGCCTGTCTTGCGTGTAGTTAAACCAGAATGTTTAGGGATAATTTCAGCGTAGGGAAAAGTTTTAACAATCACAAACACGAAAAAACTTTTGAAGTTACAATCCGGTAAATTTAAGACAAACGCTGTTAGCTATATTTCGGTTAGACTGTAATATACCAATTAGACAAATCAAACTATACATGAAATGCTGACTTTGTGCAACTACCGTGAGTAGTTGTCCTTGCAATTCGGGGTACTGAACTTGAACAAACTATTTTCTTTAGTAGCGCCAGTTTTTGTGATTTTGGCATTAACCTTGTAATGGTCGTTTGCATTACGACGTGAATTCTTTGTTCCGGATTTTTTTATACTTTACGCTGAACATTTTGTCGATTATGTCGATAAGCCAGCGATTATGATTAGACGATTTAACTAACGCCGTTTTCTTGTGCATTTGTCATGAAAATGTTACTGCTTATTAACAAATAATAGTCTTTCTATCTTTTATATCATCCCATATATGAGTTTCATTCATTACATCATTCCATTTTAAGCACTAATGTTTTTTTTATCACGATTCACTTTAAATTTTCAGATTATCTCCATTACGTTTTTTTCTATCACTGTGTGGGACAATCTAACAAGCCCTGCTTATTGATTGCCCGCAACACATTTACCTTCGTATATAAGTGAACAGTGTTTGAGGCTTTTCCTGTGCAGTATTTCTTATTTGTATTATATCCATTGTAGGCCCTTTCACCAGATATTGTATTTGTAGCCATTGTAAATGTGTAAGGTGAAATAAATGACTTATGACTTGTGACTTATCAACAGACTACAGTTACATAACAGTATTGCAGTTCAAAAATACTGTTATAATGAAGTAATCACTAATACTTTATTTATAGGTAAATAAATCTAGCTTGTATGTCTACCCAGTAGACACTGGCATAATAATTTTTAATGAGTTAAGCTACAATGCCCAGACCGCCGCTGTCGACATCTCACACATTACGTATCAAGACAGGGAGATGGCCATGCCTGCCGTACGTGTTTTTGTTAGCTGAAATGGACAGTGGTCTAAACAAAATTTTGTGCGTTTCGTAAATAAACTTAAACTAAACTTAAATGCTTGCTGACTGGTTCCTGTAGCAATCAACGTCCCAAAGTGAAACTGCCCATACGACAACAACTATAGTTTAATACCACATTTGCCAAAATGGTTGCAAAGCAACTGCAATCTTTAACAAAGCATTTTATTGTCCGACTTTGTCTTTTTCTATTAGTCAATTGTTTTTTCTAGTTTGCTCATTATGCAAACGTTAATTGGTGTTAGCTTACTATGGATTATTAACGTGAAAAACGTTTTTTTATTGCCGACTGCTATACTTACTTTAATGGTCATAATAAAGTAATAACTAACTTCAGTGCCACAGCTTTTTCCAGAGAAATTAAGAAACGTTAAAGGACAAGAAAAGGGGCACCTGAAGTAGGTTTCAGAAAAATCGCCTTAAAAATTATGTTACTTTATTGCAGTTTTTTTGCATATATCGTACTCGCGTTGAAAGGAATTTTTGTTTGTTTTCATTTTAAATCTCCCGCAATACTGTTCTGCAGTTGCCATTACGCGACGTCACCTGCGCAAACGTAAATCATGGGAAGAAAAGGAAATGTTCCAAAAAAACTTTCCAAGCAAATCTATATTACCTAGCATTTCGTTTACCTGTTGGAAAGACTTACGTAATTAGAAATAATAATTTGAAATGTCCGTGTCAATTGATAAAATGTTTCTGGCTCACTCTCCAGGGTGCACCACTCACTAAGCAAATAGCATTTTTAATCTCGTTGACAAAATTTTACTTAGTTAGTAACATGTGTGCTATTAATGTTCTGATTATTTTTTTAAACTTCACACAATGTTATCTAAACCTATATCAAACGACGTACCATTAAAATGGCCGCACCTAATGGTCATTGGAGGAGTTTAAATTTACAAGTTTTATACAGCATTACTGTCGACGCAAGCTCTGCATGCAAAAAGGCAGTATGTAAGTGATATAAAATTTCGAGATAAATTTTTAAGCCTTATGTAACTGGGGGTTTTCTTGTGCTTCAATCTATGTAGTGCGGTAAATCCAATGCAACATTTTACAGTAACAAATGCAACATTTTACAGTAAATCTAATGCAACATTTTACAGTAAACCCAATGCAACATTTTACAGTAAACACTGCTTTCGACTTTAAATTTCCTTAATTAGACTTAATTAGCTTTCGACTTTAAATTTCCTTAATTAGATAATCTGAACTTACGTCACGGTTAACAGTTAACAAATACAGACTACTCACTTTCTAAGTTTTCTAACCGTGGTATCAAGTCGTCTAGATACGTATATGCTCTTTTATACGCGTCTCTTTGCACCATCATTAGCTAAACAAATCAAAACATAGTTAATAGGTAAAAACATCTCCCTATACCATTAATTTCAACCCATGATATTTTAACAATTACAATGCTGGAAAAGTTAAACCTGTCATTCGTGCATGTCATCTTATTAACAAACAATTACCCTTAAAGTCAAGCTAAACCACTCACTATAATAGAAGCTTTTACAACTTAAAATCCTACTCTCATTACGTATATTCAACTTATTTTATTATAAACTTACTGCAAAACTCGTTTCTATTGATTTTGTATCACTTCATTGTTAGCAATATTAAATTTGAAGAACCGCCAATTATCGTTGCGAGAGATGAATGACGTTATGAGTACAGTCACGAAGTCACCAAAGATCAGTAAACAAATATCGGTAACCAAAAATGCTTCTGTACTTTGTACATGGTTCTTGCTCACTCTCTCCTAAGACACGAAACATGGCGATCTTTACGGCGCTGCACGCATTCTAAGTTTCTTTCGTTTAATAACAATTCTTTGCGTAATCATAAAAATGCATTAATCCTTTCATACGCGTTGTATCCCGTGGGATACGAGAATATCTTCTGCTTTTAAAATTAATAAAATTTTAAAACTGACAGTTATTTGATCTGTTAATAGTTATTTTGATTTAAGCCAATAACAGTAGACTAAAAATGGTGACAAAATGGTAAACTAGAAAATCTACATAGCATAAAAAACTGCGCAAGGTACAATACTTTAGAGACGACTTTGTACAGATCAGCATAGCGTGCATACTAAATGTCTTAAATACTTTAAAAAATTACCAGCAGTTGCAAAATGAAGCACATTTTATGCTTCCATTGAATCCCAATGTATACCGTGGGATACAGGCTACATTTAGCACGCGGGCACAGGTAGAAAAAAAATAATTATTATGTGTAAACAAGATGGACATACTGAACAAAAGTACCAAATCAAAAAAAAATTTCTTATTAAAAAATAATTTGGGACTGAAAGGGTTAAAAGACTTCAATATCTATTGGGGTTATACAGGCAGTTAAAGCAGTGAAGTTACAGTGAAGTTACACATTGGGTTGTGGAAAGTTTTCGAGTACAACAAGGTGCCGACTGTTATCTGTCATACAACAAGTGCAAGCCATTACCCGCTTCAAATACTCCATGGGAGCAAATCAAAATTCCAGCTCTGTTACGCTTTAAGCGTGCACGTGTAAATGTCAGCCACAAAAAGCGCATCTGAATCAGATGCCATGACACTTTGTCAAAGTGTACAACAAGAACAATAACAATGCAAGTAACTCCACATCCTCCCCTGGGAAACCAAAATTCAATTTTACGAAGAAATGGCAGAAAAGCAGCTCTTTAAAAGTCTCGGTGGTTACTACCATAAAAAGGGGAACATCAAGAAACACTCTTCATTATTGAATCAGGAGTTTCCCAGTGGGCATGCCAACCAGACCTGATTGTGACCTGCTCGCTAACTACGAAATCTTTATGCTTTTTTTGAAATGCATAGAAGAAATACAACGACAACACCACAACGGCAACAGCAACAATAACAACAACAGCAACAACAACGACTGCAACAACAACAACAACAACAATAGCAACAACACAAACAAATATAAAATACTGTATCTGTGGCCGGTGCAAAACAAAAAATAATAATTTACCTTTACTAGTAGTTTACTGAAATCAGCTTCTTTAGAACAGACTTTGAACAGCTCTGTAACTAACAAATCCTACATAAAAATACACATCACATTAATTAATGCTATATATAGATAACAGATAAGTAAACAAGTGCTTCCAAATAAACAGTACTAAATTATACTTTCCACATGAAACTTCTCTGTGAATTTGACAGCATGCTAGTTTCTCCTAGTTCAATAATAATTTCAGCAGAATGTGGTGCCAATGTAGTAAGACTGTGCTGCCAATGTAGTAAGACTGTGGTGCCAATGTAGTAAGACTGTGGTGCCAATGTAGTAAGAATGTGGTACCAATGTAGTAAGAATGTGGTGCCAATGTAGTAAGAATGTGGTACCAATGTAGTAAGAATGTGGTGCCAATGTAGTAAGACTGTGGTGCCAATGTAGTAAGACTGTGGTGCCAATGTAGTAAGAATGTGGTACCAATGTAGTAAGAATGTGGTGCCAATGTAGTAAGACTGTGGTGCCAATGTAGTAAGACTGTGGTGCCAATGTAGTAAGACTGTGGTGCCAATGTAGTAAGACTGTGGTGCCAATGTAGTAAGACTGTGGTGCCAATGTAGTCAGACTGTGGTGCCAATGTAGTAAGACTGTGGTGCCAATGTAGTAAGACTGTGGTGCCAATGCAGTAAGAATGTGGTGCCAATGTAGTAAGACTGTGGTGCCAATGCAGTAAGAATGTGGTGCCAATGCAGTAAGAATGTGGTGCCAATGTAGTAAGAATGTGGTGCCAATGCAGTAAGACCGTGGTGCCAATGTAGTAAACAATGTGGGCAATAGTGCATTACGGATAATGTGGCGACATCTACTTGCATCAAAGATGAAACAATATAACCTGGCACCACATAGAGAAAGAGGGTTACAATGCAACTGCCAAGATCTTTTCATATTGTCACACTCATATTTGTGTGTCACTTCTATTATCAATGTTGTCACACTTGTCTTTATGTGTATCACTCCTATTGTCAATATTGTCACACTCTCACATTGGTTTTTTGTCAGACTCACTACAATTTATTGGACAAGGCAAATGCTACTACTAAAATTTGAACTTTCAGCCTCAAACCACCACGGTTTAGAGTACATACACGAAAACAGGGTTTGCAACTACGAGTCTTAATCACTGCAGTATATGGCAGTTTAAGTTTGTTATGATATAATAATAATAATAACAATAATAATAATAATAATAATAATAATAATAATTTTGTTTAGGGCATAGTCCAGTAATAACACCTTGAGTAACTCAATACTTATTTACGGTGGTCCTAATTATTATTACACGCATGTTACTTCGATAAACCAGCATGCTTGATCGAAGAACAAGCGGAACCATTTTTAAAGTCCTCGTATGAGTCTGTCAGGAGTTGAACCCGCTACCTCTGAGGTGGGAAGCAAGCATGCTACCATTGAGCTACGCCACCCAGTACTAAAATAGCAAGTTAAAATAGTAAGGCTTTTGACAACGAGTATAATTTAATCAAAAAACGAAAAAACTCTGAACTTAGGAAAGTGTTACTTTTCCCTTTAATGAGACACGGTTGCATGATGAAGTTCCCTCTTTATAACCAGGAATTATAATGCTTGTTCTGGCGCCAGGAAAAAATGTCTCAAAGCAAAAAAAAACAGGTCAACAAGTAAAAATTCTAGTAATTGTTGTTAGTTTGCCGAAATTACCCGACTTTGCTCCATGTGTCTTTCCAACTCGCTGACTTCTTCACGAAAAGCTTGGACCTTGTTCGTGTGGGCGACAATGTTTGTAGCACCGACTTGGACCGTCTGCCGAATAGCACTTTGATACCTGATAACAAGAAAGTGAAGATAACATCTCACTGTTAAATGTTAAGCTAATACAGAAGTGAAATGTACAGAGACTATGTTTGCTTTACAAATTAAACTTCAATTTATCTAATACTTTCCTCTCTAGTCTTTGATTACATACTGAACAAACACCATATTGTCTACTAGGGGTGAAAATTCTATACCAGACAGTGAAATCGAATCGATTCAAATTTGTGACTTCATAATTCGAATCAAGGTAAAAAAGGTGGAAAGATTTTCCGATAAACTTTCGAATCACTAATAGAGTGGTCTCACAAAGATCATGCATATTACTCAAATTACTTCTGCACTAAAAGTACTAATAATTTGTTGAAAAATTGTACTAATTGCATGATGTTTCAAATGTTTTAATAACGAAGAACGTATTGAAAATTACGTTAGTTTGTGATGCCATTAATAATTGGGCTTGCCTGCCATTAATTAAGATTTGAATCTATAATTTAATTATCATAAATACTTTTGCAGTATTATTGGTGTTAAAATGTATACTTTTTATCAAAGTTGAAAATGGGATATATATGTAAAAATATCCCATCTTCATTTAACCTTTATTAATGAATAGTTTATGAATAAGTATTCTGGACTGTGGCATTCACAGTCATAAAATCAATTAATCATATCGTTAATTGCCAGCTAATTTGAAAGTTGGTACATTACTACTATACTATATATTTAGATTGCTTGAAATGTTACTCAACGTAACCAGTAATCACTTCTAAAGCTTTTCAAACCACATTTTTCACTACTATATATTTAGATTGCTTGAAATGTTACTCAACGTAACCAGTAATCACTTCTAAAGCTTTTCAAACCACATTCTTCACTACTATATATTTAGATTGCTTGAAATGTTACTCAACGTAACCAGTAATCACTTCTAAAGCTTTTCAAACCACATTCTTCAACACTATATATTTAGATTGCTTGAAATGTTACTCAACGTAACCAGTAATCACTTCTAAAGCTTTTCAAACCAAATTCTTCACTACTATATATTTAGATTGCTTGAAATGTTACTCAACGTAACCAGTAATCACTTCTAAAGCTTTTCAAACCACATTCTTCACTACTATACATTTAGATTGCTTGAAATGTTACTCAACGTAACCAGTAATCACTTCTAAAGCTTTTCAAACCACATTCTTCAATACTATATATTTAGATTGCTTGAAATGTTACTCAACATAACCAGTAATCACTTCTAAAGCTTTTCAAACCACATTCTTCAATACTATATATTTAGATTGCTTGAAATGTTACTCAACATAACCAGTAATCACTTCTAAAGCTTTTCAAACCACATTCTTCAATACTATATATTTAGATTGCTTGAAATGTTACTCAACATAACCAGTAATCACTTCTAAAGCTTTTCAAACCACATTCTTCAATACTATATATTTAGATTGCTTGAAATGTTACTCAACATAACCAGTAATCACTTCTAAAGCTTTTCAAACCAAATTCTTCACTACTATATATTTAGATTGCTTGAAATGTTACTCAACGTAACCAGTAATCACTTCTAAAGCTTTTCAAACCACATTCTTCACTACTATACATTTAGATTGCTTGAAATGTTACTCAACGTAACCAGTAATCACTTCTAAAGCTTTTCAAACCACATTCTTCAATACTATATATTTAGATTGCTTGAAATGTTACTCAACATAACCAGTAATCACTTCTAAAGCTTTTCAAACCACATTCTTCAATACTATATATTTAGATTGCTTGAAATGTTACTCAACATAACCAGTAATCACTTCTAAAGCTTTTCAAACCACATTCTTCAATACTATATATTTAGATTGCTTGAAATGTTACTCAACGTAACCAGTAATCACTTCTAAAGCTTTTCAAACCAAATTCTTCACTACTATATATTTAGATTGCTTGAAATGTTACTCAACGTAACCAGTAATCACTTCTAAAGCTTTTCAAACCACATTCTTCACTACTATACATTTAGATTGCTTGAAATGTTACTCAACGTAACCAGTAATCACTTCTAAAGCTTTTCAAACCACATTCTTCAATACTATATATTTAGATTGCTTGAAATGTTACTCAACATAACCAGTAATCACTTCTAAAGCTTTTCAAACCACATTCTGCAATAACGACGGTAGTCACTACAGTACTGAGGTAAAATTTGAAATGGTAAATTTCTTGCTTCGCTCAAGGAAATCACTCGCACTCTGTTAAACCACCCGGCAAGAATGCACTATTAAACAAAAATCGATTCAGCAGTGTCTGAACACTTGGGTACGTGTTTCCAGTTAAGAGAGCTCTATATATGTGATATAGCGACTTTTCAATCTGAGAGATCTAGCCACTGCTAAGGTATAATAGTAAGCGCCACTAATTAAAGAATGTACCAGCTCTGTCTCAAACACCAAGATGACAAGAATAAATATAACGACTTTATTGTAACTCGCAAAGCAACGAGGTTGTAACTAGAAAGATGAGCGCAAGCCAAAAACGAAGAAGTTGAAAACAAAAGGGCAACATTGCAAAAGTGATAAAGTTGATACACTAACAACACGCATGTACACTGGCGAAGCATAGCCACTTGGAATGCAAATGCTTGGAGTTTGAGCGAGTGGAGAAACAAATTAATTAATTAATTAATTTGCACATTTACTTAATTGGCTCACCTGCTATCGTGAATCACTCGAATGTCTACCTTAAGTCTGCATATATTATGGTGGATGAAAGTGACGCAAAACGTGAGTAAACGTGACGTTAAAAACAAGGAAATTACTGTGATATGTTCCAGTCAGTTAACTTAACTACTCTTGCACTGCTAAATCATGTGCTGCCACGCTTCCCTAAGACTACCGAACTAAGACCTAATAGACTTAGTTGACTCAGAATGCATAATATGCTACTGCTCTAATAAGACTTTCTAAGTGCCATTAGATTACTAACCTACAGTCCCTGACTTACATAGATAACCCAGTTGTAGGTAACAATATTTGAGCAACACTTTCACAACGATGTACGAAAGCAAACAAAGATTCATAAATTACATGAAACTATAATCATATTTTCAGTTTCTAGCCGCACTGGTGCAGACGTACACACGGGGTGTGACACGTGGCACATTAACCGAAGTAGTCAAACCATTGTGGGCCTTTAATTCCATAGCAAATAAGACAGAGTGAACTTTGTACATCTGTTATCATATAGTAAAGTATATCCGCTATATAATACTGTCAAAATGGGATTTGATTTCACCACACTTACTCTGGCTAGCTGTACTGCTAAATGTAACCAAGAAATTATTAAAATAATCGGGAAAAACTTTGTTAATGCAATAATTAATACAAGTTTATAAAACTATCAGGATTTCCTGACACGGACGTGCATTGAAAACACTACAACGTTTATGCAAAACAAAATATGTAAAGCGTTTCCGATCCCTACCTTTGGCGAACGTTTTCCAAATCTGCGGCGATTTTCGACAACTGTTTCTTCTGCTTCAGAATATTAGGGAAGTCATTCTGAAGAAAGCAAAAGAGATTTCAAAAACATGCACAAAATGTCACATTTAAGAACTCACGGATGTAAGCATGGAAATTAATTGCTTAGGCTGGCCCGTACTATAAAAAACGCATACATAGTACTTTTTCAGCACAAAGCATATTCATTTCTACGTGAGAAGCGACAGATATTTTATCTACGAAAACATAATTGCAGTATCATACAAGTAAACTCTTAGTCAAACCACATTTTTCAAAGAATATAACTATCTATCAGAACTGCAGTATCATACCAGTAAAGTCTTAGTCAAACCACATTTTTCAAAGAATATAACTATCTATCAGAACTGCAGTATCATACCAGTAAAGTCTTAGTCAAACCACATTTTTCAAAGAATATAACTGACACTAACTGCAACTATGAGAACATTAAACAATCAGGTTTTTTGACATTTACTGGCTTTGAAAAATATAATAACTTTACAACAAAACTGAATCATACAATACGTAGGTGGATCTCTGCTAACCACGTGAAAACAAAGTCTACCAGAACTCGAATTCAATATTAAGCATATTCAAACAAATTTTGAATCAATTATAAAAAAATGAATTTAGTAGTGCTGAGGACATGCATGTAGCACGGAACTAATTTAACAGCAAGACTAAAATCAGTAATTTGTGTAGCTAAAATTAGAAATTCCAGAACAAAAATAATTCGGCACGCTTAGCCAATCTAGTGAAAATTTACTTACTTTTTTCAAGTGTTTTTTTTTGCGATTAGTTGTTGTTTTACAGCAGGGGTGTGCAAACTGAGGCCCGGAGAGAGAATTTTTACGGCCCGCAAAGAGATTTGTCAACCTAATGAAAGTGCGGCCCGGGCGATTAATTGAGTTTATCCAGCTGAAGTCTGTGCCACAATCCCAAAGATAGTGCAGGTAGTTTTTTCTACTAGATCGGATGCCATTAACCCTTACAAGACAGTTGTAGCTTAATGTCACTGTACTACACAGACTGTGCGATACACATTACTAATATGCATTGTAATGAAATTATCACTATCTGTCCTGAAAGTAGAAATATATGGTTTGTAATATAAATTTTAATAACTTCTAAAACTTTCTTGAGTGTAGTAGTAATGATGTACGCAGGTCGGATGCAAAAAAATCGTTATTAGGCCTTTCTGTACTTGGCTCCTTGATCAAACTGCCTGTGGCCCGTAAGAATTGCGGAAAAGTTTAATGTGGCCCGGTTAGTCAGATAATTTGCACACCCCTGCGTTACAGGTATGAAATGGTATGTTTTATTTCACGTCTTGCAAGTTGCCTCTGATGTCTCGTTAAACATGAAGGACACGAAATAAATACTTCTGCAAGCCATGCTAATGAGGCAAATTTATATCTTCTAAATTGCTATAATATGACAAACAATATAGACTGCAGACGATCACCAACGCTGATCAAATAACCGCCAGTTCAACTCGTTACTTGCTTTCGTTTAACAGCAGCTCGCAAAGATTGTGCATATTGCTCTTGTTCTGCGCTAAAAACTAGTAATAACGAAGCGGTGCTGACAAGCCACTGGCGTAGCAGTGTCTAGTTTTTTTTTGGATCACTGCCGCGTTTACCTGTCCGAAGGCAGATTTATTTTATTTTAGAATTCTGCCTGCCCAATGTCTACAATAGACGTGACGGGCGTATGATGATGATGATGATGATAGTAATAATTTGTTTAAAAAGACAGTGAGCAAATCCCGGGTAAGTTGTATTGATTGCACGAAAGTTCAAATGCTACTAAGAAAGAAATTAATTGGAAGGCTAAATTATTCGGTATCATAACCAGCAGTTCGAATCGAACTCCAATAAAAAAACTTGTTCGAATTCGAACGTCCCATGCTCACCACTACTTATCGCAGCAAAAAATATCAACCGTGTCTTATGAAGTGCGATTTTTTCCCAAAATGAAGGCCCTTCAGTAATCACATTTTTGACATTGTAAGACACAGGATTAGTTGTAATTTAAAAAAAAGGTAATAAGAAAGTAAGATGGACCAAAACGGGAGTTAGATTGTCCAAACGGAAACAAACAGCAAATCCGTTCGAGAGTTGTTGTCAGGTTCAAAAGTTAAGGGAAGCAAGCACATAAAAAAATGCTGTGACCACGCCAAACAATTTTTAACGCATTGATTGTACATTTTAGTTTTGCGTTTAAAATCAAAACATGAGGAAGATACAGTTTAACAGGAAGTACATAATTGTTGTTTTGTATTTAATACACAATTAAAAGTTTTCCAGTAAGCTCTTAAATTTCAAAATATAATAAAAACACGTGTGTTATTTAATTATTTTAATTTTAAATGTAAAATGAAACAAAACGAAGCATTGTGAAAAATGTATCACGAAAGAACTACAACAATCTCTTTCGTCTAGGCTTCATTCTAGCAAAGTAATCTGTAACTTTATTATAATCCCCCCAGTAGTCCACTCTCTTTCAATGGAGAGCAAAACTAACCCAGACAATCCATACTCGCCCATTGTAGAACGAAGGTGGGACTTTATCTGTTTCAATCGATTAAAGGATCGTTCAAGAACTGGATAAGTGACCTACAAAAATTGTTAGAAACGCCCCGATTTTGAAAAAAATGTTTTAGGTGGAGCAACCACTCCCCCTGCTCCCCCACTATCTATGCTACCGGTTGTTATAAAAGCACGCTGCAACCTCTCACCTCCAGAGCGTCATTTAACGGACACACGATATCCTGATCGACGTTCGCCGCATGAGAAACAATCTCGTTACTAAGACGCAGAAATGCATCGGCGCACATTTGAAAAGTCGTCGCTAAGGAACCTTCTCCCAGGATGCTGCCATTTTCCTTGAACAACTCAGCCAGGTGATATTCTGACGTCTTTTTCTAGATAAAGATGAAATGGAAGAAAGAATTTTAATACAAGGCACTTTATGAAACTGTTTGAAACTGTTCAAACACTATGAAACTGAATTACTTTTTTACTGTAAGCTGTGGTCCAGTACTCAGTCTCGGTGACAGCTCCACTTAATGTGGATAGGTGTTGTGGACTGATATGTGGCTCAAAGTCAAGACAGTCATTTAGAGGAGAACCGGATCCAATCTTAAAAAAATTTCTTGAAACAATCTATACAGTGGACTCTCGTTATAAGAATCACCTCGGGAGAAGGCAAAGTGATTCTTATAACGAGCGATTCTTATAACGAGCATGACCCAGAATTGCTTTAAAAATTTTTTATGCACATAAAAATTATTTATTTCCCGAAATTACGCTAGAAACGACATGAAACAGCATAATGTTTTTCTGGCCTAAAAAGACCTTTTCCGTTTGGATGCCATTTTTCAACTGACTGACAGGCACACAAACAAATTTGAAATCTCTGGTGTCCGCCATGCCCACTGCGCAGAACCTTGTAAGCAGGGCGTGACAGACAATGGAGTTGGTGCCAAAACTGATTCTACTATCGAAAGAAGGGCGATTCTTATACGAGCGGATTTTCACTAGGAAAATGCTGATTCAATTCGGGAAACGCGATTTTGATTCTTATACGTGTGATTCTTGTAACGAGAGTCCACTGTACTAATTTCAAGAATAAATTATTCTTACGTGAAAGAATAATAATCACGGAAAAGTAATTTAGCGTTTGCGCGTCTAATTCTTCGCTGTTACATGCATTTCACCATTCGTTAGTTAGATGGGGTACCAGCACCTGCATCTCCGACACATGTTGCGCAAAAAACAACAAGTAATGTACCTCTCAATTCAGAGGTGCTTGCTGTACGTCTCAATTCGGAGGTTCTCTGTTGTGAGTTAGTGCACATACTCAACAGCTCATGTGTAAGCACAGCGATAAACTTGAAATTTTAATTTTAAATTTAAAGTTTGTCGAATTTTTGTGTATCACACTGAATGCTGTACAGTTAGTGAACTTCAATTTTCGCTTTTCGCAAACACGTGCAACACACTCATGTAATGTTTGTGTTGTAGAAAATTACGTTCAGTTGCAATAGCTGGGCTCACCTGCCATTAGTTAAGCGTTTTACCTATTATTTAATTATCAGAAACACTGTGGCGGTATTACAGACCTGCGTTAAAATGTACACTTTTTACCGTACTTCAGAATAGGGTAGAATATGAAAAATCATCCTGTTTTCTTTTAAGACAAAATTCACAACAGGCAGAAGAACAATTCTCAGCCAAGTTCGTATGCCTATCTATGGTAATATACCTTCATTCAATGGCAGTACCAGCCTAAACATAGACATGTTAAATGAAATCGCTCAGTGTAACCACAGTCACCAATCCAATTTCCGGTCAGTTTTGAATTGCTTAACTTCAGATGCTAAGCAGACTTCAATGACTTCGCAGAATATCCCATCTCATGGAGATATTGGACCCAATAACAAAACGTGACTGTTCTGGACAAATGTTTTTGATTTTTTAGCTTTATTAAAACAAAATAGTTGAAACTTAAAATCCATTTTACTAAACTACGCTTACCATTTGTCTGTCCACATCTTTCTCTGAGCCATAAATAGTGCTCAGTCTCTTGTGCGTCGTGCTGCATACCTGCTCAAGCTGCTTAACTCTCTTCTCTATGCCTAGAAGATTGTCGGACAGGATTTCCCTCTTTTCAGTTCTGTGCAAAAATGACCAAAATTAGGAAACAAATTGAAGAGACTAAATGACAAAAAAGGAATTTTCTAGTTTTAAGATACCTTAAGATAGGTAAAAGACGAATTTAGGTGAGATAAGCCTGAAAGTGTAGAATTACTTCTATTTCATTAGCTTCCGACATTTCTGAACCATTTGCTGCTATCTGGTACATTAATAATCATTTTATGAGGTATACTAGGGACACCTTTTTTATTGATTGTATTCATGTAATTCAAATTCATGTTTCACACCAATTTTATTTTATTTTTTATGTACATTGATTTAGAAATGTAACTGCGCGGGTGCAAAGCAAAGCCGAGTTGTGTACAAAAATTAAAAAAACCTGAAGTTGCATAATTGGTTGATGTGTTATAGGGTATTATAGTAAAAATGTTTAAAATTGAATGTCTATGCTTCTGCAAATTACTGATTTATAAAATAAAAATCATTATCATTAAATTAAACTAGAAGTTAAGAAAGTGACAGCTTAATGGAAAGCGGCTTTAGAGAATTAGTAAGCATTATTAAACAAATTGTATATATAACTGAGATATAATTGCAATTGATACATGTGTGCAATCAATTAACTCATATTAGCATTGATCATACTTATTTTATGTTAAAGCCACCCCGGCAAATTTGTGTATTGATTGATTTCAAAAATATACATTTATACCTGGCGAGGTGGCTTTGAACGTAAAATGAGAATTACTATTACAGTATTAATACAGTAGAATTATGCATGTCAAAGATCATCGTTACAACAAATTTTTCCAACCCTTTTACAAAAAACAAGTTTGTCAGTGGCAAACTTACCGTCCTACAGTGTCTGCAAGTTGCCTAACTCTTTCAAATCCCCTTCTCATCTTGTTTCCATGACCGCTGAATTAATCACTGTAAATTGTCAGATGCACGAGCATATTTAACACTCAGCAGGACAATTTTGTAAAATTCTGCAAAGAAATCCAGACGCACGATTTCAAGTTGTTACACACCAAGCACAGGCCTTACACTTACTATCATCAAGGCATTAATCGCAACTAAACTTACTACTACTAGCACTAGACCGTTGCACTCTATTCTCCCGTCTCCAATACCCTCATTCTACTTTGAGCAATCGAAAGCAACTCGTAAATTCACAGACCTCTTTTATTAAATTCAAAACAAAAGAACTAGACGTAAGTTTGTAAACTGATAATTTTTAATTTATTACGTAATTGTGCACTTAACTCACCTAAATGATACACCTGAGCGATGAACTGACAGCGAACAAATAAAATGTCGCAAAAACTCTGATGTTGTTAAACAGCCCACTATTCAAGACGCATCCATCTATCATTACAACTAGGGGCGATAGATCATCAAATGTGACACAATAAAATTTATCTAACAAGTGTAATTAATTTTATTATTATTATAATTATTTATTTTATTTATTTAATAAGTGTAACGATAATTTAGTGTGTCAACTGCGTGTGAAGGAATGTGATACGAGAAAACATAAATGTAACTAAAATGTTTGTGAACTGTACAGTGAATAAAAGATCTATGTTTAGCAAAAACGAACACTTTCAGCAAAAGGAACGACAACAGCCAACGCCTTAATCAGACATAAGTAATAATTTAGAGACACCAATGCAGAATCTGTAGATGTAAGAATGTAATAATGTAAGTTTAACAGCATAACAAGTACAAGTCGTCGAAAATGGAGGGACAATCACAAATCAATTCATTACCGAGTGCACACTCGTGTAAAGTCACTAACAGAAAATAGGGGTGAGCATTCTTTACCAGAAAGCGAATTCGAATCGAACCGAATTTGTGACTTTCGAATTCGAATCGAACCGAACTTCAGTGTTTCATATCACTAGACTTTGTTCTGCAATAAAACGACTAATAATTTGTTTAAAGTTGTGTGCAGAAATCACAGCTAAATTACGCTACTTGCATGATGTTTCTATCGTTTTAGTGATAAAGAACATGTGTGATTGAAGTGCTGAATTATTCGAATCTATAGTTTTGGATTCGAATCGAGTTCGAACTAAAAAAACTCGTTCGAATCGAATTCGATTCGAATGTTCGAACTCGAACGTTCGATGCTCACCCCTAACAGAAAACACCAAAAAACAGGGAAGCCTAGATTTTGCAGAGGCTAACAGTTAAGTAGTAATACCTATGTCACAAGTAGGATGTAACCAAAGTAACAGAGGGGAGTAACTTTCATCCTCATGAAAGAAAGTATGAAGCACTGTTAACTTAATTGATCTGAGCCACAGAAGGTGGCAGTACCATAAAACAATTTCTTTAACTGTTTACTTGATTCATAGGTGGCGCCAATAGCAACTATCAAAAATTTAGTTTCTATTATAGGACATAGGTGGCACCACCGAGTTACTAAAAGCATCTGTGTGCTAGCATGCGTCCATGCAAGAAGTGCTAGGTATTATAGAAATAAAGCCGGCTTTTGAGCCTAAATAGTTACTCATACAGATAAATATTTTTGGCTTAAATACATTTTGATGGAGCCAGTAATCCACATAAATACGACATTCCAGACATGTTATGTCCGTCAAAATATTATACCTAACGTATTATTGTAAGCAGAGTATCATATGTCGAATATCATATATTATCAAAGTCGTCGTTAGCCATTGATTCATCCAGAACTAGATACTCCTCAATTAAAAAAAATTAGCAAAACATCAATGCATCCACAAACAATTACTCATAATTAACACATCATAACTAACCAGTCTGGAGCGAGTTCCAAACATCATATATTATATTGTATTGTATTATATTATATTATATTATATCATATCATATCATATCATATCATATCATATCATATCATATCATATCATATCATATCATATCATATCATATCATATCATATCATATCATATCATATCATATCATATCATATTATATCATATCATATTATATTATATTATATTACATTACATTATATTATGTATGCATGTATCTTTATTGTGTACTTTACTTATATTGTCCCTGTATATTGTATTATTGTATCTATTGTATCTATGTATATAACTGAGTATTTCTAGTTGTTTCTAGTTTTAGTTTTATGCACAGCAGTTTATAGTTTTGCACCGGACGCATGAGCCTGTAGTTTTAATAATAACTAATTAATTTTAACACTGAGGAATGTGATTTTGTTCTAATCCATTTTATAGCAAATAAAGTATTATATGTACATATTTACATTTTACGTGCTGAAATAGACTTTAAAATAAATAAATAAGAATAATTAGTTACCTACACTCATACTAGGTGTCAGCAGTTGTGTTGACCTATACAAACCTATTTTTATCACAGGAATTATACCAATGTATCCCCCGTGGGCACAGGTAGAAAAAAATTATTATGAGTAAACAAGATGGACATACTGAACAAAAGTACCAAGCCAAATTTTTTTTCTTATAAAAAATAATTTGGCACTGAAAGGTTTAACTGAAAGCCGTGCTTTCCACAGCCCTACTGCTATCCATTGGTAAAATGTTTATGGTTGATGATGTTCAATTGTATTTAGCTAATGTCAGAAATGCACAATTTCAATTATTACACTTGCCACATAGACGCTCCTCTCGAGGAATAGGAGGCCTTATATACCGCCCAGTTTCTATACGCAGTGAGCGCTTGTTCTAAGCTTAGTCAATGCAATACGATCTTTAACATTGTTTACATTTACCAAATAAGACTCAAATTAAAAGTTTTAAATTTACTGTAAAAGGATAACGTTGACATTTCGGCTAGTGAATTTTTCCAATTGGTAACATAGCATGCTTATAACCTTCCTTCAGCAATATACAAAGTATTCATATACAATGGCACTATATCATCTTCTATGAAAAACATTAGATTTATAACAGGCAGTATTTTTGTTAGCCCTAGATACCACGACAAATTATATTGTTTAGACAAAATATAAGCTTCCTTGCACAGTCTGTTATCTGGTAGTGAAACTAATGGCACCCAATACTGAATGATTCTTATTTTAATTGATAGGTTGATGGTATATTTGCCCAATTCCCTCAAGGTAGCTGGTGTGGGTGTTCAGCTCTTTACTCCTAACACGGATTTGTAATATTTTACGCCTGCCGTTTCTAAATTATTAAATCTTTATATCCCCAGATTTCGCATGCATAATCAGTGATTGGTTTAACGTAACAACGACATTGCTAGACTGGCGTCAAAATATCCAAACTGGTTATTGCCTAGTTCTTTTTCTTCGATCGCATCTGTTATTTTAACAATTTTATCAGATAAACCGTCACTGTTTGTCAAAAGCATTATCTAAACGGGACATTGGGCAAAAAATAACTTGACAGTGTGACATTTATACAGCAGAAGTGGTCAGGAGATGAACAAGAGAACAGCGCAGCGCGAAATACCAGTGATGTCACGCTGAAACTTTTACACATTGTATTTCATTATTAGTATTTTTCATCTATAAAATATGGTGCATTCAAGTAAGTGTGGGAACAAGCTATGTATACGTGTGAACTTGAGATTAACATTAAAAAATGCCTCAGCGAGTACCCCCGTTTCTCCATTACCAGCGTAACAGCTTGACTTACCCACATGTAAATAAAGTGAGCAAGTCCTAACGGGACGTTGAATTGAACACTAGATCATACAATTTAAAGCAAATTACAGTAAACAATAAATTTGGAAATAACTCTATGTCAAAACAGGCCATACATTTATGGAACTTACTACCCAGTGAAATAAAACAAATAGAATCTCTCCACCACTTTAAAAAGAAATTAAAAGAATATCAATATAACAGGTTTCAACTTCCACATTGTGCATCTGATACTAATTACACAGACTCCACTTTCATCTACCCCCGCCCCTGACTCCATATAATGATTACAAATGAAATTTTTTAAAAAAAATTATGTAATGTAATACGTGTTATGTTAGTTTCGTGTTTCGTAATGTTAAATGTATAAATAGTGTGCACTATGGCATGTAAAATTTAATGTACTTTCGTATAATTGTTTGTAATAATATTTTAATATGGTATTTGTAAATATGTTCATTATATTGTATATAGTTTTGCACGTTAGTTTTTTTTAGTCTGCACTGGACGCATTTGTCTTGAACAGTGTTGTTATTTTAACATTACGCTGAGGCTAACTCAATTTTATTATAATGAGTGAACCGTTTTTATGACAAATAAAGAATTAATATATATATATATATACACGTCACTTACGCTCTCTTTCCCGATTTTTCGCTTTTCGCAAGATGCCTATGCGGTGTTAAATTTGAAGTGTTCCAATGCTAAACAAAGCGAAACGCGCAAGTTTATATTAAAAAAAGTAAAGCCGTTTATGTTATGAACAAAAAGAGTTTAAAAGAAAGTATCTTAAAATTTTTTAGGATTAGCATTCATTATTGCATAATATTATTGCAACATCGTAATGAGTTGATGAATAAAATTAGTACGTGTGTAAAAATGTACGCCGGGGGGCGGGCGCTACCATGGTTGGCGCCCAGAAAACTTTTGAACTGCTAGAACGCCGGAGAAGCATTTTCGAAGAGAAAATATGGAGTTATACAGTTGTTAAAGGAAAGAACAATTAAAAGAAAAACTGCTTTATTCTCAAAACCAGTCCTTAATACTTGACAATACTGGCAAACACCGCGCGTGCGGCAGGAGAGAGAGGGGGGGGGAGAGGAGGCAGTATGTTCGGATAAAGCAAAAAAAGCTACCTTGGCGTGAGGCCCCCCTGGAGGGTGAGGCCCCGGGGAAGTATCCCCATTCCCCCCCCCTTGAAATAGGCCCTGGTTAGACATACTGTTTATGGGATTTGAAGACGTATACGTCCCATTTAATGGCTGAAAAATACCATGAGAGGTGGGAAAAAATCTGTCAATGGTTATATATTAATCGTACGAAAGCTTATCGAATTCTAATAAAAACTATCTCTGTCAGATTCAGCTTTCGAACTATATTTCAACAGCATTAAGTTCGTTAAAACTCAGTCAAAGTAACTAAAAATAAAGTTTTTGCTCGTCTTATTTCACGGGATTTACCTGGAAGGCAAATTTACCTACAATGGTTACTATAGCAACCGGAAGCATAATACTGTAACGCAAAAGTTGGGAGTGACGCTACGAACTCTGATTGGTCCTGAGCAACGGGCGAGAGTTCTATGACGTCACCCTACGCGACATTCAATTAGTTTTCGATACAACCAAAAAACGAAAACTGCGTTTGAGAAAGAGACAGAAAATGATTCCCTTTAGAAGGCGTTCAAAGAACGAAGTAAGCTAAATTTTAATATCTTTAATGTGTGTGCAGCTTCCTGAAAAATTTCAGCTCATGCAGTGTTAGGCTAGTAATGAGAAAAATTATCGCCATCATATGGCTATTGCGTCTATTGTAGACATACTATAGAAAAGCCTGCCCTCAAGATAGGTAAACACAGTAGAAATCCAGCAGAAATCTAGATACTGTTATGTCAGCGGCAGAGAGGACAAGAAGAGAGAGTTCATAAATAAAAGTTTGAATTCGTCTTGAAATTTTGCATCAGTTACATGCTGTTTCAAAAACGTTCAATTAACGTTCAAAAAATTAATCAGAGCAGTGGTAGGGCACATTTCTTCAACTAAGCATATCCATAAAATATTTTGTCTTATCAGCAAAATTAATAATACGTTTTTGGTGAGCCAGTTGTAGTACACAGTTTCACTCTTCCACCAGGATAGTGAAACAGTGACGTTTCACCAGTTGGCTAAATTAATGATTTGCTTTTTCAGGTACATTTTGTCTTTTTGACAGGTGAACATAATGCGACGTACTATAACTCTGAATGGAAACTTTTTCGGACGTACTGTAAATTTCCCCTTTCTTCCCTTTTAATTATTCAGTGGTCTTTTCGTGCTAGAAAGTCAGTTTAAAGCCCGTTGTCTAATTGGACTACTGATTTTAAACATGTTTTTCACGTTTTGTGCTGTGTGTTGTGTAAGCGCTGCTAACTTTCATTGTACTATAATTGTAATTTTTTATTGTTTTATTTTATTTAATGTCACGACACTGTACTTTTGTATTGCACCTTGTAAAATTTAAATAGTCCTTGTCGACCGAATAAATAAATAAATAAATAAATATAAGTAAATACGCAATTACATATATGAATAATTTATGTTAATGCGAGCTCTCGGGGTTCTTATTGCTCCTCTGTGCGTGGTAGGTTTCTAAAAGCGAAGAAGCTGATAAACTGTTTTCTCTACAAATCTTGAAAATGATGCTGAGAATTACGCATAGAGACCCTGCAGTGTCTATACAACCTGCTACAAGTACCCGATAATAAAACCAATCCGTGTTTCTCACTGAAGGAAATTACAGATGCCTTTATTTCTGCCAAAAATATTTATTATATTTCACACCTGATAGGATTCTAACTCAATGTTCACCCTATTTTGCAGTGTGACAACTGCCGAGGTCGCACGGGGCTTCTGCCCCATTTTCCACCGGTGCAAAGACCAAAGGAAGCGGTTCTGCCACCGTTATACGGGGGCAGACCCTTCTACCCACCAAAAAATTCATTCGACAAAGTAAGTATGCTTACTAGCCATAATTAACTAACTATCGTTTTGCAAATGTTCGCAGTTAATAATCCGTTTTGCATTAGAATTAAAGTACAATTTGTATTTTAGTGTTAAGCATGTTAGACTCATATTGCTGAGGCTTAGCAAATATACCAGTTTGCAATGTGCTGCCCTAAATACTTGTTTGTTCCCCCATGTGCATTACAGCGAGCGGAAAAAATGTACGTCATTAATCATATAAACCGCATAAAAGCAATACTAGATTAGAAAATCTGAAAAATCATTTTGCACCGCCATCCGGCTATTCGGACAATTCTTACCCCAGAGGTTGCACCATTATTCTGCCGTGCAGAAATAGAGTAGAGTAGTAACTACAATTTTATCAAAACTGAGATTTTGATGTATGCTTACCAAGCAGATGGCGCTCTTTCTTGCTATTGTAATGAAATTTCATTTTAAGCAGTAATTTTAGCACAAGTAACGTCCCATGACAGGTTTTGAAAAACCCCATTACAGAATTAAGAAGCAGTAATTTCACAGGGGGTCTGCTCAAAAACAGAAATACCAATTTACGTATTCCAGATTCTTTGCTTTGCAGAAATAAAAAATAGTAACTTTCAGCCGGATTTGCAGTTACTGCTTTCTGTCTCTGTTTCATTCAAGCCAGCACTACAAATCGATAAAAAGTTTATTTGAACACTAGCAAAGGCCCGCAAAAAATTTTGCTTATAAATACACTTATAATCAAAAATACGCGAAGATCCTACCTAGTGTTTGTCTGTTTATCTAACGCAAAGCCAGCAGCAACAGCAGCAGCAGCTTTTACTGAATTAAAGTTATAAGCAGAGTATAATGGATGACGTCACAACAACGGCTTTGCGTCAGCAGTTTTCCAAGCGAAAATTGCCAAAAATGAAACATCTAATTAACTCGTCGGTACTCCTCTTGGTGCACGTGTACTAAATAGCCCACATCATCGTGTAGCCCTGTTCTTCCTCTATCTAAAGAGCTATATATCTCCTTTCGAGAGCCCCACTAGGCGCCGCCAGAACGTTTTTTCCGCGTGCTGTTTGACCAAAATTTCGAAAAAATCGCTAGTTGGGTCCGGGAAAGTACCCCTTACGGAACGCCGTGGCCCTCTCAGGAACTCCAAATACGCCTATGGCACCCACCGCTGAACGGGCTTACTATCCATAGCCAGTTCTCGTTTTTCAGATCTCAGACGTATAATTTTTGCAAAAAACGACCGAAAAATGGCCATTTTTGGAGTTTGAAACTTTGTGGCGTCTAGGCAATAATCAATAATAATTCTGTTTTGCGAGTAGTAAGATATTGGGTAATGAGTCTTGATAGAGAATACCACATTTTTAGAGAACAAAGATATGAGAGTAGTCTACCGCACTACAGCACTTGAATAACTTTAATTGGCTGAAATGCTTTCTGTGAAACAATAAAAGCTTCGAGTCAAGAAAACTTTTTGTAGGTGCCTTCTTAGGTTCCTATATTGTAGCACGCATTGGCCTATTGCATTAATTTTGAAACAGCTGTATAGCGTTACTTGATTTTGTTACCAAACAATTACGGCATGATTAATTGGTGACCAAAGTCAAGCGAATTGGTGATCAAGTGAAGCAGTAAAATTTCAAACATAATTAAATACTGCATTCTTCCTTCATTGGCTGGCAAGCATAACGGTATTAAACTTAATTTTTCAACAAATTGATATTGTTTTACACTAAAAGGATGTGGTTAATAGAGCACCAGTGTCGCAAGACGAATTGTATAGGAGTGCACTGTCACGGAACTGTTATGACAGGCAGATATAGAAGTGACAAACACAAAATAGCCTAAAATGTCATTTGTACAAAAAGTGAAAATTATTTATATGTCATTCGTACAAAAAAGTGAATTTATAGTCTCAAAATATTTGTAAAGTTTCAGTAATATGCTTGAATTAACCGAATGAAAATTCGAAAAAAATTTTTTGCTTGAAAACGGCAAATTAGTTTTATCGTTATTTTTGCACCACTTTATTTTATTTGGGGTAGTACTAACAAATCATAAAAAACATCAGCACTAACCTTTTCGTTTCTCTCGCAGTCTGTTGTTGTTTGTTACACTCAGCAAAAGAATTCCCTTTGTGAAATAAACGCTGGTGTTTTAAAAACGCCGTACTTGTTGGAAAACCGCGACATTGCTTTTGTTCCATTAATAAATGCTCGTCAGATTTTCCGACATAAATTTGAGCCACGTTGTAGTTTATAACAGTGGCAGTGGATATGCCATGGATATGCGCTGAAGATAAACTCAAAAAGCGTTCGTGACATGCACTGGTAAAAACAGCGATGTTATATCACTTCACGCAAACAATCTCACAAAATCTTTTCATGATTGCATTTGGTTTCTACTGATGTTGCGATTATACGTGGTGCTCAAACATCATCTCAAGAAATGCTTAACGAAGTCATTCACCTTTTATCATTTTAATCAAACCACTATTGTTCAGTCACATAATCATGATGTCATATATCGTAACATGTGCCTTGTTTGCCTAATGATCAATACGGTAATGCCGCAAGTTCCAAAATCATAGAATTATTACAACACTAAATTCCAGCACACTACCCTTCTTGTCCGATATACCTCATGTAAATCCGTACGTCGACTGTACTGTACTATCATTGTTTCTACAGCATGTACACTATTGTACAGTATAATGAGGTAGTTTGCATTACGAGAGGGTGAGTCGCTACTTACTGAGCCCGTTTTGTTGTATAATTTGTAAGGTTTTGTTGTAAGGTAATTTGTTGTATAGGTTTACTACGGTTTTCACATCAGTTACGGAGTTTACCAGTAATTCTCAAGTGTATTCTAAAATTGATTATTATCACTTAACAAATAACAACTGCTTTGTGCTAGAAGTATCCAACCCGCCTTACATAATGTGGCATCAAAAGCTGTCCGTATTATATCACTCGCTTGATGTCAAGCGTTCATAATTCACAGACTTTGATGGACTTCGAGTGTTCTGCACAGCATTGTATAAGTGAGCTAGTGGAATTTGATTTGCTTAAGATTAAGAAGTCGCGTTCATATATTTTTTATTTAAAACAAGATGTGGTTCCGGTGAACATTTTTGCCAACACACTTCGTAAACCGTGCCAAAAAGTAGCTAGTATGGTTCAGCAACAAATTTATTTCAGCATTTGAGGTACAGATATTCAGAGGTAATAAAATCTGCGATGCCTAACTGGAAGTCAGCAGAGTAGCCAGCAGGATATACATCTAGTGTTTCGACTGTATAAGTTATAACTCCATTAAAGCCAATAAAGGTAACACTAACACTAACAGCAAAGAAGCCATAAAATACATAACAACGGTTTTTTAGCAAGAAGACCTAAATTGCTGCGCATGGATGAATGATGAAGGGCAACTGAAAGTTGTATACACAGTTGTAAGGAAATACTTTAACAACAATATCATTCATTTCGCGCAAGGAAAACATGGCGGGAGCTTTAAATGTAATGCCACTAACACGAAGTGGTAAAAAAAAGAGACAAGGTTTGATTCCTCCCGCTGGGCCCGATTCAAAAAATAAACTATCACTGGCACGACACTAGATCGAGACCTTTCGTTTGATGTATAGATCGCCGCAAATGGTGCCGTCGTCGGAGTTGTAGCCTCGAATCTTATACCAGCAGAATGATGCGATATAATATTGTAGCCCATTTCCGATTTTTTCAAGCACAGGTGTTCTAGGTTGATAGCATAGAACACGTTTTAGTAAGAAAACTGTTTATAATCAATAAACATTTGAATTTGAAAGTTTAATAAGAAAGGATGTAAATAAAGATAGATCTATAACGAAGTGATGTGACTGCGTTATTATAGTGACCGTCATAGTGCACGAAAACAACAGCTAATTCATTAGATTCTTCACTACATTTATCATCTACGCAAGGCTATAATATTCTTCAAAATCTCATTCCACTTGTTGTAGGCATTGAGGTATCAGGTATTCCACCCACTTCTATCTGCAGCTAACAGCATAAGTTCTTCTACTCCTAAAGATAGATTTGGTTGAAGTTGTTGAATATCTCTATTTGTCTAAGCTATCCAAGTTGTTTTACGTTTTTCAGGTGGTTTTTTGCAAGGTTTTAAGGCGATTCTTACAGCTGCTTCATTTGGTAATTTTAAAAGATGTCCTAGCCATCTTAATCTTCGGATCTTGACTTTTGAATGCCAATAAATTTCTTTTGTTTTGGTGTATAAATCTTCATTTTTGATTATGTATGGCCATCATATCTTTAAAACTTCCCTAAGAAGACTTCTATGAAATGTGTCTGTGGACCCTGGATTCGAACGATTGCATCTGCAGTGTCATCAAACCTGGTTTTGCTTGGCAAAACACTAAGTGTGAATGTTAGATGATTTATACCAACTTTTGGGAAACGCGATGGTCTGCAATGACCCTCTTTTCCTCAGGGAGGGAGAGAAAATCCAGGAATCCGCAGAATTAGTCTGACCTTTACCTGAGTTTTACCTTCTCCCCAAAGGACAGATAGAGCGGGATGTAGGATAATGAAAAATAGCGATAAAATTCGAGTCTCGTTCAATGCCAGTAATCAGGGTGAACTGACAGCTATTAACAACACCCACCCTTAAAGTAATGTACTAATAATGTAGTGCTTTTGAGGTTACCATTTTGTATCGTTGCCCAAGCCTTCAAGCCAGAAAAGAAATGACACACAGATTCCCAGCTCAACGTTTGTTGGCAGGAGAATAATAATCTCTCTTATATAGTTTGTAACTTGTAATATGATCTTCATGTAGTTTGTAATAACTGCGGGCTTATGTTATAACGGGTCAGAGTGGTCAGAGAATAACATCTGTAAAGTCCAGTGGAGGGTACACAATTACATATTGATTTGTTTTATTGCCAGTGGATTATCTGTAAGAAATTATACATACCCAGATTGTCGGACTGACATGGACGAGGTATATGCGCTAAGATTGCTTTGATTTTACTTACAGCACGACCATGGGCCCCGAAGTGCTGTGCAGTTTCAAGTATCTGGCAATCAATTACCACCAATCAGGAGACCAGTACCCAGAGCAACGTAAGTGTTATTGCCATTACTGCTGTTGTTGTTCGTGTTGTTATGATACTTCTCATGCTACTCTAGTGCGTTTTGTTTTTGTTGCAAATTTAACACAACACATGAAGTGGAAAATGAAGAATTACGGGTAGTCAATCCGATTTTGGGTAAGTCGGGTTCTAATCGAAGTTATGTTACTATTAATATTCAAGCTGTATTATAGACCCCATGTGTTTCAGAAATGCAAAAAATACAATAATAATAAATTTTGTTTTTCTGTTACTAAATTTGACAGGGAGAATGATAGAAAAAAGAGGGCGACCCGAAATAAATTGTTACAAAAAATTTCTTAGTTCGATTGAGTTGTAACTTACGCGCTTTTAAGTACCTAATATCAAAAATTATACAAAATCTATTATACAAGCTAAGCCATTTGTCCCAAATACATGAAAATCACAATAGCTGCTAAATACGGAAGAGACTCTGGGGAAGAAGGCAGAAACTGCTGTGGTCCAAATAGTCGAGGGCAGCTTTTAGATCCACATGGGCTTCCACGAACTGGGTCGAAAGTACACAAAGTAGTGGAGTATTAAACGTTAAAGCCAGCTTGTTAGGGGACAGCACCTGGAGAAGAAGAGAGATTTTCTAATGACGCGAGTAAAAGTTTTGGGCACCATAGACAGGAGGTTGATGGTGCAACAACTGCAATTGTGTGTGCAAGTTACCTTTGCTTTGTGAAAGAAGGTGCTGTGGTTGCCTTTCAAGTCAGAAGCCACAGTGTCAAAATATTGACAGCAGGTTCGAGACAGTTGCAGAAGACGTCTTGAACATGTTTACAGTAATTGGCAACTTGAAAACTACATCTTCCAGTGCGTGCAGATATGTATCAGGATTTCCGAAAAACATGATTGAAACACTGAAAAATGAATTATTGCACGTATTACTAACTAATTTACGCTACTTTTTGAAACGAAGCATGCACTAGATGTTAAGGAACATCTATTATGTATCAAAATCTTTACCTTCGCTATTCCGTGTTCGGAATGAGTTGAAAACTGATGATAGTGTTTTGAATCGTGTTCTGTCGCTGGAATCGAAATGGCCGATTTCCTACTTGGTCGGTGATGGAATATCCCCTGTATTATGACGTCATCAAGTAGTTCCCGCCGATGGCTTTGCTAAAAATAGCATTGTGACAATTTACCCCTGTGACTTTTAGCCCCACCCTCCCCTATTTATATTTTGTATTTTTATTTATCTTGTTTTTAGTTTAAGCCAGGCATCCAGATCTATAAAGTTTTGCTATGTTAAATTTACTCTTGGTATAGAAAGTGTGAATTGAAGTCGAGTGAAACTTCGTTATAGTGTTTACTGTTTAGAAAAAGATGCCTTTGTTTTGTGGTTTTTGCCAGCCTATTGGAAAAGAAAAATACAGTGGACTCTCTTTATAAGAATCACCTCGGGAGAAGGCAAAGTGATTCTTATAACGAGCGATTCATATAACGAGCATGACCCAGAATTGCTTTAAAAAAATTTTATGCACATAAAAATTATTTATTTCCCGAAATTACGCTAGAAACGACTTGAAACAGCATAATGTTTTTCTGGCCTAAAAAGGACCTAAAAATTCCTAGACTAATGTTTTTATTTCATTGTTGGGTAAATATTTCATGATGCCAGAATTGCTTTAAAAATTTTCGCCACGCCCACTGCGCAGAACCATGTAAGCAGGGCGTGAGAGACAATGGAGTTGGCGCCAAAATTGATTCTACTATCGAAAGAAGGGTGATTCTTATACGAGCGGATTTTCAGGATTTTCTAGGAAAATACCGAATCAATTCGGGAAACGCGATTTTGATTCTTATATCGAGCTGATTCTTATACGTGTGATTCTTCTAACGAGAGTCCACTGTACCTGTGTGTTAGAGGCCTAGTAATCTTTGTCATAAGATACAGTGACAAGAAGCTGAGCAACTGTTTAAGTTTTTTTTACCAGAGCCAACAGCCATAACAATTATGCAGTTTCGATTCACGGATTGGTTGGTTCGCTGGGGGCTGTCTGTCTGGCTGACTGACTGCCTGACTGATTGAACAAACGAATGAATGACTATCTGACTGACAAATTGGTTGTTTTCCTGTGTGATTTGACACAAGCTCAGGAGTGTAAATGTTGCTGCTTTCCTAATTTCCCAAGCACCTCTAACCAATTTCCAGTGTTGGAAGAGCGAAGGAAGTTTGAAATTTTCAGAGAAAACAGACTTGTGCAAGTGCGACTATGTACTTTAATGATTTTGTTGCTATACAAGCGAAGCTATTTAATATTATTACGTCAGTGATAATTAGTAAGTGTTTTATTTGTATTGACAGTCCGATAGAAACACCACCCGATCGGGTAGAGCGACCAAAACTCGAACAACATCGGAGACGGAGCTCAGTGACCCCTCCCTGGGAGAACACCCTAAGGAGAGGCACCCTGCCGCCGCTGCATCTACGCGGCAGGCGGGCCTGGTATGTATGCAAAATTTCTTCTTTTCTCGGAATATTATTTTTTGTGTTAATTTTTATAAAAAATTGTCGCTTAGTTTTAAAAAACAGTAAACTAGTTGATTATTGCTTTGGACAGCACCACAGAGACCGAAGATTTTGCTATCTTCCTCTGCTGAGATGTTGCTAACTCAAGTCGAAGGTAAGAAGACTGGTACTCTTTGCGCACCCAAGACTGGATTCACATAGACATAGAACATTTATTTTCTCCAATTAGTTTAACATCAAAAGTTTTTTAAATATTAAGTAATTATAATCATGGAGCAGGGCAGGGAAGGTCCGTAGAGTCCTCCTGCCCTTTCTTATAAATATATTAGTCAAAAATTAATGGTGATGCTGCAGATAACAAAAAACAAAAACAAATAAGAAAAAATACAAATAAAAACAGTATAAATGATACAAATTATCCAAAAAGAACTGAAAACAAAAAATAATAAAGTTAGATACCTAAATCTAAACAAAACAATACAATTATTCAGTAATTAGGGTTATCATATGTTGTAGTTTCAAATGGGGTCTTATTAACAGGGGAATTTGACTAAGGTTAGCGAGTAAAGTTAAAAAACTGAGAGTATGAAAAGAAAAAATAAATATTAAAAAAGTGCAATATTGAAAAATTTATGAGAAAAGGTAAGTATGAGAAAGAGCAACAATTACTTAGGAGATGAGGACTGCCTACATAGTTTTATTACTCTCACTTTTATGCTTTTAAGCTCACTGAAGATATAAGAAACTGTAAGATGTCAACGGAGCTTGACAAAGTCGACAAAATGTGGTTACCTAATACTTGCGTAACCATTGTGTAAGTTACACGACTCCCAGTCGATAATACAGATGCCGTCTAGTGTTAACCAAAATGGTAGCATAGCAATAAGTCGACTTGAACGATAGAGGGATTGATTGAAAGTTGGCAGGAGACTAGTTGACTTTAGCCTATGATTTAACTGCTTCATTACAACGGTTTTATCTCATTTAGATTTTTTTACTGACTTTTGCCTTACTTTTTGCTTTATCTACTAAAACACTAAAACCTGAGCGAGTTGTTCAAAACATGGCTCTCAGTATTATCAAAATATGACCATATTATTCCGAATGTCAAGAGTGCTGCTTTGGTTAACAATTAGATATTACGTTCAGTTTAAAGTATGTGACCTTACTTTTAAATCACTAAAAGGGAAGCACAATCGTATTTGACAAAGATGTTCGAGTTTGCTACTTCAACATATACTTTAGGATTTCCTTGACAATCTACATATTAAGATATTAAAAACTAAGCAGGCAACGTTTGGGATAGAGTTTCAGTATTTGTGGAACACATTTATGGTACCAGTTGCCCATGAATTCTAAACTGGCTACGAAACTACAAAAGCATACTCAACAACTCAGCTGTTTCACTAAGTACCTATTTGTATAGTTTAGCAGCTTATAATTTTATGCTCGGCTAAAAGTCTTTTTACTAGTGTCCTCCTTAGGATAATGAAAGAATGACACTGACATTTCGTTGGACTCAACCAGCATCATCAAGTGGATTGCACGTCTTCGCTTTGTTTAACTCTGCTGCACTACAATGGGTGGTGCAGAAATTTTTCTAGGGTGTTACAAAAACAACGGGTGCCATTGGAATTACCTGAAGCAATAGAAATCACCTAACAGACAGAGAAGAGAAAAAATGTGACAGAAGAGACACAAAAATGTGACAGAGGGACACAAAAATGTGACAGAGGGACATAAAAATGTGGCAGAAGAGACACAAAAATGTGACAGAGGAGACACAAAAATGTGACAGAGGGACACAAAAATGTGGCAGAAGAGACACAATAATGTGACAGAGGAGACGCAAAAATGTGGCAGAAGAGACACAAAAATGTGACAGAGGAGACACAAAAATGTGACAGAGGAGACACAAAAATGTGGCAGAAGAGACACAAAAATGTGACAGAGCAGACACAAAAATGTGACAGAGGGACATAAAAATGTGACAGAGGAGACACAAAAATGTGGCAGAGGGACACAAAAATGTGACAGAGGGACACAAAAATGTGGCAGAAGAGACACAAAAATGTGGCAGAAGAAACACAAAAATGTGACAGAGGGACAAAAATGTGGCAGAGGAGACACAAAAATGTGACAGAAGAGACACAAAAATGAACAGAGGTGACACAAAAATGTGACAGAGGGACAAAAATGTGGCAGAGGAGACACAAAAATGTGACAGAGGGACAAAAATGTGGCAGAGGAGACACAAAAATGTGACAGAAGAGACACAAAAATGAACAGAGGTGACACAAAAATGTGACAGAGGAGACACAAAAATGTGACAGAGGGACACAAAAATGTGACAGAGGAGACACAAAAATGTGGCAGAGGAGAAACAAAAATGTGGCAGAAGAGACACAAAAATGTGGCAGAAGAGACACAAAAATGTGACAGAGGGACACAAAAAGGTGGCAGAGGAGACACAAAAATGTGGCAGAAGAGACACAAAAATGTGACAGAGGGACACACAAATGTGGCAGAGGAGACACAAAAATATGGCAGAAGAGACACAAAAATGTGACAGAGGTGACGCAAATTTATTAGTAAACAGACAAACTTATGAGAAACGTATGTAGGCTTGCACAAATAATTTGAGAGCATGATTGATTCTCTGTTGGTTGAGAAGACTTCTATGTAACAATTGCTCTGTCCTGTTTCAACACTCCCTCCGGCAGAAAATTGTGTAATGCCGTGCAGGCATTGTATTTGATCAACATTTTATCGTGTTTTGCTCTAGATGTACTTTTACTCTGTGAAGCACAGCAGAAAGTGTCAAATAGTTTTATATTTTATTTTACTATTCAGATTTTCCATTTTAGGCATTGAGTTGATGCCGGGCCGGCGGGCCCCATCCACCATCGCCCGCCCACTGCCCTTCTTCTCGCAGGGCAATCCACATGCGGCTCCGTCATTGGTTAATGGTATATGACAATGTGGACGAACGGGTCTGCGGAGTTATTTCACTTTCAACATCGTAGTTACCTGGTTCTAAAATTTGACCTGTCAGAGACCGGTAACATCCCTACAAGTCGGAACCAAAGCTTTGATTTGGGAAGCTCCGAGGGAGAAAGTACTCCGAAAGGACCACATACGTCAGACGAATACCATACTCCAGAAATGGCAACCACACCTGAAATACCAACACCTATTGACGAGAGAGCCATGACGCTGTAAAGGTGATATGGGTGATGTAATGCACATTTTTACGCACAAGCGGCTACTCAAATTCCTTTACATATACATTATATATTCCTTTCTATGACATCCCACAGTCGGAATTCAAAACCAAATCTATCCAACAGCTAAACGTGGGAACGTTATCCAACATCACTACTGTAAAGCCAGATAGAGACCCGCCATCCAAGCTTTGTGACCAGAAGGATCCCCGCATTGCCTGTTATCAACAGTGAAGGTAAATTATACATTCAAACCTTTTTATAATGCTTCCATTTATAATGCCAAACTCGCTTAATGGCAATTTTTTGCAGTCTCAAAGTATACTGTGTAAAGAAGTTTGGCTATGTATCTACTTGTGTAGGTGTGAATCTGTGCATCTGTGAACTTTAGAACCAGTGCTTCAGACAGTTTGAAGGCCTTCATGTACACATTATTCCAAGGTTTTTTAACAGGTCTGTGAAACAATAACAAGTGTAAATTCTTTAGGTGATATTATAACTACAAGATCTGATTGGGTGTCAGTTCCAGTATTGACAAGTACCATCCTTGCCACTAGGAAAAAATGAACTAAAACAACACTTGTCAGTAAAGTATGAACAAGTATATATATATAAAATTCGAGGCTACAGCTTTGATGACGGCACCATTAGCGGCGATCTATATATCAAACGAAAGGTCTCGATCTAGTGTCGTGCCATTGATGGTTTATTTTTCGAATTGGGCCCACCGGGAGGAACGGGAGGCGAAAAACCTCCAAAAATGGCCCTTTTTCGGCCGTTTTTTGCAAAAGTTATACGGCTGAGATGTAGAGAACGGGAATGGGCCGAGGAGGGTGCTGGGTTCAGCGGTGGGGGTAGTAGGCATATTTAGAAAGCGCGAGAGGGCCAGGGGGCCCCGCAACGGGCGTTTTCCCGGACCCAACTCGCGATTTTTTCGAAATTTTGACCAAATAGCCTGCGGGAAAAACGTTCTAGCGGCGCCTGGTGGGACTCTCGGAAGGAGATATACGGCTCATCAGAAAGAGGAAGAACGGGGCTACACGATGATGTGGGCTATATGTTAGGACAGGTCCACCGAGAGGAGTACTGACGAGTTAATTAGATATTCTATTTTCGACAATTTTCGCTTAGAAAACTGCTGACGCAAAGGCATTGTTCTGACGTCATCCATGTACTCTGTCTATAATCTTATAGCTTTGATTCAGCAAAAAGCTGCTACAAACAGTAGGCAGGATGTTACGGGCTTTGTGTTATCAATGAGGACTAGGTAGGACGTTCGCGTATTATTGATTACACGTGTATTTATACGCAAAATCTTTTGCGGGGCCTTTGCTAGTTGTATCATTAAAAGCACTGTACATAATCAAATACTATTGTACATCATAATACCACAATACCACATGATGACAATCATCATTATTAAAATCACTGTTATCATATTATATATTTATATTAGTTTTATATTAGTACTATCATTCATCATCGCCTTGTGCATTATTCTTCTTCATCTTCATCCTCTTTTGTCAGAAGTGGAAGAGCTTCAGTCCGTACACCAACTTGGGTGAGAAAAACGAGTTCTTCCGCTGGAGGTATGGACATTGGCATCTGTGTTACAGCGTTACAAGTGGTCCTTGACCACCCCCCTCCCAGACTGTAATGTCATCAGTGGACTGCGAGGACGAACAGGGGCTATCTCGGCCATTAAGCAGGTATTGCTGTGGACAGCATACTGCCTTCCAAGTGATCAACAGGAATGTCTACATCAGTGTCTGATTCAGATACATAGCCTTCATAAGCAGTTTTTCATGGTGGCATCTCATCTAGCAATTTTTGCTGGTGCTCACGGGACAACTTCCAGTGGTCAATATTTGCTAGACAGATATCTCCTGATGTACCACTTTTGTCTGTCATGTTTTTAACTCAATGATTTGATAACGGTGCAGACTGACCCGCTCAATAACGACGTGGAATGATTCCCAAAATGCAGATATTTTGCCTTTTGGTTGGTTACACCAGAAAACTGTTTGTCCAGGGCGAAATTCTTTTTCAACAGACCTTTTGTTTATAATTTCACGTTGCTTGTACCACGGTTCTGGTGTTCGCTTGTGTGTCTGCTGCTTTACGTAATCTTGATACTCCTGCGTATATCATCTGCATAATGTTTACGTCTTGGCATAGTAATCAAATCATGCGGTAAATTTGCTGCTTTACCAAACATCAAATAATGGCTGCTATAAAGTTTAGAAGCAGACGGAGTGGTTCGTAATGAAAATAACACTTGGGGCAACATTTCATCCAAATTTTGTAGATTTTTTGCAACAACACAACTCAAGTGTGAGATATTTGTGCGATTTAAATTCTCTGCAGCTCCTTGACTTTCAGGTCTGTTAGGCGCGCTTATTATATAGTAGAACCTAGGGATTTATTCAAGTAGAACATTAATTGGTTCCTGAACTCTGATCCACGGTCACTAGCTATAGTTTTAGTGACGCCAAAATTACGAGTTTACCTGTTTGAAAAATACATCTGCTACTTCAGCGGCCAATTTAGTATTAAGAGGATATGCTAAACTTTAGCAGCTAAAGGATATCCAGTGATATCATCTACTATTACAAGTACTGAAAGCCTGAATCCGTTTTTGTCAACTTGAGTATGTCCATTGTAATTCTTTCACTAGTTGGTGGAAATTCTCCTACCAAACTTGATTTTGATCGCATTTTACGACTTCGACAGGGTAAACAGGCATTGCGATATTCGTTAACTTGTGTGTACATTCCAGTCCAATAATGTTTAGTTTTTAAGCGCTCATACATGCGACGAGTACTGTTATGGCTGTGAAATGTTTCATGATATGCGTGAGTAAGAGCTTCAGTTAGTACTGTGGGAACAACAATGCATTCTGTAAGTCTTTCTTGATTAAAAGAATCCCGCTTAATTTTACAAGAAAGGCCGTCTTCATCAATTAAATGCTGATCAAGTAATCAAGTAGACTGGGCAGAGGCTAACACTTGAAAAAATATGAAATCCAATTATAGGTTCTATGACACTATTTTCTAATGTTATTTTCTTTTATAAAATAGGCGGAATTACATATTTGCTAATTTTTAAAACAGTTTTGATGCTTTGATGTTTTTGCGTGATGTGGTAACTTAAAGGACCAGAAACGGGTACCTGAAGTAGGTTTCAGAAAAATCTCCTGCAATACTGTTCCGACCGCGCCATTACATAACGTTACCTATGCGCAACGTAAATCAGGGGAAGAAAATGCAATGTCAAATTACGTCCCAAAAAACTTTCCATGCAAAGTTATGTAGCTTAGCTTTTCACTTACCTGCTAGAAAGACTTACGTAACTAGAAAAGAAAATATTTAATTATTTAAAATGTAATATAATCGTAGTTGCGAATATAATCTTGTAATGCAAACATTTGCGCAATAAACTGAATTGAAATGAGTTACCATTCACTCATTCACGCTGTTGCGCCAAATTTTCAAAACCGCCAAGTTTGTTTTGAAGATTAAAGACTGTTTGCTACTTTGGTTAACGATGTTAACGATGAAGTTACGTATTAAAGCCTCTCTGTATTGTGCTAATAGCTTCAGTATTTAAATGACAACCGTGGGTGTCCTTAATCGTGTTGTTGAAGCTGTTTTTTTAGGCAACGACTACGCATTTTGGTAGGTAGTCATGTGGCTCAAGTCTGATATTCCAGTCTGACAAGTTTTAGTAAAATATTATGTTTGTGCTTTATTGTAACCATTATCGGACAATCAGTTACTTGATTTTTCCTTTTGCATGTAGCTAAGTCGTTTAAAAATAGGTTGAACACCATTCCTGAAATACAGTTTAACTTTAACTGCATGATGGTAGATCGTGAGTAATGTGTATAAAGTATAGTGAGGTTGTGTGTGACGTGTTTTTTAAGCACTTTTGGTGCTTTGGTATTGTTACTAAAACAGTTCATTCTTCATTGGAATCTTTATTTCTTTGCAGTTTTTGTGATCTATTACCGAGCAAGAAGATAGTTCATTCATTTTTCTGTATGATAAGCTAGCAAGATGGAATCTGCTATATTGAAATGGGTAAGGTACCTACCATTGTTTTGTTTATCAGCTTAAGTTGAATATGTGGGTGCAAGTTCAATGTACTTTTTAATCAATCTGACTTGATTATGTTAAAGTGCAACTTCTCCGGAAATGAGCATTCATAAGTTAGTTCTGATAAGCAGAAAAATGTCACCAGTTTTCAAATGCAGAAAGTAACTTTTATCTCCATGTTAGAAATTTATCAAACATTTAGAGATGTTCAGTTTGCATCTTGAAAGGCACAATTGATACATTTGCATATAAAGGTTAAAGAATAAATTAGTGTCCTCTGTTAACTTTGTATACCCGTCCTTTCAGTGTCTGAACAATAGATATAGTCCAATAGGTTTGCAAATTGTTTGCCAACTTTTTATTTCGTACCTAAAATCACAAGATTTTGCCTGGGAAATCAAGACATTTCAAATTTATAGCCTACAGTTTATTAACAGACGCCCATGTTAATTTGTGTGGTCCTCCCCTCCCTCTCTCTCTCTCTCTCTCTCCCGCCTCTCTCTCTCTCTTGTTCTCCCCCCTCTCTCTCTCTCTCCCTTGTCCCCCCCTCTCCCTCGCTCCCTCTTTCTCTCTTTCTCCCTCTCTCTCTCTCCCTCACTCTCTCTCTCCTGCTCTCTCTCTCTCTCTCTCTCTGTGTCTCTTCCTGTCTCTCTCTCTAAACAGAACAGAGGCTAAACAATTTATATTTTCAGATCAACTGTGTTTCAATAGACAAAAGTGGAGGTAAGATCAAAGACGTAACAGAACTTTCAGAACTATGTTCATCGCAACACTTTCTGGCCATTATTCGATTGCTGTAAGTTGTTTAGTAAACTTCTAACGAATGCATTATACATGTGTTGATTTGACAGCTAAACTTAGTCACCCTTGTTTCCAGCCTCACCTGCCTGCCTGCTTATTCAAGCTGTTTATCGGAGATCACTGATCCAATTCTGACCAAACTTGCACAGTTGGTGGGATCTGACTCTGAACTCTAGTTGTGTACAACAAAAAAATTTGTTGCCTCGGTGACCATAGTCGCCTAAAAACTGTTGGAAATCTTCTGAAATCAGTACTATTCTTGTTTCAGTCTCTCTCTTCCTCAAAGTTGCTGGGGTAATGAAGACGAAACTTATTACTTCGGTATCTCATATAATTATCTAATTTAAGATATTCACCTGAGCTGTCGAACTATACTCACCCACTTGGCTTGTATGTGTCTACATATCTTGTATGGTGTAAGATTGTTAATCTAGGGTGTTATCAATTGTAAAGTTAGCTTTCATTGATACAAACATTTACCAATAAAGGGGAAGAACAGGGAATTTTAAAGTAATTCCCGAAGAGCTTTCCACACAACGTTATATTACTTAGCATTAAGGTCACCTGTTTGAAAGATCTATGTATTTGGAAAACAAACTTCTTAAAGTATTCGTGCCATTCGGTAAAACGGCACCGCAGCACTGATTCACCAGAAAATAATTGTCATTGTTATTATTGTCAGCTTACTCAAAACTCGCAAAAGTTTTTGAGAATAGGAAGATTTCTTTGGAAACAAAAATTAGAATGTTCTCAGCCTTAGTTGAAACTGTATTTCTGTATAACTCTGAGCTCTGGACATTAAAAGCAAATCATAAAGCTGAAATCGATGCATTTCAAAGGTGAAATTACAGAAACATTTTGGGTATTAGATGGCCAAGGAAAATTTTAAACAAAGATCTATATGTTTGATGTTTCAAACAAAAATAAAAGAAGAGCCTTGGACAAGAAAAATAAAAAGACGCCGTTTAAGATGGATTCGGCATATGCTTAGACTACCTGATGGTATTCCAGTGAAGATAGCTCTTCAACAAGCCATAGTACCAGCTAAAAAACCTGCAGGAGGACAAATGTTAACATATTTAGATTTTGTACAGACAGATTTAAGCACTTCAGCATTGATCCTTAGAAATAAATGTACTTGGGGCATTGTGGCGAGCTGGGGGTCCTGGCATAGGGAGGTGAGCAAAATCATGTCACTGGACGTGTGATTCATTGGATGAATGTCAATTTACATTGTCATTTATACTTTTGCTTTGTTCGTGGAGAGTGTGCTACGTATACCCTGATGATTTTTTCAAAACTTTTTAAATGGTGTTATTTTAACTTGTTCTAAATGGTTAACCATCGATAATGGCTGCGCCTAACGGTCATCGAGAGAGCTTCAATTTACAAGTTTTGTACAGTGTTATCGTTTGATCAAGTACTGTATGAAATAAGACAGCATCTAAGTGAGTTTTTAAATTTTTTAAGCTTTATTTATGATGAGCATTTTCTTGTACTTTGGGTTGACACTGCCACAAATGACGACTTTTATCGATCAAATTTGATTTCTGCATGATGTCTGTTTCCTGTATGAATTCATAACTTATCAGAAACGATAGAAAACGTACGACGTTTACAACATCCTGCATTGTACATCATGAATAGATTTATATAACATGTTACAGACAATATTGTTCTTATTTCAGAGATGGCTGCTTTGACGTGGAATCGCTTACGACTCCAAATCAGAAACTTAGAGGCGCTCAAAGATTTCTTGAGGGTAAATTAATAACTTGGAAAATTTTCACACAGTTTTTTGATGATTCGTTTGCTGTTAAGTTTTAAAAAATGTTTGAAATCCAGACAGCAAAAACAAGGAATTTGATTTAGAATTTTCAGTTCGTTTCATAGATTTAAATATTTTACTCTGCCAGCCATTGAGAAATCTG
>JAQGDQ010000752.1:72500-79926 GCA_030141605.1 Tubiluchus corallicola
CTTTGTGTCAGACAAAAAGAGCAAAGAATAAAACAGCTGGAGAAATTGCTGTCTGAAGAAAGACACAGGAGGGAGATTTTGAAAAGCGAAAATGAACACTTAACTGAACAAATTTCTGTTAAAGGTTTGTTGAGTTTAAAGTTTCTTGAGATAATTTGTTAACTTCTTACCCAATAGATGGTAGTCAGCATTGAGAATTGAATGCTTTAAGGTTATAGGTTCAGCAAAGCATGGCAACAAACTTTTACCAAATAATCTAGATTTCACACTGTAGAAATAGTAAGCTTACCGACTTGCGTATTTGACGAAACAGACTTGTTGTATGCCGCATAAAGTCGACAGTAATACTGTCTGTTTGTCTGTGTGTTTGTTTGAGATTGTGGCTGCACTATAAAAGATTTTTTCCTCTAAAGCCTTCTTTAAACACATCACCAGCATAAAATAATAATTCATTGTCCCCCCCCCTGCCTAAAGATTTTCACATAACATTCATTTATTTTATGACATGATAGATTCATGAACAAAAAACATTAACCTTTATGCAACCGTTGAGGCCTAAGGGCTTAAATATTACAAACTGTGCAGAAGCTGAACTATTTTTTCATTCTGCTTTTTATCAGATTCAAAGATTTTTCGTTTGAAAGCTAAGTTATCGTCGCTGAGGGACCTCCCACAGCGAGTTAATAACCTGGAAGCAACGTTGGCTGAGCACAAAGACTGTCCGGAACAGATACAAAAGTATGATACAGATACACAGGTAATTTATTTCAGAGTTTAGTATCTGTATTGGGTATGTTTATGTTGTAATCCAGACTACGTCTTCGTCTCATGAGCCAAATCTCCACAAGCCACCCTTCCTACCCTTTTGAAAATTCTTTTATCCATCACTTCTGTCCTTACTTTGCACAACTATTTTTTTAAATTGCCTAAAAACTTTCGTTTTTTGTTCTTTTTTTCTCATTATTTGGACGTGTTTATATAATGGTGCAAGCACCTAACAAGTTTTACTTCTGGTTCTTGCCATTTATTATATGCACACTGTCATATAATCATCATTATTAATATCTATTTTTTCCCAGTGTTTCTCGATATTGAATTTGTATTTACACTTCCAAATAAATTTAGTATTATATTGTAATTAGGACTAGGACGAACGTCTGAGTTAGAAAAGTATTTGTTGTTTTTGTGACATGAAGAGTTTGGAGAGAATCTTGCATTATAGTAGAAGAGTTCTGATTTATAGGCTGTCCTGTGCAAATGCTATGCTAGGCCTTCGCGGAGACTTCATTGCAGTTCGTCGGTTTTTTGGTTATCGAAACTATTATGTGTGAAGTGATCATCTGCATTTGAAGCTTAAGTGATTCATTTGTAATCTTTAGAACATCTTATAAATCTTTGCAAATTGTTGCCGTGTTTTTTCCGAAAACTTTTTAGCGGCTTGTAAAAGCATTTGTCGTCAGGAGGATCAATTATGTGCGAAATGAGTCTCCATTTCCTTCTCGGATGAACGCCGTTCTGTTTTAATTTCGTATGTTCACGCGCACGAGCTCAAGTTTAGCCTTGCTGTTAGGAGAGGCAACTGTGTTTTCTTTGGCTGAATTTTAACTACTCAGAAATTTAGGGTCAATTTTTTGTATTTAAAACCTCTTTCTTTTAGGTTGCAAGACAAATTGAAATTGCATGAAACCGTTGTCAGTGAACGTGATTGTTTGTTGAAGGAACGTCAGCCATTGTTTGATAAAATCACAGAGCTGGAAGCTCAGGTAATCTATTGATAAATATTGATGTTGCATATTTGTAGTTGTCTACTTTTGTGTTCATTTCCGATTACAAACATGAATTATCAGTTGCAGTAACTTTTAAACATAACTTTGATACTTGCTGACAAAGAAATTCTACGTATTGTGTCTGACAACTGATTTTGCAGTACTTTTCTGCTGTTTTTTTGTACTTTTATTCTGCGTGTAATGTATACGCTCAATCCAAAGTTGCGTTCCCATATCTATGTTAGTTTATTCTGCAAAATACAAATTTTCTGTAGTCTACAATTACTACATCTACAAAACTACTGAAATAAGTGCTAGAAAATAAGTGCTACAGATTACTACGTTACACTAAAAAGCTAAAATGCATACATACATTGTTGGTCCAATATTGAGTCGAGAAAAAGCCAGAATGTCAGTAAAAGGTAGCAGTATAATTATAAGTCAAATTTTAAATGTAACAGAGACGTGTGTACATAACAAGTTCCACCTACACAATGTCAGAGTAGAAAAAGTAGTCTAGCTTGTTGAACTACAGTCTAATATATTGTGGCTTCCAATGCATATACTACCTTGAGAAGGGGTAATGGACCAAAACATTTGTACCTGCAACACTGCGAGAAGATAACCCTTTGATCCTTCTTATTTATTCTCAGCTGTTTGTCTGAATTGCTTGTCCCTCAGCATTTGAATTGCTAATATTTCATTCTTTCTAGTTTCTTTCTGTTTGATCTCTTTCCGCATTTGATCTCTTGCCGTTTTTATACTTTTATATCTCTCTTCGTTGTCTAATCTTGTCAAATCTATCATACTCACTTTTGATTGATTTTGGACGAGAAAGTATATTTGGTGATCTTAGCGTGAAAATGATAAAATACAGTAAACTGTGCTTAACTTGAATTCTTGTGTGTCTCGAACAGATCTCGTGGAACGGATTTTACCTTTCATTTTTCTCGTTGCCAAACATCGTGTAACTCGATTTATCACATAACTAGAACTGAATTCCTGGTACAATTCTTGAGAAATTGACTGAAATTACCTCGCCTATGTCAAGCAGCCTCCCAAGCGAGAAGTCCTATGCAAAAGTGTGCACCACATTCTGATTTTGTCTGCTAGTTTCAACAAAGATTTCTTGTGTAACTTTACCAAAATGCTGCTTAATGATCTTAACGTGGCGTAATGATCATGGTTCAATGCACATCACAATATTATTATTGCTGAATTTCATTAACCATGCTGCTCAGACTAAAATAGAGGTGGACCAGTCATTTTATTTTTGATTATTCATAAAATTTGTTGTTTGATATTTGATTAAAGACAAAGATATTTGATTCGTTTTCTATTCGCAAGCTGCAGACTATTGTCCGCCGTTGATGAGTGACTCAATCTTGTTTTACGAATTACGAATATTGTTTAACTCGTACTTTTGCATAACTCGAACAAATTTTCCGGTTCCGAGGTGTTTGGGTTATTTTGTAGTTTACTGTATTTCTGTATTTTAATGGCCGACAACAGTCCAGTTGTGGATACTGTTTTGAGCGGTTTAGCTGGTGTTCACGCATGCATTTACTCACCCGACTCTGTGTTACTTTGGTGGCAAAGCGTCCACTGTTACCGCTCAGCTAGTTTCAAAAGTCTTGTGTTGAAAACGAAAATGTCTTGTGGTCAATTGTTGAAAATGAATGTCTTGTGGTCAATTGTTGAAAACGAAAATGTCTTGTGGTCATTTGTTGAAAATGAATGTCTTGTGGTCAATTGTTGAAAATGAATATGTCTTGTGGTCAATTGTTGAAAATAAAAATGTCTTGTGGTCAATTGTTGAAAATGAATATGTCTTGTGGTCAATTGTTGAAAATGAATATTTCTTGTGGTCATTTGTTGAAAATGAATATGTCTTGTGGTTAATTGTTGAAAATGAATGTCTTGTGGTCAATTGTTGAAAATGAATATGTCTTGTGGTCAATTGTTGAAAATAAAAATGTCTTGTGGTCAATTGTTGAAAATGAATATGTCTTGTGGTCAATTGTTGAAAATAAAAATGTCTTGTGGTCATTTGTTGAAAATGAAAATGTCTTGTGGTCAGATGATGCATGTGCAGATTTGCTCACGTCGCTATAAACTAACAGTTTATCATTATGAAATATTTTTAGTCTCAGTAGATATGCATCTGCTCTAGGTCGAAACTCTGAATATGGTTAAAAAAGACCTGGAACAGGCAAAAACAGAAAATGAAGAGCTACTTGCCGATGTTGAAGCTCTTCATGAAAACGTCGCTTGTAAGGATTCCAAGTTGGGTAAGTAAATTGCTTTGTGACTTGCAACACTGAAATGACACCTGTGTATGACAATTCTGTTTTTCTATTGTTATGTTTATGCAAGTCATTATTGTCTTATAAACACGAACACATCAAGCTGTGATGCAGTCTGCAATTACCTGTAAAAATTGTTCATTTCTAATCTGAAAAATTAACACTCTTGCTTAATTAAACCTTATATCAGATGGTGCAAAAATTTTGATCACGAAATTATAAGAAGAACGTATCCAAATAGCTTGAAAGTTGTCACATGCAATTACGCTCAAACACGAAAAATTTTAGGTCATTCCCTTAGATTCTTCCAGATACAGAATTAGCAAGCCAAAAAAGCAAATGATAGAAAGTATTTCGCACATCACTATTGCGGGGATGAGAATTTTCCACGGATACGCAGAATTCCGAGTTTTTGGAAGACCAGTAGTGCCATTTTTGTAAATCGTGTAAATTCGTTGAGGAAATTTTTACGGACCCAGTGCATTATTTCACAAGCTGACCGCTAGTTGGCAGGCCGTCACTTTGTTTACATCACGTACATCAGTGTAACCACGTGTATATCGCTATATATAAAAATATGAAATCAATTGTGCGGAGTTATTTGAGTCAATTGCAGACAGTTTTTATATACTTTTGCATAGGAGGGGCCAGTACTTAGGCGTTTTTGAGACAATTAGGTATCATGTGTCCTTGATAGTTGGGTATTTTAAATTATGCATGAAACAAGGTAATTGATATTTTAACTCCATTTAGAGGCTCTCTATGCTCACAAAATTGCACCAAAGCCCCCGGCCTATTTCAGAGTTTTTTAGTATTTTTCATTCTCATCCCTGCTATTGTTAAAATTTACTGAAAGTGCTCAGGATTAAGTCTTATTTTTTCTTGACGACAAATCTTTATCAGTACTTTATTTTCTGTTGTGAAGATCATGATGTAAACTGAATGATTTCTTTATTGTTTTGCTGCCATTTGTATATCAATGTGATGATTAGCTGACATTATTTGATTATTTAATTGATGATTAGCTGACATTGTTCTTACGTTCAAATTTTTTAACGTGCAAAAGCTTTTCAGCCATAACTTGGAAACCACTAAAACTATAAACTTGTAACTCTCGGAGCCAAAAGTTAATAAGTTAATGTACTGTAATGTCATGCTGTGAAATTTCAATCTCTTCTAATATTATTGTAGTCTAAATTTCCGCACATTTTTTTCTGCCCCACCCGATATTTACCGTGTAGCAAACTTGTTTTTTTTTCTTTTTTTCCATGTACGACAGTTAGACGCAAATTCCTGTTGCGTTACACATCATTATTTGTTGCCACGGCAGAATTTCTTTTAAACAATAAAGACAATTAACACTGCTTAGTGTTTAAAGCAAATAGGACCCAATCTTAAATTGTAGATCAAAACATTCTACTCTTTAAAGCCATGAAAAGAAACATGTTTTTTTCAAAAATGACTTACGTGAAAGAATTATTACGAATTAGAAGAATTGCACACATACAATTTCACGTTCGCGCCACTAGTTCTGCGCTGTTACATGCATTTCGCCATTTACTGGTTATATGGGCACTAGCGCCTGCATTTCGGAAACACATTGCACAAAGAACAGGTGCTTTTCCTCTCAGTTAAGACGTGTTAGTTTGTGACGAACTACACATGTTCAACAGCTCATGTGTGATTTTGAAATTTGGATTTTTGTTTAAAACTTGCCTAGTTTTAGTACAACACACTGAATAGCTTATAGTAGCACTGTACTTCAATTTTCACTTTTGCAAACGCGTGCAAACACGCTAATGGAAAGTCTTTGCTGTTGCATTTATGTTAGTTTGTGATGTCATCAACAGTTGGGCTTGCCCGCCATTAATTATGTTATAATTTGTACTTTTTATCGGACTTGAAAATGGGATAGTATATGAAAAATCATCCTGTCTTCCTTTAAGTCTAATAGTCTACTAAATGAACCTACAATGAGCTTCTATTGTGACCGACGTCCGGAACTATATACGTATGCTTTTTTCAGAGACGTTAACTAAAGCTCTCTCCGACAGTCAAGCTGAAATGGACAAACTACGATTGCAGCATAAAGCTGAAAAGAGGGAAATGGAAGAGCGCTTTAATGGTCAGCAACTTAACATCGTAACTCCTTCAGTTATTTACTTTAGTTCAACTGTTCAAATGTTTTCAGTTCTCAGACAGTTCATGTGATTTCGCGTGACTAAGCTTGTTCTTGTGCATTTTATCTTACAAGTCGACATATGATATACATGGCCTTCAGTAGGTTATTTTGATCCAGATTTCGTTTTTTGGTGAGCTTTCCAGTGTTGTTTGTGAATTGCTAATGTTCAATTCAATTCAGTTTTAATTTATTTATCTCTATAATGCTACAATAAAACGTGATTAATAAAAGAATCTCTAATAAGTTTTGAAGAATGGTTAAAATGTATAGATAGATCTAGAACTAGAGAAAGGATAGCGAAACGACTATAAAGTCACCTAGTCTGCTATCCTTTATCGAATGCAGATAAAAAGATTTTTATACACTGGTGGGCATTAATGTTATCAGTTTAATTTATTAAACATTAGTAATTTTTAAAATTATGATATTTTCTATATAATCCAGAGAAAAGAATATACATGTAGTTTAATTGGCGGGCAACAAAATACGGTCAATCTTGATTAAATTAAAAATTGCATATAGATTTTATGTGAAATACAGGTCAAAATTGTTATGAAATGATAAAAACACTTTGGGTTAAAATGCTATTAATCAACAACAGGAGTTAAATACATTTTGATTTGAGTTCAACTTCATTATTTCTAGGCTCATTGATTAAGAACAAATCAATTACTGACTTGGACAATAATACTAAACGCATAATAAGGCAGTACCATAATTTTTGTTCCCAAACCTGAGATTAGTTATGTGATGAATTAGCAATTGCTTTATAATTTTCGTGCTGTTAGAAGCGAAGGCTTTTGTAATGTGTGCCAGCTAATTTTTAGTGTCAGTTCAAAGTTTTACACAACACAATATGATTGTAGGCAGAAAAGTTTTAGTCAGTAACTAGAGCAAAAAAATCAGTAAATCCATCAAAACAAAACAATATCGACTCTTCAAAGAGGTCTTGAATCAAGAAGGACCTATTCCAAAGATGCTTTCAGTGATATTGCACCGGAGATTTCACTGATGTCGCTACTAGCCGGTGCACTCAGCTTTCTCTGTTACGATTATAAAAATTGAATCATAGCCAAATTATTTTCTGTTCTTATAGATATGTTGATGACGCCTCCCGGAGAGAACCTCTCTTGTGTCGTCGAGAAAAATCTAGAATTGGAGAAAGCAGACAT
>JAQGDQ010000752.1:83090-101824 GCA_030141605.1 Tubiluchus corallicola
CCTTGTCAGAAAATATTGTGAATTTGCAGGAAAAACTTTCTTCGCGTGAATGCGAAATTTCAAACTTGCTAAACAGGTTAGAGGAATTGGCAAAATCAAAAGAATCTGTTGACGATCTGCTCGAACAAGAAACGACGCACAGAAGAAAGTTGGAAGAAGAATTGCAAAGCGAAGTTGAACAAAACCTGCAATTATGCAAAGAACGTGATGCTATTCTCATTGAGAATGAGACAACGCTTCGTCAACTGAATGACAAGAAAGAAGAAATTTCTGCAGAACTGTCAATGCTAAGCAAAGAGAATGATTGCCTTTGCAACAAAATAAAAACTTTGGAGGCTCAATGCACAGATCACAAGAATGAGCTCCTTGCAATGAGAGAGAAAGGACAGGCAGTTGAAGCTGAATTTGAAGAAAAGTTTGAAAGTGTAACAACCGAAAATATTGTTCTTAAGGAGAACAAAGAAAAGCTAAGTGATCAGATTAAGGAACTTGTTACTCAAAGTGAATCTATTAACGCTTTGTTGACTGAAGAGAGAGTTCGCTCAGAGCAGCTACGCAAAGATTTAAATGTGTCTAACGGTGCTGCCCAGATTTCCGAGCAACAACGCACCGAGCTGGAAATGAAACTCAACACATTACACGAAGAGTTTGCAGAGATGCAACAGACATTTAATACTGAAAGGAACCTATTAAAAACTGAACTTTCTGAACTTTACAGTGAAAAGGAGCGCTTGATTAACTCAGTTGAAACATCAGCAAAGAAAATGGAAGCTGTGGAAACAGAGTACTATGAGAAGTTAGCTGAACTACAAGCAAAGATCGAAAATCAGCGCATGCAATTTGATGATGAGAAACAAGAACTAATAAGCAAAGTTGAAATGCTGGATGACAGAGAAAAAGAAGTAAACCGTATATTGGAAGATGAATTGTCACAAAGACGATGCCTCGAGGAAGATGTGCATCAGAAAATACAGGAAAAGAATCGTCTTAATGAAGAACTTCTTGCACTTATGGAAGTCAAAGAAAATACGGTCCATGAATTAGAAAAGCAAAAAACTGAGTATGAAAAAATGGTTGTGGAAGTGTCATCGTTAAACAAGACCAACAGTACACAACAGAGTCAGTTAGATTCCATGAAACAACAGGAAAAAGATGTAAATATGACATTAGAAAAAATGACTGAACGTCTTGAGGAACAACAGCGTGACTTTCAAGAGAAATGTGACGCGTTACTGACTGAGAAAGAGACGATTGCTAATTTGTTTGAGGAAGAAAGAAGGAAATTCGACGATCAAATCAAAAGTCTCTCTGGTGAGAAGGAATTGTTTGATGATTTACTAAAACAGGAAATGATCGAAAAAGATCAGCTAACTAAAAGCCTGGAGGATAGTGAAAGCAAGAGATTGACGTTGGTTAAACAGGTAGAGGATTTTGAGTTGGAAAAGAGAAATGTTGAAACCTTGTCAGAAAATATTGTGAATTTGCAGGAAAAACTTTCTTCGCGTGAATGCGAAATTTCAAACTTGCTAAACAGGTTAGAGGAATTGGCAAAATCAAAAGAATCTGTTGACGATCTGCTCGAACAAGAAACGACGCACAGAAGAAAGTTGGAAGAAGAATTGCAAAGCGAAGTTGAACAAAACCTGCAATTATGCAAAGAACGTGATGCTATTCTCATTGAGAATGAGACCACGCTTCGTCAACTGAATGACAAGAAGGAAGAAATTTCTGCAGAACTGTCAATGCTATGCAAAGAGAAGGACTGCCTTTGCAACAAAATAAAAACTTTGGAGGCTGAATGCACAGATCACAAGAATGAGCTCCTTGCAATGAGAGAGAAAGGACAGGCAGTTGAAGCTGAATTTGAAGAAAAGTACGAAAGTGTAACAACCGAAAATATTGTTCTTATGGAGGACAAAGAAAAGCTAAGTGATCAGATTAAGGAACTTGTTACTCAAAGTGAATCTATTAATGCTGTGTTGACTGAAGAGAGAGTTCGCTCAGAGCAGCTACGCAAAGATTTAAATGTGTCTAACGGTGCTGCCCAGATTTCCGAGCAACAACGCACCGAGCTGGAAATGAAACTCAACACATTACACGAAGAGTTTGCAGAAATGCAACAAACATTTGATACTGAAAAGAACCTATTAAAAACTGAACTTTCTGAACTTTACGGTGAAAAGGAGGGCTTGACTAACTTAGTTGAAACATCGGCAAAGAAAATGGAAGCTGTGGAAACAGAGTACTATGAGAAGTTAGCTGAACTGCAAGCAAAGATCGAAAAACAGCGTGCGCAATTTGATGATGAGAAACAAGAACTAATAAGCAAAGTTGAAATGCTGGATGAGAGAGAAAAAGAAGTAAACCGTATATTGGAAGATGAATTGTCACAAAAGCGGCATCTTGAGAGAGATGTGCATCAGAAAATACAGGAAAGCAGTCGACTTAATGAAGAACTTCTTGCACTTATGGAAGTCAAAGAAAATACGGTCCATGAATTAGAAAACTTAAAAACTGAGTATGAAAAAATGGTTGTGGAAGTGTCATCGTTAAACAAGACCAACAGTACACAACAGAGTCAGTTAGATTCCATGAAACAACAGGAAAAAGATGTAAATATGACATTAGAAAAAATGACTGAACGTCTTGAGGAACAACAGCGTGACTTTCAAGAGAAATGTGACGCGTTACTGACTGAGAAAGAGACGATTGCTAATTTGTTTGAGGAAGAAGGAAGGAAATTCGACGATCAAATCAAAAGTCTCTCTGGTGAGAAGGAATTGTTTGATGATTTACTAAAACAGGAAATGATCGAAAAAGATCAGCTAACTAAAAGCCTGGAGGATAGTGAAAGCAAGAGATTGACGTTGGTTAAACAGGTAGAGGATTTTGAGTTGGAAAAGAGAAATGTTGAAAGCTTGTTAGAGCACACGAAAAAGGAGTTTGAAAAGCAGCACTCTGAACTCATGAAGAAATACGATCAACTTTACGAGGAACGTTCATGTATAAGACAAGAGTACGAATCAGTTAACAGCGAAAAAGAAAATCTTATTAGCTTATTGGAGGAGACAAAAAGGCAGCTGGAAGATGCACGTCTAGAGCTAGGTGAACTTCAGACAGAAAAAGAGCGAACTGAGGTGTCCTGCGTTGCTGAAAATAGGATGCTAGTTGCTGAAATCGATTCATTGAAGCACGAACTAGATTCTGTGTCAAAAGAGCAAACGCATCAAGAGGGAAGATTCGATTTGGTCGTTAAAGAGTTCCATCAGCAGCAGAGAAATAACGAGGACGAGAGGAAGAATCAAGAAGAACGTTTTTCAACCGTAATCGGGGAGCTGCACGAAAAGCTGGATACTCTGACAAGCGAAAAGAAACAGCTTCTTCAGCAGCTGTTTGCAGAGCGTGAGAAGGCTTTCGAGGAGATAACTACTGCAAAAGAAAATATGCAGAACTTGAACAAGTCACTAGCAGTTATGCAGTCGAGAAGGGGGCAGCAGAAAAAGAGCTCAACAATCTTCGCGAGAGAGTACTGAGGGAGAGGGAACAGTATGAAAAAATCCTTAAGGAAAGGGATAGCGAGCACAAAGCCAAGGTAGAAAAATTGTGCCTACAGTCTGAAAAAGACTTGAATGTGACAAAGGACACTTACAACAAGAAATTTGAGAAGATGAAAATTGAAATGGAAGAGCTGCAGATGCAAATTGACGAGCTTTCGTTGGCATCGTCGACAAAAATTCGAAAGTTGGAAGCGAAAAGCGTCACGCTGGAGAATCAGAATGAAGCGCTGAAACAGAAATGCGCCAAAACGGTCAGGTCTTTCGAAAAAGAACGGGAAAAATCTGAAAACCAGGCGCTAAAGATGCACGAGCTGGAGAGGAAGTTGGCACTCGTTCAGAAAATTTTGACCCAGGAGAAGAGCTTGCAAGAGAAGATGGAGTCTCTACGGGAAACTAACGATAAGCTCACGTCAGAACTGGCTTCGTTGAAGACCACGTCTGAGCAAAAATACCAACGAATGAAAAAACATGCGCAGGTATTATTTAATTATTAATTAAAGTGCAATACAACACTTCTTAAGTAAAGCTTGAGAAATTTCGTACATGCTGTCTTATTGCATACCGAGCCTGCATTAGTAGTAACGCTTTTAAACCCCATGGTGACTGTTAGGCTGATGGCCAATTTAATGTTAAGTCGATTAAAACTAGTTTACATAACACATAACATTTGAAAAAAATAATCAGAGCATTTGTAGCACACTCTTCATTAACTGAGCAAAAGTTTAGATTACTTCATCCTATCCATACAACTTAATAATGTTTTTTTTGGTGAATCAGTGGTGCACACTAAGATGGCGACGCAGTGCCATTTTACCAGATGTTGCAAACATTGTAAATTATTTTTTATTCTTAAATCATTTTAAGATAAACTTGCAAAGTAGTTTTCTTAAATGTGACACTTTAGCGTTTTATTTAGATAAGTTTCTACGTAAACATGAATATGTATGTGTATTACAGGTTTACAAGGACCAAGTCGAGCTTTTGCAAAAGCAGCTAGACGAGCACGACAAGGTCTCGAGCGACACACTAGACCACCTGCGTAGCATGACTCAGGAAAAGCTTGAACTGCAGAAACAGCTGGACAGCCAGAGCAATACGTCTGTTAGGTAAACCGGATTTTATACATTCAGTGCATATGTTCTTTGAGGTCATGTGAAGGTCATAGTAGTTACTTGTTATAGTTGCTATTCGCTTTATTCTCATTAAAATCCATTCACGTGCTTTTTAAAATAATAGCTATTTAGACGCATAGCGACACACATTTAGAGAAACTAAAATTACACAAAATTTAAGTGTGAACTCGAATCTGAGAAACTATTATGTTTGCAGCAAAAGAGCCAATATGGCTGCCAGTGCATGATTTTTGCACAGTTCTTATTTTGAGAAATAAAACTATTAACTACTTTGCTCTGCTGTCCCCCTTTAGCACAGCTTATGATCAAAACTTTTACATTTTTCTATTTTCATCGCTAAACGTTCTGTAATTCTTACAGCGAAAGTCAATTTCTTCATTCAGTCGTGTTCTTAACAAAGTCGTAAGACAGCGAATTAAAATTCACCATTTTGCTGTTAAGCTGATAGGAGACTTTTGTTTTTATATCCTTTACTAGACCTTTACTATGCAGTTTTTCATTTCTTTATAATAATAGTTTATTCAGTTAAGTTGCTGCAGAATCTGGATTAAGACAAGAATTAAAACAAGATTGACAAAAATGAATTTAAATGTGGTTAGTGTACAAGATCTGAATTTGGTGAAACACGTCTGTGACGGGAAGACAAAAGAATTTCCTTCATAGCGTATTGTGTTCTCAGAAATCTTTATTTCTGTATATAAAAAAATGAAAATAATAAATTTGACTGCTTTCACTGCTTACAAATGTATAATAATCTAATTATTATAATTTAAGACAATAAAAGTAAATATGACTCACATCGTGTGGCTATAACAACTTAATACATCCTTGGAATGTCATACTGGTTTACAGCAAATCAGGTAGAGACAATAATTACTTGAAAATTTATCTAAACATTATTTAACATTTGATGAGGCTTCTGTAAGCGTGTTTAGTGAGGCACAACCTAATTTACAACTTCACAGGTAAAATTACAGGTGAGTTCACATATGTCATAGGTGCTGCCACCTACATGTTAAGGCCAGAAACTGACCTTAACAATGCGTATCAAATGAAATAAAAACATTTAAATTATGAATTATGAAGTGATGCAAATTAAAATTTCAAGATTTATTTTCTTTTAGCCAACATAAACATTCGAACAACTACAGATTTGTACATTTCTGTAACAATTTAAGACTAACTTGATTATAATTACATTAAAGCTATGTGGCTGATGGAACGTGAAAATGGCAGTAATTAATACAGTCATATTAAAGCCCACCTCGAGAAGAAATAGAAAAGGAAGAAGAGAAGGATTGATTAAGAGGAGCAGAGAGAAGAAATGCACAGAAATCTGAAAAATCTTAAAATTTTGAAAAAAAATTGATTTTCTAGAAAACCCTGCAACCTTTTGTCGCAAATCGTTGCTATGTGTTGCCCTCTAACAGAGTATGTTATAGTACAGTATAGTACTTTTATAAAGTATGTTTGATAGCTTTGACAGGGGGTCATTAAATATTAAAGTTTAACACACAGTATTTGAGCAATTAATAGAGGGCGAGACTGCTTTTTTATACACTCTTAGACTAGAGTCTTCCAAACCCTGGCAAGTGATTTCCACAACTGATCTAACTACAGATTTATAATATTAAGTTTAATGATTATTAGAGACATATTTACGGTTATGCCTACTTTTGTACCTACTGTACCTGCAGTACGCTTTCCATGAAATTTACGATTATCTTCATTGAGCTTGAATGCACGCTGAAAGAAACGCTATCGGAAATCTAATTCCAGATGTTCTTGATGTATGCAGCAATATTCAGTTAATTCAGTTTTAAAATTGATTTTTAGTCATATTTTGTATATTGGTATTTCCAGCGTATCGAGTCGTGCTCGTGGCAGCAGCAGCGAGTCGCAAGACGTTTCGGTTTTGGATAATTCTTACATGAATAACGTTTTCAATACGCCGGCCACCGAGAGTCGGTCACAACGAGGTATTTTTTGCCTGTAGTAAAAACTAGTGCTAAGAGATCAATCTTGGGTTTGTTTAATAACTCGTGTAACACATATCAGATACGCTGTAGCTGGATGCTGAAAGCTGAGTCAGTTGCTACTGCATCATCTGACTCTCACAGTAACCCAGCTAGCTCGGCTGAAGCTGAGTCAGTTGCTACTGCATCATCTGACTCACACAGTAACCCAGCTAGCTCGGCTGAAGCTGAGTCAGTTGCTATTGCATCAACTGACTCACACAGTAACCCAGCTAGCTCGGCTGAAGCTGAGTCAGTTGCTACTACATCAGCTGACTCTCACAGTAACCCAGCTAGCTCGGCTGAAGCTGAGTCAGTTGCTACTGCATCATCTGACTCACACAGTAACCCAGCTAGCTCGGCTGAAGCTGAGTCAGTTGCTACTGCATCATCTGACTAACACAGTAACCCAGCTAGCTCGGCTGAAGCTGAGTCAGTTGCTACTGCATCATCTGACTCACACAGTCACCCAGCTAGCTAGGCTGAAGCTGAGTCAGTTGCTACTGCATCATCTGACTCACACAGTAACCCAGCTAGCTCGGCTGAAGCGGAGCCAGTTGCTACTGCATCATCTGACTCACACAGTAACCCAGCTAGCTCGCCTGAAGCTGAGTCAGTTGCTACTACATCAGCTGACTCACACAGTAAATCAGCTAGCTCGGCTGAAGCTGAGTCAGCTGCTACTACATCAGCTGACTCACACAGTAACCCAGCTAGCTCGGCTGAAGCAGAGTCAGTTACTACTACGTCATCTGACTCACACAGTAACCCACCTAGCTCGGTTGAAGCTGAGTCAGTTGCTACCACATCAGCTGACTCACACAGTAAATCAGCTAGCTCGGCCGAAGTTGAGTCAATTGCTATTACATCAGCTGACTCACAGAGTAAATCAGCTAGCTCGGCTGAAGCTGAGTCAGTTGCTACTACATCAGTTGACTCACACAATAAATCAGCTAGCTAGGCTGAAAATTATCAATCTGCTAAGCCACACGACACCTTACACATGCTGTTATGTAACAACATTAGCCTTTTTTCTAGGCTGTTATGTAGTAATTTAGTCAGCTATGATGATCTCTCATTTTGCTGTAGTTTGAAAACTTTTGTTAATTGCTAATGTTGGATTAATGATAAATAATTAACAGTCATTGAACTCTAGAAGAATTTTGCACCCTTTCAATCTTTCACCCGGGGACTATTGCTTTTGTACAGTTTTTAGTCATAGTTTGTAGTACGTTTAGGCATAGTTTTTGTAGTATGAATTGTGTGCATGTTTAGCCTGTTATTTATTATCTATTAGTTTAATGTTATTCACTTTAGTCTGCTGTTTGTCATCTGTTGCTAGTTTAATATTATTCATTTTGGACAATAGTCTAGTTGTGATTGTTGATAATCATTGTCTGTTAATAGGACGAAATAAAGGATTTACCTATATTTTTGAATTGGGCTTGAATTTTGTTTCTTTACGTCTGGTGACTTTTCGCTTTTGTGTCGCTTGACAAATCGATTTTGTGTTTTGTTAAGAGTCAACAACCTAACTGTTTTACTCTGTAAAGAAAATAGTCAAGATGGCAAACTAACTCTTTAAATACGTGAAATAAAAAGTAGTCTTTTGTGCTTATTCGATATATCTTGCATTCATTCATGTATGCAGACTGGAAAATCAAGGCAAAATGCTAGACAAAATACATTAACAATTTGACGCTTTCATTTTGTCTAAAATCGAATATTTTTCTATAAGCGGTGTTCCATTAATGCCCAAATTTTCGGCAAAACAAAATGTTTATATTTGCATAGACATGTATGTGTTAATGCACCTGAGCTTTGACTATTGTAACAACCATTTAAAATCAACTTTCTATGACAAGTTTTCTGGAATTTTTTTGAATGAGTCTTTCTGTAGCTATGGGTTTCGGCAGCTTTTGAAAGTAAAATTGCTGTCTGAATTGTGCATTGTTGTCATACCATCATATTACATTTGACTTTCGTTTGCTGTGAGTGTCGTAACTTGCAGTTAGCTGTCGTTAATTGATAGGGAGGTAGAAACTGTTGTCGCATGGTGTTTCATTGCGCATTGTGGCAAGTAACGTTTGTATCATGTTACAAGATTGTAAGCAAAATAGAGTTTTGTTGTTTTTCAGCCGAAGCGGACAACTTGAAGCGATTCATCAGCAACTATATTTAATGGTGTTGAGGCAGTTCCAGCAACATTAGCATGTATATAATCCCAGCTTCTTTATCTATATGTGGTAGCTTCCAAGCTGTTTCCTTTTATAATAATTCTTTGTACTTGTCCTTTAAATAAGTACTTTGGAAGTGCTTATGGTAGTGCTAGATTAGTGACATTGTTACAATAGATTGCAGATTTATTTGTAAAAAACAAACTTGCATGATGATAATTAAATCATGTATTGATTGTCTAATGATTGTCTAAATCTATGTCCTGGAGTCGTAGTGGTTGATCACTCCAACGGAGATAGTCTAACAATTTAGTCATAAAGGCTTCGTAAAAATCATTAGCATACGATTTGAATGTTCCTGTTTATACCAATATATGCTCAGCCCCATAATCAAGTCTTAACACGCTGGTAGCTTAAAGCTTTTTTGACTCAAGGTTTTTTTTAAAATTCCGATTGACGCGCATGTCAATCGGTATAACAGGTGTACAAATTCCATGTTAACTATCTGATCATTTTTCTACTTGCATATCCGAATTTTTGTTAAATCGACTGTTGTATATTATTACTAATAAACTAAAGTAATATATACTAAAAAGACCAAGTTTCTGATATTGTTTTCAGAGATGCCACATGTACAGTAAGTGTGTGCACAAAATTTCTGTTATTCTTAATCTGCTAAGAATCTTTATGGACACATTTGTATGCAGTCAGTGATACTGACTACAATGTTTACTGATTTTGTTAGAACTCTCTTCAAGAGCCTCATCGGACATGCATGTGCAAGGTTTCCTGCAATCAGGGGGGACCATAAAAGATTGCCAAAAACCAGGCTTAGTCTAAAATCAAACATCCAATTACATGTAGATCAAATATATTCTTGTTTTAACAATTATACCGAAAGTTATGCTATTACAAACTTTGCAAAGCGATGTTAGTTAATAATTATTAGTTACAATAGTAGTTATGAACCTTCCAAAATCCTCATTTATATTATTAATGAATCGGTTATGAAAGGTGTCACATGGCTGTGGATGCGGAACGCTGCATGTTTTCATGACCATATAATCCAGTCCTATTTTTAATTGCTTCAGGACTGCACCATTCAAAATAGGTCTTATAAGACCTGACTTTTCTGCTACTGCTTGAGCACAGACATAATTAAATAATTATAAATTAGATACTGTTCTATTCAGGAGAATCTCGGCTATCCAATCATGCTATTTTGAACATTTATAAGTGATTTAATTGGATAAAATTAGGAAAAACACCCTTTCCAGGCACTCCAACTTAGCCTATTGAGTAACTTAGCTTAGTACACATTTGCATGATCGTCCAAACTTTTATTGATACCTCGCTTGCTACAGCCCAAGAATACCGCCCACTGCTGTTCCAGGAAAAACCAACCAATCGATCATGGACAAATTAAGGTCGTTTCACCTTTTAAGAGAAATTTCTCCTTAAAAACAGAGTAGACTTGAGGCCCAAGTGTATCAGCATGTTGTGTCTGGGTAGTTGAAATTTTCTGCATTAGCCGATTTCACACAAGTGATACTGCACATTGTTACAGTGTAAACACTGAAGTTGCTGCAAGCTTTTTTCAATTTTTCTCATCAAAAATCGATTTTTAATGTCTAAGGTCAGCAAATGCATTTCATATCTAATTCTGCATGCAAATCCTTTGTGTGAGGAGTAGAAACCTACAAAAATTATCAAATATAACGTAATAGCTGCTTAATGAGAGTAGTTTTTCATGAACGCATGCAAAATGTAGTGGGCACAGTCCTGAAGGAGTTAGAGCACACATTACGTTATAATGAAGTGTTTTCTAAAATGGGTTGCAGTATAAATACTAATACTATGTCAGCGAGATACAGACACCCATCCATATTTGCTTGACTTATAAATTCAAATTATTCCAATACTTGAAAACTTGACAATTGAGTGCCGCAAAGTGGTAACTTTGCAATGTACATCATGCGTTTAATGAAGACTGTTTTTGTACATAAACTATTAACTTGCAGCAATTTTTCTATCAACGTTACTGCACGTCTACAGCAGAATTTGCCATTTTGTCAAAATGCGCTGAAGTTCCTGGCCCAAACGGTTTGCAATTCCAAATTCAGCATCGAACAGTAAACTAGTGGTAATGTGATCAAACCTATGCAATGACATCACCAGGCATTCAATCGGTATACTGCAGTGACAGTAACAGCACTAACACTGCTAAATCACTCCAGCTATTTGCTGATTCAGCAATAAAATTTCCCATTTCTGAAAAGCCATCGCCCCACCTGAGCAAAATACGAGCATAATCGAACGCTCCTGTGATAATAGTAATCTGACAGCTCTAAACAACCTGGACTCAGTTTGCTTAAATTCATTTTACGCGTACATTAAGTAGAGTTCACTGAATACACTTTAAGTAATGTTTGTTTAACAAGAGCAAGAATATAGTGTCGCTGTTAAAGACTGCTAACAAAAAACTATCAGTATAAATCAATTTATCACTTTCAGTAGACATTCTTACAGTAAAAAAAGCCACCAAAACACCTCCTTACAAATCAGCATCATCAGAGTAGATCAAAAAGTTAGGAATAACAGGCAACTAGCTTTGCATAAGCATACAGTAGTGTACATTAGGCTTAGTGAAAAACCTAATTAAGCATAAACAATAATATTTTTGGCATTACAGTGGTGACTTTCAATGTAATGCCATCATTAGTGAAAGAAAAATATCAAAAAAATGTTTCCGCATCATTCGCATTATAGAATAATAAATATTATAATTATCTTGCCGCAGTTCCAGCGGCTACTCCTACCTACCTTTAATAATGCCAGGCAATAGTACTAGTAGTAGGTGCAGATGCAACTGTGGTTCAAAGGGAGTATTTCATATACAGGTAGACACTTACAGGGATTTGCCGGCTTTTAAGTGGTGGCGCAATTTCCCTCAAAGCACAAATACAAGAATGCCTTTTCCAAAGAAATAAGAACCTAGATGGTAACTATCTGTAAACGGTTCTCTCTCAAATGCCTTTTGAAACTGTCAACTGATGAAGCGCTGATGGTTGATGATGAAAGATGATTCCATGGTTGAACTACACGATGCCCTAAGAAGTGTGGTCTGACGTTGGTTCTATCTGGTTGCACAAATAACTTAGACCATACAACCAATTTTTATTCCAGAATGAACAACAGCTTCATTAAGACGAATTATTACTGCTGCATTTCTTTATAGCACCTTGCACTTAATCATGCCAATGCGACGGTTTACTTTTCCAATGATATGGTTCGCATGGGAATTCCATATAAAGATATATTAATATCATTTTTCTAATGAAGAACTAATGATGGCATGTTTTATGTAGAGCCAAGCCACCAAAAACTAAATTCTGTAAATGAACAATATAAAACTACAGTGTTTCTTAGGACTCTTGTCCTACACTGGCCTCACACATTTTCTTCTATAAAACATAGTGTCGTTAATTGGATAATTTGTATTCATTTACATGTGTGAAATAAATATGTCTTATAACGTATCTTGTATCTTATTACTCCCAAGTCTCAAATACAACTTTTTTCAGCTATTTGAGCATTATTTAGAAAGTAAGGTGTAATAGATTTAGGGTGTATTCTAAGTAAAGCACATTTACTGGGTTTAACTGCTATTGACCAATTTACTGCACCAGTCTAAAATATATAACGATCAAGATCGTCCCAAATTTGACGAAAGGGCTTTGAATCATCAACAAATAATGGGATGCTAGTCCCTGGGGAAATACAATCAGTGATATCATTAATGAAAGTAAGGAAGCTGTGTGGGCCTCTCAAGGTTCCGTGGGGGATACCGCTTATAACGGGACGCCATTCGGTGGATATACTGGTAAGATATACATTTGCGAAACCTGTCGGTAAAATGTCGAAAACTCATCTACCTTTCGTTTGTCAAGTCGAATTTTAATTTCTGCCCCGTAATCTGGCATTTCTGTAGTACATCAAATAGCCAGAAGTTAGAGCATTTGAATTTCAGAGCGCTCCATCTAGTTTATAATGATTTCGAAAGTACCTACGAAAATCTATTGTTTAAAGACAATTTTGTGTCTCTTCAACTTCAGAGACAACGTTCTCGTCGAAGTATTCAAGATTTTGTCCAAAAACTGCCCGTCCTATCTCTATGGACTGATAGAGGAACGAAAGCAAAACCGCTACTTCCGCAGAAAAATGAACACTGCCGAACACCCCACATATGATGGTGTTACATATGGCAAGAAAAGTTTCTCCTATTATGGAGCCACATTGTGGAATGAATTACCAAACTGTCTCCGAATGGCTGAAAATCTTGGGGAATTTAAACGTCTAATTAACTCATTTACTGGTGTATTCAATTCAATTCAAGAGTTTTATTCATTTTGCACATTGCATCATTACAATTAGCATTAAAATACAGATAATTTTCCATTTGAGTAAATATAAATATAAATATGAATAAATGCAATATTATTAAGAAATTTCATAATGCAGCATATACATGTGCAAATTTCATTACAGAATAATTTTTTGATGCATACAGTTTGAGCCTAAAAGCATAGCTTGACAGGCCAAACTGTATGTGGAAATCTTAAAAAAAAAATGGGGGGGGGGGGGGAGTAGTGAATGAAAGATGAAATGGAGCGAGAAACTAAGAAAAACTGTGATCATGGTTACAAAGTGTTCAGTATCCTGTTAAACATAGTCACGTTATATTAAGATTACTGCAGCAAAAAATGCAGGTTATTACCATTATCAAATTGTGTTACTCTTCAATACTTTTGAAATATTTCTTTTCTGACGGGTTTTTTAAAAGTTAAAAGGGAGTGACTACATTTCGAATTGCGGCTTAGTCTGTTCCATAGGACTGGCCCCATATAGCTGATGAAGTGTTTCGCCATATTTGTTCTACAACGTCTTGGTATATATTCATTATGTCTGGTATTGTATTTTTTTACATTTATCTTGACTGGATTTTCAAAAAAAGTTGGAAATAAGTTGTTGTTGGTTCTATACATGTATATACATCCAATTCAACATTTAATTTCGTTGGTATTTCACCTGTAAGAAAAGATAAATTAATTAAATATTGCAAAGGTTTAGAGATGTAGTCAATGGTGTCTATTACGACTTTAGGTAACATTTTGTCCTTACCAGGACCTTTATTCCGATTAAACGATTTGCAAGTATTTATTATATCATTTTCTGTTACTGCACTAATAAAAAAGCTTTGTCGGTAGGTACCTTTAAGATATGTACATGGATTTATGTTTGTGTTTTCAATTTGTTCTGATAATATTGGTCCAATATTGGCAAAGTAATCGTTAAAAGCATTTGCCACCTCTACATTATTTTTAATTAATTTATTGTTTATGAACAACGTAATGGGTCGATTTTGCCTTTCTTTATGCATAATTTCTTTCATTGTATCCCATGTCTTTTTTATGTTATCTTTAACTGTCATCAATCTATCCCTATAATACTGACATTTTGATGCTTTTATAACTGTATTAAGTTCATTTCTATATCGTTTGTATTCTACTTCAGATACGTCATTATTTGTCTTGTTCACCAGAGAACGATACATTTTATTTTTCCGCTTAACACTTACTAAAATTGCTGTAGTGATCCAAGGTTTTTTTGCTGCTTGATGATTGTTATTGCTTTTCTGTAGTTTAATATGTTTGTTATAGATATCAGAAAGCTTAGTATGAAATAAATTGTATGCGTCTTCGGTATTAGTTGCAGAATATAAATCTGACCAGTCACATTGATTTAAATCTTGGATAATTTTGTTTTTTATATGAACATTATAAATATGTTTGCGCACGTATTCCTTACTGTATGTTTCAATTTTGAGATCAATAATTAAAAAAATTGGGAGGTGATCTGTTATATCTGTTAGAAAAATACCTGATTTATACTTATAATCTAGTGCATTAGTAAATATATTATCAATTAGTGTTGCTGAATAAGGCGTAATTCTTGTTGGTCTTGTAACAGTAGGAAACAGATAATTGGTCAGCATTGTGTCTAAAAAGTGTCCGGTTTCGTTGTGAGAAGCGTGGTTTATTAAATTTATATTATAGTCTCCTAGTAAGAAAATATGTTTGTTTTGTCTATTAACAATTGCCATAGTGTTCTGTATTTTGTCTGTAAAATGGTTAGGATTTTCACCAGGTGGTCTATATATTACTCCCATTATTGTATTTTTATTCTTGCTGCGTAATTCAATGAAAAGTGATTCTATGTCTGGATCATTGATGTGGCATAGGTCTTTTCTCACTGTATAAGGTATGTCTTTCCTTATAAGCAAGCCGACTCCACCACCAGATTTGTGTTTACGATTTATACATTCAAATTCATATCCAGGCAGGGAAATGGTTACTCCTGAATCATCTTGGAGCCATGTTTCTGATAAGGCAATAATTGAAAAACTTATAGTTAATGATTCTAAATATACATTTAAATAATCAAAATTAGCTTTTAGGCTACGAATATTAACATGGATCATAGACAGTGGTGTATTGAAATCAGTGTTACTGTACAAAGATGTGAACTGATCTTCATCATAGTAATTGCTTTTTGGTATTAAGTTTGGTGTATTAAAAAAATTTAAATCAGGATCTGCCATATTCGTGATATTATTGCTATCATCTGATTCAGTGCAAAAGAGATTTAAATTATAATCGCACAAGATAGAACCAATATTTGAAAAACGTGCAATATGTTTAAATTCTTCGTCATCTGGTATATTATTAAATGGGAAAATGGACTGTAGGCAAAGATGGCAAAACCATTCATTATCATCTGTAGCCAGGTCATTATAATCGTCAACAGATAACGGTGAGCATCTTAGGTGAATCCACCTATAACAGTTGTCACATCCTAGAGCCTTTTGGTTATGTTTAACAGGTTTCTCGCAAGCGGGACATGAGAATGTTATCATATGAATGATGTAGGTAAAGAAGGTGAGTAATTGCTAAAAAAGAAAAAAATGCAAAAAAGACTAAGGTAGTAATTAGGGCCGACTTATTTGCCTATATCTTCCACTTTGATTTAAAAAAAGATAAATAAAATAATTGCTTCAAATTATCAAATTAATATATCCTGGAGCATATAATTTGCACATGTATTTTGGATTGTTGATGTAGTATGAATTCTTTGATTATACAGTAAAGTACACAAAAATAGTCTCATGTTTAGAAATATGGTTCCACTTAAATTTGACTGTTAATGATATATAGACAGAAAATAACTTGCCAGATATTAACTAATCACGATACGTAGCACTAATACAGTTTAATTACATATCCATGTTGCTAATAAGTGAAAATTGAAACAAAGTAACTATTATTTATGCATATCTTTCTAAAAAGGGTTAAATTTAATATGGAGTTAAGCATGAATTTAGGCATAAATTTACGTTAAGCTGTCTCGCCATACAAAAAAATAGAGTCACTTCTGTATTAAAAATATTACACGCTAGTAGGGTAGATGTTACACCTCTGGCCGATTTCCCCCCCTCCTTTGGCTGCCCGGGGGGGGACACCCCTAAAAAAGTGCAAAAATCCGGAAACACCCCTAAAAAGTGAAGTGGCTCTATTGTCGTGCTAGTTAAGTGACCAATTTAAGGATTAGGAGTGACGGTTGGTCGACGGGCCACGCCCCCCTCGGCTGCCGGGGGTGGGAACAAAAATCACCCCCCCTAAAAAAGTGAAGTGGGTCTATTGTTGCGCTAGTTAAGTGCCCGATTTAAGGATTAGGAGTGACGGTTGGGACTCCCGCACGCTTTGGGGGGGGGGGGTGCGCCCGGCGAGAACACCCCCCCTCCGCGGTAAATGCAGCCGTCCGTTCGACACGCGCTCGCTGCGCACTTTGCTCCACCCTAATTGTACCTAATCCGGTAATCGACTCTCGCCGCCTAGCTGGCCGCTAGCTAGATAATGGGCTAAAAGATTTCTCTACCCACGTGCAGCAGTGCACAGTCTCGTCGTCGTTAAATGGTTAGGATGTTCTTTTATGCGAGTCTAAATTGCCATACAATTTTTAAAAATTTTACCCCACCCTCATCCGGGTTAGAATGTTCTTTTATGCGCGTCTAAGTTGCAATACAATTTTTAAAAATTTTATCCTACCTTTATCCGAGATGGATGGATGGATGGATGGATGCCGTCGCCGAAAAGCCTCCTTCGCTCCATCCAATGCGGTCGCATCGTGCAACATACAGTCTACTCACACGCGCACACACCACCGAGCACGACTGTTAGCATGGGCCGACCATTAGCACGAACGTTACCACGTGTAACATACAGTCTACTCACACGTCGCCGAGCATGATTAATTTCTGGGTTTCTTTATTTTTTTGTCAACTGTATCCAACGATGATGATGATGACGACGATGATGATGATGACGCGGTATTACCTAAAGCAGAGTCTGATCTTTGGTCGTCATCCACTTTTTTATCCGACAGAACAATAATAACTAATGTTAGTTAAAATTATCTTTTCATTTTGTAAAATCTTTCTATCTGTACTAACTCGCATGTTTAAACCCGCAACGAATGCACTCATCTGATCAGGCGCCAAGGCAGGCACGTGCCTATTTTGTAAAAATCTTTCTATCTGTACTAACTCGCATGTTTAAACCCGCAACGAATGCACTCATCTGATCAGACGCCAAGGCAGGCACGTGTCTATTGCTTAATCCGGTAATTGACTCGACTACCTAGCTAATGAGGGCTTAATCCGTTAATTGACTTGCGAGACATGACACCCGCGACTATTTAAGTGCATGTACCTGTTTTTTTAAAAGCCCGTTGGAATGTACAGCAAGCAGACAGTAGGACAGCTGCGATCTAGATAATTGAATGCCTGCAGCCTTCTAGTCTGCATGCATTTCAACGAGTCAGTATTTTTTAGGTGAGGATATATATATATATAATCCCAAAAACTCACAAGTTGCATTAGCCACATTTTTATTGAATGATTTCTTTTTTGACAATAGGGTATTTAAAATTTTACTTTTATCTAGATTAGATGTACAAAGAGAAAAAAACTGAGGCGCTTTACTATTAGACTAAAATTGCCAGAGACTGAAGTGTATTTACTTTTTAAAATATTCTTTTATCTTTATCCTGATGGGGTGTACCTTTCCTCGGGTTGACAAAAAACGATGTTGGGTGGGGGACCCATTGCTCGTTGATGACGCCGCTGTTGTTGTTGTTGTTGCTGTCGATGTTGTTGATGTTAGCGGTGGCGACATATTGCTAGCAGACGCGACCCGAATGTTGACATTGTGCTGCTGTAATCTCGACGGTGGTGGTGGCGGCGTCGGTGGCGCTGTTTTAGGTACAGCTGCTGTTCTAGTCATCATTCTAGCAGTGATGATCGGAAGGTGATGCAATCTTGGAGGTGGCAGCACTGCTGCTGCTGCTGCTGCTGGTGGTGCTGTTGCAGACGTCTTGGTGCTAGGTAATACCTGGTCCTCGTCTTTGTTCCTCGTCATCGTCATCCTCGTTGTCAAAACCGTCATTGTCATCTCCATCATCATCATCATCATTATCCTCTTCCATCATCGCGTCGACGTCGAATTGACCGAGATCGTCGTCGTCATCGTCGTCGTCGTCGTCATCACTTAAACCCTCGTTACAATTAGCATTGATTATGCTAGCACCACCAGCAGCAGCGCCAGTGGCAGCGCTACAGCTGACGTCAACCTCGTCGACAAACTCGATGGGACGTCTGCAAGAGCCCAACGTCTGATGAGAACTGGCTGCTAATTGATCTTGATCGAATCTTAAAGCGTCACACTCTTCCCTACT
>JAQGDQ010001772.1:0-26041 GCA_030141605.1 Tubiluchus corallicola
ATATAATAATTTTTGATATCCCACCTCTTTGGTTTGTCAATTATTATAAGGACCAGAAGAAACTTTCGATCAGATTTCCTTGAATTTCTACCTTCTGGTGCCTGTGTATTTATAAATCTTATTATGAATTCCCTGTTCCTTTCTAGGCGCCCTGTCTTCATTTCACCATGCAGCCACAAACATCAGTTTCCGCACCAATGTTAATTAGTTGTTATTAGATGTTGTAAACATGGTGTTTTTTAATTGTGTCATTGCATAGGTACCACCTTTGTCATTTTAAAGCAAATATAGAAAAGCTGTTACTACATGTATCTACAAATGAAATAGACAGTAAGTCCTTACTTTTGTAGAGAATGAGCACAAAATACGTACAGAATGAGTTATTACATGTAATGAACTGTTATACATGTTTTTATGAGTTGTTGTTAATTTTGCTAAACAATTGTTAAGTTAATTTTTAATAAAATATTTTGCACTTCACTTACAACTTAATATGAATCAGTCCTATCAAACTAAATTAAAATATAGTAGTAGTTGTTTGTCCCAATATTTTATTGTTAAGATGTTAGAGTTGCCGTTTTTCTGTTTCAGATTTTAGAAGTTGCTGATGAGGGAAGAAACTTGCTGTTTTCTAGTGTCAAGTCAGTTGCTTATTTCTTCTGTTTTGTCAATGGCAGTTGATAGCAGGTACTACATGCAAAAAACCTCACGTAGGCTTAGTATTACTTGAGACGAACAGTATTTGTTCCAAACATTTAAGTAGAAATCACAACTTGTATCCTAGTCTAATATGAAGAATAGTACAATGTTAATAATAATGTTTCCTGTGTGTCAAATCACAGAGGCAGCGCAAACGTCTTTTTCTTTACTTATCACTTCTTTGAGTGAATGTGTTCTGCTTTGTGCTTCACCTCTTTCTTTACCAAAGGAACTATTCAAAAATTAGGTAAATGATTTCTCTACTTATTACGCTTCGTGGTTCAAAATTTAGAAAGCATAAGCTAATATGCTTTGTCACGTTTGCACAACGTGTGCTTCTGTAAAGGTAGAGCGAAGGCATAGAAAAAATGTTGCGTGTTAAAAATGGTTGCAACGAAGAAACACAAAAGGAAGCTATTACCAAATATTTCAAGAATTAAGAGCAGACACGACCAAATGATTTTTTTAAATTACAAGCAAATGACACCAACAATGTTTAGCGACCTGCTAGATAAAAGGAAAATTTCACCTGTCATACAAAAGAGTAATACCAACGTCAGTGCTAGAGGGTAAATTTCGTGCATATAATATAATAATTTTTGATATCCCACCTCTTTGGTTTGTCAATTATTATAAGGACCAGCAGAAACTTTCGATCAGATTTTTTTGAATTTCTACCTTCTGGTACCTGTGTATCTATAAATCTTATTATGAATTCCCTATTCCTTTCTAGGCGCTCTGTCTTCATTTCACCACGCAGCCACAAACATCAGTTTCTGCACCAATGTTAATTAGTTGTTATTAGATGTTGTAAACATGGTGTCTTTTTAATTGTGTCATTGCATAGGTACCACCTTTGTCATTTTAAAGCAAATATAGAAAAGCTGTTACTACATGTATCTACAAATGAAATAGACAGTAAGTCCATACTTTTGTAGAGAATGAGCACAAGATACGTACAGAATGAGTTATTACATGTAATGAACTGTTATACATGTTTTTATGAGTTGTTGTTAATTTTGCTAAACAATTGTTAAGTTAATTTTTAATAAAATATTTTGCACTTCACTTACAACTTAATATGAATCAGGCATATCAAACTAAATTAAAATATAGTAGTAGTTGTTTGTCCCAATATTTTATTGTTAAGATGTTTGAGTTGCCATTTTTCTGTTTCAGATTATAGAAGTTGCTGGTGAGGGAAAAAAACTTGCTGTTTTCTAGTGTCAAGTCAGTTGCCTATTTCTTCTGTTTCGTCAATGGCAGTTGTTAGCAGGTGCTACATGCAAAAAAGCTCACATAGGCTTACTATTACTTGAGAAGAACAGTATTTGTTCGAAAGACTTACGTAAAGATCACAAGTTGTTTCCTAGTCTAAAATGAAGTAAAGTACAATGTTAATAATAATGTTTCCTGTATGTCAAGTCACAGAGGCAGCGCAAACGTCTTTTTCTTTACTTATCACTTCTTTGAGTGAATGTGTTCTGCCCTGTGCCTCACCTCTTTCTCTACCAAATTAAGTATTTAAAAATTAGGTAAATGATTTCTCTAGTTATGGCGCCTCGTGATTCAAAATTTAGAAAGCATAAGCTAATATGCTTTGTCACGTTCGCACAACATGTGCTTCTGTAAAGGTAGAGCGAAGGCATAGAAAAAAATGTTGCGTGTTAAAAATGGTTCAAACGAAGAAACACATAAGGAAACTATTACCAAATATTTCAAGAATTAAGAGCAGACACAACCAAATGATTTTTTAAATTACAAGCAAATGACACCAACAATGTTTAGCGACCTGCTAGAAATAATGAAAATTTCACCTGTCATACAAAAGAGTAATACCAACGTCAGAGCTTGAGGGTAAATTTCGTGCATATAATATAATAATTTTTGATATCCCACCTCTTTGGTTTGCCAATTATTATAAGGACCAGAAGAAACTTTCGATAAGCTTTCTATGAATTTCTACCTTCTGGTACCTGTGTATCTATTAATCTTATTATGAATTCCCTATTTCTTTCTTCGCACTCCGTCTTCATTTCACCATGCAGCCACAAACAACAGTTTCAGCACCAATGTTAATTAGTTGTTATTAGATGTTGTAAACATGGTGTCTTTCTAAATTGTGCCATTGCATAGGTACCACCTTTGTCATTTTGAAGCAAATATAAAAAAGCTGTTACTACATGTATATACAAATGAAATAGACAGTAAGTCCATACTTTTGTAGAGAATGAGCACAGAACACGTACAGAATGAGTAATTACATGTAATGAACTGTTATACGTGTATTTATGAGTTGTTGTTAATTTTGTTAAACAATTGTTAAGTTAATTTTTAATAAAATATTTTGCAATCCACTTACAACTTAATATGAATCAGTCATATCAAACTAAATTAAAATATAGTAGTAGTTGTTTGTCCAAATATTTTATTGTTAAGATGTTTGAGTTGCCGTTTTTTTGTTTCAGATTATAGAAGTTGGTGATGAGGGAAATAACATGCTGTTTTCTAGTTTCAAGTCAGTTGCCTATTTCTTCTGTTTCGTCAATGGCAGTTGTTAGCAGGTGCTACATGCAAAAAACCTCACATAGGCTTACTATTACTTGAGAAGAACAGTATTTGTTCCAAACATTTAAGTAGAAATCACAACTTGTTTCCTAGTCTAAAATGAAGTACATTACGATGTTAATAATAATGTTTCCTGTGTGTCAAATCACAGAGGCAGCACAAACACCTTTTTTTTACTTATCACCTATTTGAGTGAATGTGTTCTGCCCTGTGCTTCACCTCTTTCTTTACCAAGGGAAGTTTTCAAAAATTAGGTAAATGATTTTTCTATTGTTGGAAAAAGTGAGGTTATCATTCACCAAATATGCTTCCTTGGTTGCTGTCTATCAGGAAGAGGATAGAAGATTCAATTGACGTAGAGACAATTGTTAAAGAGATAAATGGCAAAGCAATGAACTATATTGGTTCTCAATCATTGCAAAACAATCATGCATCTGGCATGACAAACAACACTGGAAATGAGCAAGCATCTGGTAGAGCAAAATTGGAAGCAATTCCCATTCCTGGTTTTCGTGGTGGCTACAGTGAATAGCCGACGTTCATCACAAATTGGAGGAGGTTTGTCGAAAAACATTATTCCAGTGAATTTTGGGCTGCCATCTTGAATGAGAAACTAAGTGGAGAGGCGGCGGATCTAGTAGCTGCCTGTAATGACAACTACGCTAAAATGATTAAACGCCTTGAAAGAAAATATGGAGATAGAAAGAAAGTCACTGAAAGCATCATGGCAGAAATCAGAGATGTTAAGCCTTTATCTTCTGGCAACCATGTTGGTTACATAAAGTTTGTCGACAGGATAGAAAAAGCCAGTACAAAACTAAAGTCACTAGGTATGTAGCAGGAAATTAGCAATGCGGGGGCACTAGCTGAAATTGAACACAGATTACCGGAAGATATTCGTAATGAATGGGCAAGGCACATCATCAGCAAGAGTGATGAGGAGAGACTGGAACCTTTCAAGCATCTTTTACCATTTTTGTTAATGGAAAAGGAGCGCGTAGAGTATTTAACTGCAGGTGTACGAAAGCAATTTGGCAGTGTCAGTAGCCATTATCAGGACATTCAACCTGAAGCCTTTGGGACTGGTGGCAGTGCTAAGTTAAAAGGCTGTTTCAAATGTGGCAAACAAGGACATTTTGCTCGTAAATGTAAAGCAAACGGGAGGATGGGTGACAAAGGACCTTACTTCAAGTGCAGCACATGCGAAGTAAATGACCATTTAAACAGGGATTGTGAAAAGTTCAAAAACATGACTGTTAATCAAAGACGAGATGTAATAAAGAGGCATGGTGCTTGTTATATCTGTGGAAATCATGTGGCAGTAGTATGCAAGGGCACAGTAAGGTGCAAGAAGTGTCAGAATGGAGGTCTCCATACAATGCTCTGCTCCAAAGAGATGCAATCTGGGCCTAGTAGTGTTTCAAAATAAAATGTTGAAGTGGTTGATTCAACAACTATTTCAAATTGTTTGGATGCTAAGAAGGTTACATCAGCTACAGTGACGGATAGTGCGGTACTGATTCAACAACATTACGTCATATAATGGAGATTCAAGGACCAAGGCGGGGCAGTAAAATCAATGCTTTCTTTGATTCAGGAAGTTCTGGAATGTTTATAACACATGACTGTGCAAAGCAGAATAAGTTCCCTGGAAAAAGTGAGATAATTGATGTTAAAACTTTGCAGGGACACGTGGAAACTTTGGAAACTCAGGTGTATAACGTCACGATAATGGATAAAGATAATCAACGTCATACCTTTTTGGCATATGGCTTGGATTCAATAACTGGAAGCATTTCTCCAGTTGACATGACAGTGGTGAAGGGTATTTTTCTAGGGATTTCAGTTGGGGATCTTAAGCGTCCAAGTGGCACAGTGGAGCTTTTACTTGGCAATTTTAAAGCTGGATGGCAACCTCAACCAATCAGATCAGATGGTGCTCATCTTTTCATTATGGAAAATATGTTTGGTAGGTGTTTGGGTGGATCTCATCCAGAGCTATTTGACACCACCAGAAAGGCAAATGGATGCTGGAAAGAAGCTATTTTTCATGCAAAGGTCTCTAATTTCAGTACTGAAGTTTTAAGTCATCCACAGCTCAATCCACAGGAGTGTCTAGTGATAAAGCAGCCGGGTGATTCTATGTCATCATTTTCAATTGGTACAGAAGCTAACTGTGACACCTTCTTTGCAGCTGAAGCACTCGGAACTCAGATTGTGCAGAAATGTGGGGCATGTCGGTGTGGTAAGTGCCCTATACCCGGGCATACCTACAGTTTCCGGGAAGAAAGTGAGCTACGCTTGATCCGTGAAGGACTCAGCTACAATCTAGATTGCCAAGTCTGGATTTCGAAGTATCCTTGGATAGTGGACAGATCGCAGTTGCCTGATAACTATCAACAAGCTCTGTCAGCTTTACAGTCGTGTGAGACAAGTTTGGCAGAAAATACAGAATGGGGTGCTGTGTATTCAGGTCAGATACAAGACATGGTCAATCGAGCTGCTGCACGCAAACTTAGTCAAGCCGAGATTGATAACTGGAAAGGGCCAGTTTTCTATTTATGCCACTTAGCTGCGCTTAACCCTAAGTGCCAGTCAACACCCGTGCGAATTGTTTTCAACACAACAATAGAAAAGCCAAGCTTAACATTTCACTTAATTCATGTTTGGCTAATGGACCAGACAATTACCTTAATAATTTGCTTGGCGTGTTTTGCGGGTTTTGAGAGCACTCTTTTGCTATTCAAGGGGACATTAGGAAGATGTACAACTCAGTTGAAATGGATGTCAATGATCAGCACTGCCACAGATTTCTTTGGCGGGATTGTGATGAAAATAGGGCGCCAGATGTATACATCATTACTGTTGTAAATATTGGCGACCGTCGGCGGGAGCGATTGCCACTGAAGCGTTGTATATGACTGCTGAAATGTTCCAAAACTCACATCCTCAGGCAGCAAAGGTCATAAAAGAGTCAACATATGTTGATGATATTCTAGAGTCTTGTGAAGGAAGAGAAAGGGGCCTCGGACTAACAAAGGAGGTGGAAGATATTTTGAATAGAGGGAATTTTAAAGTGAAGTGTTGGCGTTTTTCTAGTGAAGCAACTACAGAAGAAAACTCTTCGGTTAAAGTGATTGCAAATTCAGAAGAGGAAGGTCGAGTGTTGGGAGTTGTGTGGGACTCAGTGGTGGACAAATTCAAATTTCTTGCAAAGATCAATTTCTTAAAAAGGAGGAGGAAAGTACGAACAGGTACAGACATATGTCGCGAGGAGTTAGCCAGAGAAATGGCACCAATTTTGACAAGACGGATGGTCATGAGCCAAGTCATGTCACTGTTTGACCCATGTGGCTTTCTTACTCCAGTCACCATGAAGAGTAAGATACTGCTAAGGGAAACTTGGGTTAAGAAACTTGGCTGGGATGATGCATTGCCATTGGATCTGCGGGAGGAGTTTTTTGAATTTTTTCAAGAACTCTATGATGTTCAGAGTTTATCATTCCCAAGATGCTTGCAGCCAAGAGAAACTGTTTGTGATCCGATGCTGATCATACTTTCAGATGCTAGTGAGACAGGATTTGGTGCTGTCGCCTATGCTCATTGGGAATTAACTGATGGAGGTAGTAAGAGTCAGCTTATAATGGCAAATGGTAAAATTGCTCCGCTGAAGCACATCACGATCCCAAGACTTGAACTAAATGGTGCTCTAGTGGGCAAACGAATAAGGAAATTCATTGAAAGTGAAATGCGGTACAATTTCACAGAGGTTTTGCATCTCATTGACTCTAAAACAGTTTTGGGGATGCTACAAAAAACAAGCAGTAGATTCGATCGCTATGTGGGAGTGCGTGTTGGAGAAATACAATCTGCATCTAAACTTTCAGAAGACGGGAAACTTGATGAGTGGATGTGGATCGATGGATCTCATAATATTGCAGACTGGGTGACACGTGGAAAGAAGCCATCAGATTTAGCAAGTGATGAATGGGTAAACGGACCACATTTTCTGAGTTTACCAAGGAGTGAATGGCCTGTATCACCTGCTTCAGTCAGTGAGGATGAACTTTCAGATATCACAGCAGTTGGAGTAGTTTCTGTCAAGGAGAATGAGTCAGTATTTGATGTATCCCGGTTTAGCAAAGTTAATAGGCTACTTCGTTCAGTCGCAAGAGTGTTGCAAATAGTGAAACCATGTGGTGATGGGAAACCCCATTTTTCCAGTGGTTCAGTAATGGTAACAGCTGAGATGCTGGAGGCAGCCAGAAGACGTGTCATCAAAGAAGCTCAGGACACAGTAGAGGAAGAGTTAGAGAAATCGACACCAGATAAAGATGGTAAACCCACTGGTAGATTTATGAGGTTAGCACCTACGAAGAACAGTGACGGATTTTGGGTGGTTGGCAGTAGAATGCAGTGTTATGTCATTTTTACGTGGGACAACCAGCTACCTATTATTTTGACATATGGACATCCATTGACACGACTTTTCATGGACGAAGCTCATGCTCAAGGGCATCTTGGGGTGGCTGCAACTCTGGAAAAGTTTCGCAGGTAGTACTGGGTTCCTCGTGGAATGCAATTGGCCAAAAGTGTCAAGCACAGATGTACTACTTGTAGACGTGTTGATGTCAGAGCAGCTAATGGGCCCTCTTCCAGAAGAAAAGCTTAAGCCAGCTCCACCTTGGAAAAATACAGGATTGATTTGTTTGGTCCATTTAGGGTAAGAGGAGAAGTCAATAAAAGATGATCTGGGAAATCATATGGGGTTCTGTTTGTGTGTTTAATAACAAAGGCTGTCCACATAGAACTTGCGAACAGTTACTCCACTTGCAGCTTTCTTTCATGTCTCCGTCGGTTTGGTGCAATCAGAGGCTGGCCAACAAAGATGTTCAGTGATGGTGGGTCGCAGCTGAGAGCAGCAGGCAAAGAATTGTTGGAAATGCATCTTCAGCTAGCAGGAAAAGATGAGTCCACATTCAGTGCTTCAAATGGATTTGCTTGGTAGTTTAGCCCTGCACATGCTCCATGGTGGCAGGGGACAACAGAGAAGTTGATTCATACGGCAAAAGGGCAATTTCACTGGCAGTAGGATGTGCACTCAAGAGCTATTCCGAGTTACAAACTGTTCTTTACGAGGTGATGCAGCTAATAAACCAGCGACCTCTGCATGTACATATTTCAGAGGAGAAACATTTCAATGCTTTGACACCGAATGATATGTTGCTTGGTCGCAGCTCTGTGAACATACCTCTAGGTCCGTGGAACTACAAGGCATCGTACAGAGATCGCTTTAGAGTAATTCAGACAATTGTCGACACGTTTTGGCGCAGGTGGAGCAGAGACTGTGCACCAGCCTTGGTAGTTCGTCAGAAGTGGCATCATAGAGAGCGGAACATTTAAGTAGGAGATGTTGTGTTTGTTGCTGACACCAATACTCTGCGAGGAGAGTATCGCTTGGCAATGGTGGATGAGGTGTTTCCTGGATCAGATGGAAATGTTCGCCATTGCATCGTCAAATACAAAAACATCAAACCGGATGAGTATGCTAGGAACCATGGTGGGGCGACATATACATGGGTAAGACGGCCAGTTCAGTGGTTGGTTGTTCTTGTTCCTGCAGATGGTTGGGAGATTTAAAGGAGCACCGCATTTTTTTTCATCTCGGGGGTGTTTAGGAAACAATTTGATGATATATTTTTTGTTATGCAGTTGTGTCATAATGAATGTTTTTTAAGACTAAGATTTAACACTTAGATTTTAAGACTTAGATTTAACAGAAACTTGTAGTATCTTGGGGAGGTGCTGCCATCTTTTGGCTGTAAAATTAATTTACCTATTTCTGAAACTGTTTACTGTACAATCTATTTACATACCATTTACTGGGTTTCAACTGAAGTTAAAGAGCTGTAACAGGAGTCCTGGCTAATGTATGTTGGTCAGTTGTAGTTCAGGTCTCATAGTCTGCTGGTCAATAATGTAATTGGTGACTTTCATAATGTAGTTTGTCAAGGTATGTTGCTTTAAATTATATTTTTGTGTTTTTTTCTGATTTGCTAAACTGAGAGGTTAGTGCTTTAATTTTTGTTATAAGAGTGTTAAACTTAGGTGAATTATTAAGTTAAACTTCCCTAAATGTTGCTTTTACTTTTATTTCAGACTGCAATTTATGTTGAAACCTACCCCCCCTCTGCACCGGCTTCACTTCTTCATCTTTTTTGACAATAAAGGAATCAACCTGTATCAAAGTGTTCATCATTTTTATTTGGTTACAACATGCAGGCAGACAAACTGGACAAAACAGTAGGGATATTTTGTGACCTCTCTAAAGCCTTTGACACAGTTAATCATAAAATACTTCTTGCAAAACTACATCATTACAGTCTTAGAGGGGTAGCAAACGCATGGATATCTAGCTATCTTCATGGGAGAACACAATAATGGTTCGACATAATAATGTAATTTCAAACGAAGCTTCTATAACCCATTTGGTACCGCAAGGCTCAATCTTAAGTCCATTGCTATTTTTAATATATATAAATGACATAAAATATGCTTTAGATAGTCCAAATCTGTTCCAGTTTGCAGATGATACGAGCATATTCTTTGAATTAAACAAGGCTGATAATTTAATGTATATCAACCGTGAGTTACAAAATATTGCTATTTGGTTCAAAACGAATAAGTTGTCATTAAAATCTACAAAAACTAAATCTATCATTTTTAGAGCAAGACACAAGTAAATTCCAATTGATAATGGTGATATTAAAATCAATAATTCCCCAAATGAAATCATACAGGAAATGAAATTTTTAGGAATCATTCTAAATGAGCACATGGATTGGAAGCCGCACATAGACATGATCAAAAGTAAGATTTCAAAAAGTATAGGCGTCATATGTAGGACTAAAAATTGCTTTACTAATTTACACATAATAACCTTATACAATTGTTTAATATTTCCATACCTCACATACTGTTGTCTCCTTTGGGACACTAATATAAATAAATTACGGGTTATCCAAAGAAAATTTCTTAGAATCACCTGTAATCTTAGAAAAAGAGAACATCTTAGTTTAACATGTTTTAAAACTAACAAAATTTTAACTGTTGACGATTTAATACACATGAATACAGCTACATACATGTATAAAACTAAATATAATCTCTTTCCAACGTTCTTTAATAATCCATTCCAACCAAATAATCAGCGTTACGCAACCAGAATGAATGAGTTTGTCGTAAATTTCTGTAGAACAGACGTGGCACGGCAATTCATTGCAAATATTGGTCCAAGTTTTGGAATGACATAAATGATGAATTAAAAACTGTTCAGCCAATTCCAAAATTTAAAAAGAAATACAGAGCAATGATTCTCAACAAGTACAACAACTTCCGAATTTCCCACACCTTAATGAGCTCTAACTCTGCATGTATCCCTTTGAGACAATAGTGGCTTTCTTAAACAAGACACCTGCATTTCTATAACACGTGTGACGATTCTGACACATTAAATTCGGTCCACCAGCTGGGTGAGTTTCTTTTTTCATGAATTTACTTCATGAAATCAGGGAGGCGTGTGTGTATCAACTGAATCTAATTCAGCTGATAACTCCATTAATTATCATCCAAAATACATATTCATAAATTTATTCACAACAACTTCTTTATCTCTTGTTGTGTAAAAACTGAATGTGTGACGTGAATAAATTATTTCTAAAGGTCGCTGCTCTGTAACATGCCAAGGACACTGGTCATTCATAACAACAGGTCGTATAAGAGAAGGAAACATAAAGAGGCACAATCAAGTATCATCATTATCATCGTCTTTACTATCATACTTTTGGACTAAAAATGTTTTGACCTATTCAAATTTTTTGCAGCAGCCAGCCTCATCATAGCCATTGTCATTGACACTGTTGATAGATTTGGTTGTTGTTGTTGTTTCTGCCCCAGGACCACTTTCATTTTTTTAATTGCTAAGATTTAGTAGCGGGATTAGTGGCACGAAGTATATACTATAGTACAACTTGTAATGTAGGTAAATTTTACATTTTATTCTACAACTTTCTGCCACTCTAGACATCGTTTGTATCTATGTAATTTCCTGTTCCAGCTTTTTTATTTAGATCTTCAGACTCTCGCATATTTTGCAGCAAACTAGTTCAGAATGCGAAGCATTGTATTACTTGCTTTTTGAACTTTTTATACCCACGTGTCTGTTATGTCATTTAGAATGCCTTTCACTACTGATGATAAATATGAATTTTTCAATTAGACTTTGTTACTAACCAAGACGTTGAGATTGACAATTGGTGTAAACATATTTCAAGCTGAAAATGTGCTGCATATCGTAATCATATTAATAAAAAGCAATATAGTTTTTTATTGTCAACTAAAAGTGTTCAACACTCACCTCAGTAATACTTACTAATAAAATTGAAAAGATTAAGAACGAGTCCGCGAGAGCACCATGCAGAGGGTGGCACATGAGGGCTCACGAATTTATATCATTTTTTTCTAACATGAAGGGCGACCTCTCAAAACCATGTAACCAAGATATCAAATCGATCGAGCTACTATTGGCAGAGAAATGACCACATCAAAAAATTGACCTCAAAAAAGGCAAAAAATCGCTATTTTGGGGGGTTATTTTAACATATATAAACGATTGTAGATGGGTCGATGTAAGTTGGCTGGTACATAGACCCAGACATTGTCTTCTGATATCCTAAACTTTTTCTGACATACTATTAATAGTATCAGAGAACGGGATTTTTCAAATTCGACTCTTTGTTAAGAGTCTAGGGAGAGGTTAAGTTGTAAGGCTCATAATTCGCCCACTGCGGGGCTACAGAACTTCTGGTTTTCATGTATGTATTAACCATCATCCTCACTAACAATATAAAAAAGAAAATTCGCTGGAGCCTGTTTCAGTATTTAGTACTGGTACTTTAAAATTTCACAAAAATCAGCAAAATTCGCCTTTTTTGTAGTTTTTCAATATTTTTTCTATCTATATGCTGGATTATAAGTGACAAATCTGTATTCTAAATTTCATGAAAACGCACGAGGTGAGATAATATCATGAATGACATTATATAAAGGGGGCACTGTTAGAAAAAATTGCCATATATACACACTTTTTTACTTTCCATAGTAATTCCATCGATGTGTAAAAAGTAGACATAGTTGGCTCAGGTCGTATATGACAGTAGACATTTAGCCACGTTTAACCTTCATTTTCTGTGACTAGTGCTCTAATTTCCTATTAGCAATACATTCTTTGATAGATGGAAATTGCTCGAAATTTGCGAACTTCATCTTAAATTGGTTTAGTTATGTCGGAATTTTCATATGACCTCAAATATGAATAATTGCCTCTGGATTTCAGGACAGGACATCATGCATGCCCCTAGTACCGAGTCCGACCCTGATTCAGGACTCCGAATCGCCAATGGGTACCAGGAAAGACTAAACAATAAGCACTCTAATAGAAAAGAAGTGCCGATTGTTAAGATTGAGAGTCATTGCTAGCGAAAGAATCTGACAACACTTGGTATATACATAAGAAATAGAAATCCGTTCATTTTTACACATCCGTTCATTTTTTATACTTTTTATATGAATAAGCTTCATGGCTATACATGGAAGATTATGAATATCAGTACAAAAATGAAAAACTACAAAAGTCCAAAATACAGTTCCTATTGTAGCAGCATAATCCTATCACTCAGGAGTAGTACAAGTAATCAAAACCATAATATCTAAACAATAGAGAAATAATTATCGATGCAGGTAGATTATCACTAGAAGATAGATACAGAAATATAGACCAATATATCATGGGGAAAGTGATAAAGTGAAAATCTTACAGCTAACCATGAGACAATATAAGCGTATTAGCTCAGAAAATTTTTCTTTGCCCAAAAGTTATTTGTGGCACAAAATCGATACTTCTGACAAAAATATTAATAGTGTGATTGAATGATTGGGCCAATGGCGCAAAAATTTTCGATGTTTTACAGTCAAAAATCATCGGACAAATGATATTTTGGGGGAAGTCTGTCCCATATTTTTTTGGGCATTCGATCAGATTTAGGACAATTTTCTTTGTGTCCTGGCTTGTACCCTATGTAAGACAATGAGTAATAACTAGGTAATAACCTGTACATAACATTTGCAAAGCATAGAAAATAAACAGTACATGAAACATTTGCCAGTCCTTGCAAGAAGCAATTTCCATTCCGTAGATATTTCATTTTTTAAGATTGGAAGCGCTCTAAATGCCGTCCAGTGTCTTTAGTACAGGCTAATAGATTCACAATATTCGTTTCGTGCGGATAACTAGTCAGAATACCGCATTTAACGCAGGTAAATAGCCCAGAAAACAAACATTTTAGTTCAGCAGTGGCCGCCATCTTGAACGATGGAGTCCAATCCTGTCGGTAGTTTAACCAATGTGCTGGCCAGGCCCCTAGTTGCCAAATATGAAATTTTATGATGTTTTGAAGTATTTTGACAAGATTTGACAACTCATGTTTACCTACACGAAGCTTTTTGCTGAACGTTGTTACCTATATTTTCACCCAGTCACAATGAATTGTAGTTTAATCAAAACACACATATCAAGCAATAAATTTTAGACAAAAGCGTCAAGATAAGAAAAATAATAAAATGGTTTTCTTGAATCATTCAAAATTGATAAAACAAATTATTTGCCACCCAAAGAGTTGAGTTTATAGATGACAGGAGGAGACAAGAGACAGAAAAAAGTGGGAACAAAATTTCAGGGAACTCATAGTAATAAACCAGAGTAGTAAATGTTTCATTTCTATTTTACTTCATATTTTTACTTCAAGGCATTTTGCAATATATTGGTGCAATCTCGTTAAGCAGAAACGTCATATAATGGATGATACACGTGCTCGGGATCATAAATTAAATCTACGAGGTTCTTGAACAAACCAACAGCTCAAGGCGACTCAACATAGTTGCTCACTTACTGACTAACTAACTGACTGGCTGACTGACTGACAGGCAAGTGACTGACCGCCTAACAGTCTGCTTGAGTGGCTAATTGATTAACTCGGTATGCAGGAAGCAGACTCATTGAGTGACTTTCTGGTTGACTAATTATTTTGAGGCAGCAGTTAGGTAAATAGAAACGGAGATAATGGAGTTTGTACCACCATCAAACATTGTCATAAAAAATTAATATGTTTAGAAATGTTAAACATGTCCCGTGGGACCACATTTTTTTAGAATTCGAATAAAAAGGATTAAAATATTTTAAAATCAATAAAAAATAAATTCCACTGGCATTAATTTTAAATCTGGAATAATTTATAACATCATCACTGTCACCATCATCATCATCGTCGTCGTCGTCATCGCCGTTTCGGTTTTTCAAATAATAACAATAATAAATCAACACGAGCAGTATCAGAAGGATATTTACCTTGAGATGCCAATTTGGCCAGTAACCTTTTTTACTATTTCACATTACAACGCTCAATACCTACGAGACGCATCATAAATAACACAGAACCCGCCTTTCCCTGATTTCAGTTGACAAGATTTATGATGTTGGTGCCGACAAAGGCAAGGCAATGAACGACCTTCGCATAAAACTAGTAGCTATTAAAATGATAAAATCTTGAAAACGCTCGGGGCTTTTTATACTTTCCAGAAACAGGTAAGAATTTTTTTATTCCAGCTAAAACACTGGTTTTTGTTTCTTTCTTTATTCATTTTTCTCTTTCATCTCTTTTCATTTCTTTTTCCTTTCGTTTCCTTCACTTTTTGTTACATAAATTTTTATTGTCATTGACTCAAAATATAAATCATGAGTGCCTTCAGCAATGTGCTTTAGTAATAGTTGCCAGTTTAAGTGGAAAGATTAAAAACTGTCCAAGTGATGAATCGTGACTGGATTTCAAAATGTTTTAATGGATTTTTTTCACACACTAAACACTTATTGAGAGCTAAAGTTTGTGACATTTACCTGGAGGACATGTCTGAGATTTCTGAAAGTTTTGTAGACTAATGTTACATGACAGTAGCAAGAGATAAAATTCAAATAAATTCCAAAGTCTGTTCCCACGGCTATAGAAATGAAATAACAGCGTTTACTGGCGGCTAATATATAAATTTGCTGGAGGCTGATGTCTTATCCTACATGACAGTGTCTAGAGTGAAGATTAATACCTGTGTGTCAGTACTCAGTATTCAATGTCAGTACCTATTACATTTTATGCCGACAGCTAGTAAAATTGATTAATAAAGCAGAGAAAAACTTGCTATATTTTGAGTGCAATAAACTCAGCACCGTCCAAGGACATTTCAAAGCGTTGCATTAGGAGACATCAATGACTGAAGATAGATGGTTGACTTTTGAGACAAACAAACATTTGTTCATTTTTCTTTTTATTGCTGTTGCTGTTACTTCTAAAATTGCACAAACGATTACAAGTTTCTTAAAAAATAATTTATTCTGAGATTTTTTTCAGAATGAATTTTGAGGTGCATTTAAATTTTTACACTACGGACTTTAGAAAGCTTTAATTCTTTTACTTTTCAAATTTGCATTATAGTTTTACTTCAAGGCTATTCGTTGGCTTTTCTCTGTTGAAAAAGGTCATAAATATTTTGTCGCAATCTGTTCAAGCAGAAACATCTTATAATGGATGATGCAGAATCATAATTTAAGTCTGAGGTTCTTGACCAAAACAATATATACTGCAAAATCTTCTCAACACATTATTATTATTATTATTATTATTATTATTATTATTATTATTATTATCATCATCATCATCAACATTATTATTATTATTATTATTGTCGTCGTCATCATCATCATCATCATCATTATTATTATTAAGATTTTGCAGTTATTATTAAAATATTGCAATACTTGCAAAATCTTAGTTTCTAACTGTTGAGGAAGCAAGAAATCAAGAATTCATGAGAATGGACATGTTAGCGGGCCTTAACATGCGTTCCCAATTTGTGCATTGTGAAGACAATTGGGATTATCATAAATAATAAAAAAAACCATAATTTAACTTTATGATCATCAGTTTATTGGAAATTACATTCTTGCATTTACTACCGGAAAATTACATTTGCATACAATAATTGGAAACATTTTAATATTCAAATGTTTAATCATACAACTTCCCTAACTTAGTATGAAAAATGATGTTATTTGGCGTTCAAATAAGGCAAGATCATTCAGCTGTCTTAACTTGGAATAAATGTCTTCAGTGTGAAGATTTTTTAACTCTAAATGAGCATTATACTTTCAGAACATGTACAAAGTTGCTTATTGTTTCACATGTAAAACTTTCTTATTTAAACTGACTCCACATTTATCACAGCGTTTATAACTATAATGCTGAAAGCATTCAATTTTTATCTTATGTGAAGGTCGTTCATTGCCTTTATTCTAAATGTAATTGTGAATTGTTACATCACGTCAAATGAAATCATATAAAATTCACATTCCAAGTTTTTGATGGTGCGCCTCGTACGTGTGAGGAATTCCAATTCAAAACGCTGGAAAGTTTACTGGCCAATAAAACAGCTCAAAGTAGATCTATATTTCTGGAAGCGTTTTTGTAAAGTGGCATTTGCTTTTTTTTATTTTGCTGCTGGAGTATTACGTTAGCTTAGTTAATCTTATCTTAGTTTACTTTGCATAATAGTTTAGCATGTATCGCATTTTCATAGTAATTAAATTGCAGAATTTGCTTTTCAGTTTAATTTCTTTTATCTGCTGCTTTTAAATTGCCATGTAAACTTATGATTATCAATTGAAACTCGTTGTATATATGATTGTATTTCAAGTAATTATGCATTTAAATGATTATAAAGTATTTTTTTATTTTGTCTAACATTTAAGTTGTATCTTAGTGAACAATTTTGTCTACGGATTTTAGTGGTCACAGAGTGGCGAAACTTTTAAATTTACAAATAAGTTTTTTCATTGGTTTTGCGCGTAGCATAAATATTTTTAACTTATTGCTTATAAAGCAAAGTGTGAGGTGGGAAATTGCTCAAATACTGTAACCAAAAGTAGAATCGTTGTACGCTGACTATTTCATACACATGCACATACACCCGCATGTAAATTGCACACACCACACACGCATTCATGCACACATCATCTTACATAAACACACACTCAAATCACACATGCACATTATGTAGCACATACGCCCGCACGTAATGCGCACACACCACACATGTATTCATGCACACATTATCTCGCGCACACACACACATACACACACTCAAACTACGCATCCATTCACGCATACCCGCACATTATATAGGTTTGCACGTAAAGACATTATTTGAGACGTTTATACGAATAGTTGTAGTAAACCCAGATAAGGGAATTCGATCTCATCATTAATCTTCCGTCTAGACTTCCATCTCTCTTGTGCATTATAGGCGTTACCAGCATCACAGAAATGTCCTCGGGGGAAGCTTTAGCTCACAATGTAATAAACTTTAATTCAGCATAGGTGTTCGCACTTGTCAAAGAGTAAAACCGCTAAAAGATTTTAAACTCCAGCCCTGCATTTTCATGAACGTGAAGTTATTGGAAACTTGTGAAACACGGCATGCAGAATGAAGGTCACTTGTAAAATATGCATGGAACAGCACCTGGTATACTACATCCTAGTAAAAAATAATGAATTGAAGAGAGAAAACAAATGACGGATGAACACGTTATTTAGTAAACAAAAATACTTGCTATGTTTCAGTTTTTTCAGAAGAATTCTACTGTATAATACTGCTGGTTTATCATAACTCTGTAACATAAACAACACAGAAACATCAGAAAAACATTTACCTTGAAATGTTACTTTGGCCAGTAACCTTTTCTACTATTTTAGATTAGAACACTGAACACGTGCGAGGCGCATCATAAATAATAAAGAATCAACTTTCCCCTGATTTCAGTTGACAAGATTTATGATTTTATTGTTGCCGACAAAGGCAAGGCAATGAACGACCTTCAAAACTGGTACGTACTTAAACTCGGGAACCTAAAAACTACTTTTTAACGTTTTTGTTGTTTGTGTTGCTGTTGCGGTTGCTGTTGTTGTTGTTGCTGTTGTTGTAGTTAATTTATCGCTTACTTTAGGGTTATTTCGCTGTTTAAGCTTTGGTAACCAATATGCAAATTTGAGTTTGTTAAAAGAAATGTGTAAACGAAGAGAGGTTATCTTAAATACAGTTTTGTAAGTTTTTTTTGTTTGTTTTTCACAATATTCTGAATGCCGCAGTTGATTTACTGTAGCCACTTTTTGAGGTTTTTGTAAAACAAAAAATAAGACCCCGTGGCTCAGCAAGCAAGATATTTATACCCAGTGCTTCAAAAAATTAATTAATCTATTTAATTATGTATTTTTATATAAAATATTCACTGAAATTTTAAATTGATTTGAACTTTGGATAGCGGCCATTTTAGTTTCTATTTTTATTAATCCAAAGTAACATGGCTCAGCAAGAAAAATATCTAAATCCATCTTCTCAAAATCTACTTTTAGTTTATACAAATATCTCAATACAATTTCGAAATTATTTAGCAACATAATTCATGCAAAATAAAAATTATTTCCATTTATTCATGCAAAGACAATAAAACAAATTAATATAAACTAACATGACAAAATGTCATTATATTTTTATAAATCATTACCATCATCGCAATTATTGCAAAAAAATAAATTCATTTTGATTGTAAAGATCACAGGGCCTCTAGCTAAGAAGACACTGTGCTGCCATCTCTTCGCAAAAACCAAAATTACATTTTTGTCTGATTTTCTAGTAAACTTTTCTATGTTTACAGTCATATAATCTGTTGTTAAGTTAAGGTAAAATTAACTGAACCAATAAGCTTACGTTACGCCAAGATACGACCAATCAACTGCTGGTGTTGATGCACCAATGAACACATGTGGGCGTGAGTATTCAGAGGCAGTAACTTATGGGCGTGGTTTCTTTAACATATTTAACCGCAAAAGGAGCGCTGCTTACTTCTCAACACTGTAAACTCAACACTGCGCAAAAATTGCTGTGAATAAAACACTGTCTTGATCTTTTCATTTTTAATCTGCACAGGTAATACAGAAGTCAGGTTTTGCAAAATTATTTTTGTAAATGTGAGTTTCTCACCTTATTTGGTGCAAATATCTCGTGAGTTGATTTTAATGGCATTTCACTATACTTTTGTTGTGTTAATATTTTCTGAATTTCATCTAATTTCTTATGTGCAATATGTGAATTTTTGTGGGTAACAGAGCATTCAACGTTTTTGTGAAATATTTATGAACCAAGTGAATTGGATATTAACTGAGCGCCGATGTGAATAAAATGTCGATGCAGCATTCTTTTGCTTTTTCTAACGGTAAGGTCAACTTGCTGAATTACCCCTAAAAAATGCAAGAAAACGTTTTTTGGTGTTAGACCAAATTAGACCAAAATTTTATGCACTGTAAAGGGATTAATTGTGACGTTAAAAATATGCCACCATTTTTTCCAAAATTAATAGGTAGGATTTAGTCCAGGATGATGAAAAAATGCTCACATTGATTCAAAAGCATGAAATTTTTGCACAGTGCCAGAGCTCATTAAGTTAATTAATTTTCATTATTGAGTCAATTGATTTTTTTCAATGGCTGCAAGTTTCGAGATGGCTGGCAATATGTCTGCTGCTAGCTTATAAGGGTAATATCTTGACTGTCAGAACATACATGATAATGTTTTGGTGTCATAAGTTATAAGTTTATTTATTTCCACTCTGCATTTAACAGTTATAATAAAAGTACAGATAATTTCACTGAAGTAAATATAAATATAAATACAATATTCTCCAGAAATTACAAAAGATGTTCTTATGCAGCATATACATGTGCAAATTACATTACAGAATAATTTTGATGCATACAGTTTGAGCCTAAAAGCATAGCTTGACAGGCCAAACTGTACGTGGAAATCTTAAAGAAGTGATTAATAATTGAAATAATGATAATATATACATAAAGGTGTCGGGGAGTAGTGAATGAGAGATGAAATGGAGTGAGAAAGATGAAATGGAGCGATAACTAGTCCATATATAGGTTCTCAAGAAATCCACATCTGATGCTTGAATGCCCCTATAATACCACTCCAAGATGGCGGCTAAGATGGCGGCAAACTTTGCACAAAATAACGGAATTGGTCATTATAGTCAAATAGCAGCCATCTTTTTTGACGTCATAATGGACCCTTCGCAGTGATCAAATTTCGGCCTAATTTGGTATGATATTCTCTGTACAAATATTACCAGAATTTACCAAATATTAACACAAAAGCGTTTTCTTGTAATCTTTGAGAATTAAGGCTATTTTTTCCATTATATTGACACTACTATAAAGTGATTGAATTTCTTATTTCACTTCAATTCGAGCTGTTATCAAAAGCAAATGCCTAATGTTTCAAAGCCTGATATTCCATGCTTGCAATGTGATTCTTTATTTTTATACAATTTTGATATATGTATAAACGTCAATAATAATAATAATAATAATAATAATAATAATAATAATAATAATAATAATAATAATAATAATAATAATAATAATAATAATACCGTAAATATTACACCTCGCCAGAGGACTTATTTTGCTTGTTAATTATTTCGCCAGTCACTCTGTCGTTATACATATAAGAAATAGTCCTAAATACAGGCAGTACACATATATACAGTGTACACTTTGCCATGGCATCGTTCTGCCAGATATCATTTCTGTAGTGTACCATTTCGTCAGATAACTGTTTTGCCAGTCTATTCCTTCGCTATTGCTTAAGTAGAGATGGTGTTTCAAAGTTTCCAATGAATATAACTACGTTTAGCCTCGTTTCATTGGCTGAAAATAATGGAATATTAAATAGCTTATGACTTATTGTTTTGTTTTAACAGTTTAGAAATCTTTAGCATTTGCGTTAATATTGTTTCAAAAAATGCCATTTATTAAAATTTTCTCAGGAAAACAACAAAAACCAAAAACAGGATAAAGAAAATGTCTACTGTTTATAATGTTTGTAGCTGCTGTTTGTTGTTGTTTTGTTATGACAGCGACTGTGTGGCTCGTGATTGGCATAGCAACCTACCAAAGCTTTTTAAATAAAACTGCATATTTATTAAACATAGACGCAGTATAAATAGTGAGAAAAACATGCTAACTCTCAGGCTCCCAAGTCAGATTAGCTAGAGGTGCTGGCTACAATTCCTTTTGTTTAATTACCTAGCGCACTGGGCTTCTGCGCATAGCAGTTACATTATCTATCTACAGTCGTGAAGAATCCTTCTAAATGGGTCAAGCATCACGTGGTACGCCACACCGAGGTTCTGGCTTGAATCTTTAATTTAATATTTAACCTTGAATCATCAAATTGATATTTTAATCTTTAATCATCAATTTGATATTTTAATCTTGAATCATCAATTTAAAACACGCACTCTTTAAACTCTGCCTTTCTCGACGTTCTCAGCAAATACTCTGTCTTTATAGAAGACAAAAAAGACGTCATATAGAGGGCACCAATGAAGTGCATAAAATTGAGATTAATATCCCAGACCCCTTGATCATAGTCACATGGGTCACAGGCACTTGAGGTCTACTATAAATGTCCCATATTTGATCAAAGTACCAAGCCTTCGTTTTGAGTTATCAATTAAAATATGTGTCATTGTGATGTAAACAATAACTCTTTAAACATGAAATTTTCTAAATGCGTTTGTATTTCCGGTGTGTAAAATATTTATCACAAATTTCTAGCTGAACAAAAACCGTCTTGCCATTTTAGCGTCATACTTCAAATTCTGTGTTTGTAAAGGAGATCAAATGGTGCGAACTTGTCACTCTCTTATGAATTCTTCTTTGCACAATCATTTTAAATCAGTCACATTTGAAGATTTACGTGTCAAATAATACGGTAGGCAAAAGAGCACTTCATAAATTGTATTTGTCCTATTTCTAATATTCTCTGTTGAAATAAGACTAATGAAGTTATATGCTGGCAAAATATACCACTGTTTCTATGTATGTTGTAGTATTTCCAACATGAATTATCAAAGTGGACTGTCGTCAGAGTCAAAGTCAAAGTAAAATTTGGCAGTTCTAACAGATTGGCATACCGATAATCTGGTGAAATGATACTTTGGCAGTACGCCGCACTGGCGAAATGTGCAACTGTCTATATGTGTGATGCACAATTTCTAATATACAGTACTGAAATCAGAGTGACAAAACGATAGATTAGAAAACGACACACTGTCCAATTGATATACAGGTAATATGGTAGACTGGCGAAACACTACACTGGAGAAGTTACAGTAAAATAACAAAAAAAGTTGGCAAAATGACAGACTGGCTAGCATTGGCAGAGCGATATACAACTGTTACTACCTTGGTTTGAGAACAACTTCCATATCTCAACACTCCTGTATTTTATAGCTACAAAAGTTAAGTAGCCAATGCAGCAATCGTCTGCTAAGATATTTGTGTTTCTCAGCTGCACTGCAATATTTTAGAATATCTTAGCACGCCGCATCTAAAGTCTGGGACCTGACTAAATGAGATGTCTGGGAGCTGATTAAAGTCTGACTAAATGTCAAAAGTAACATATCTGAGATGATTCACTGCATGTTGGTCCTCTACGATATAAATAGTCTAGGTTTATGAATATAAATTCATTGTAAGGGAGTCGAACCCACACAACTCAGCATGAAGTACCTAAACTCCATCACTGGATCACAGTCTCACCACAGAGAGATACCTGATGAATCAGTATCAATGCCAAGGCATGATCAATAAATGAGTTGATAAAATTTTGTCAGGACAGCAAACGTTGTTGCCACTCAACTACTCAGAAACTTGAGGAGGCTGTGCCACTGTTTGCCCCGTGTGAACATTGTACCACCGATCCTACTATATAGTTTATTATCTCATATGCACATCTATTTGCTGCAGCTTGTCATTCCACTTCTCTTTGACTGTAGATGCCATTTCCTCTCATTCCGTTTTCAGATTTTCAGCAATTTCTTTTCTTTTTCAGTTATAAAATGTCATCGGGATCTCCATTTGTTGTTTTCTTAGTCGTCATCCCTGTGATTAAATTATGTATTCTCTCATAGTGCTTCTAAAATATTGACTTTTCTCAAATCTTCTAAGGGGACGCGAAACAAAGAAGAGCATTAAATTTTTTGAACTTAATCTAAACTTGCATCCTTAGTTCATTTCTTCTCGTGTTGCATTTGCTCTAAGAAACTATTTTTAAAACATGTGAATATTTATTTCCTTTAAAAATGAGACTGTAAAACTGAAATGTATAAAATTTTCTGTCCAAATTTCTAACCAACTTCCTCAATTCTGCACCAAACTCCTTTTTTAAGTATCCCGTGTTCTTATCTTCACGTCTGTCAAACCTGGAAAACACATTAATTATTCAACAAAGCCAAAAACATCAACTGGGCTATTCGTACTGTTAGAACAAAGAGTCTTTTTTCATTTAATTAGCAGAACTGTTAATCACTTGTTTCTTCGCAGTTTTTTCAATCAGTCCTGTTCTTCTTTTTCCTCTTTGTTTTATTTCATTTTTACATGACAAGTCAAGATCGTGTCACTGTAGCTGCAACCCTGTCATTACAAGCAGTACAGTAGTCTCTATATGTGTAAATCTGCTATCCCTTACTTATTACGTGACAAGATTCGTGACCTTTAAAAAAGCTGTTTTGAATTTTTCCAGTCTGAGCTTACATTGAGTAATATTGTCTAAAGTATTAAAAGCTCTGGTGCCGATTAATAATGCGGCCATTCTAACCACTGACCATTGAAAAACTTAAAGAACTTGTTTTTATCAATGAATCTATAAAACACCTTAAAGATGACCCTAGATTGACAACAATTTGCATACTGTAATAGATAAACTCATGCGGTTGCAGCAATTAAAATTCAACTACCACGTCAACTTATTGCCTTTAGTCAGATATCATTCGTCTTCTGATGTAAGTGTCATAAGTCGTGACATAAGTTGTCAAACATAGGCAAGCAAGTCGTGGGAATTTTGTGCCACATTGTCGCGATTTTCCCACGAGAAAAAAGTTCGAAATTCGTAGAAAAGTGGTAAAAGTTGCGCAGATTATTCAGAACTTCACACGATGATTAGAGACCAGCACGACAAAGCCGGGTAGTGAGAAAATTTTCCATGGTCATAAAAAAGTGGAGGCACCGTGAAACCCTGGGTGAAAATGTCTCCAAATTGTTAAAAATTAGTGCACAGTATTCTTAGAAAGCGTCCCACAATGTTCTCCAAGTAGGTCTCGATATTGTCGACGGATGCAACAAATAACTGACGACATATTTGTTCATGGTTGGCAAATGTTCAGTAAACAGTGCGACACTTTAGAGAAGGTTTTGGGAGAGCGCGAGTTTTGCAGCTTTGGCGACAAACTTCGGCGATGACCGAGGCAGGTTATCGCTGACTGACTACAATGTTGTGAAAACACACCACCACAAATACATATCTTGGTCCTATCATTCCGGAATGTGCAGAGATAAGTTCAGTTGTTACAGAGTATGTTGAGGAAAAATCTTGAGATCTGTAAATTCCATGAGTTTATAAGTAAGAAAAAAGACTTCCCCTCCTGGATGAAGAAAAAACTTTTGGATAGCTCACTAACAGCGTATGTTTTTTATAGCTGGAACAAAGAAACGCGAACACAGCGACCTATTGACGACTACGACGAACACCAGCAGATGGCTTGCGGCTATTTCAGGATCAAATGGAGCATATTTGCAGTACATTTGGACTTGGACAATCTTGGATACCATGATACCCTGGCTTAGCATATTTGGTGTATATGGACTTATTGTCTACGAGTTTGGCAATAACTAGGGCTGTGGTATATTTTCTTAAGGAGAAAGGGCAAAAAAGGACTTACGGGTAAATTTTGTTGTTACATATAAATTTTATTTTTATTCTGTAGCTTTTCAAATATCTTGAAAATAGGTGACAAATATAAGATTGGTCTGGTCCGGAAATTAGTAGGTTTGTCAACAGAATGGCCATCGTAATTGATAGCTATCTTAAACAATTAGGAGGGGTATCATTAATAGTTTAGTAAAAATAAGTTAGGGCAGAGGAGATAATGAGACTAGTTATACTTTCACAAGCTTTATTATGACTTAAATCAGTTATCATTCGCTTAGCTTCAAAGATGTGAAGGACATCCTAGCATCCAAGAAAATATTTAAGTGTCACTGTATTTTCGTTGCCATGTCAGGCCCAATGGGGCTTGTTACAGTTCAGTTCAGGTCGTCAAATAAAACGCCAGTATTCTACTAGCAAGTGACTAGACAGTAAGATTACATAACATTTTAAAACCTTTCACTGAAAAAAATTTAAAATAAGAAAAACAGAAATGATAAAAAATCAGGAATGAAAATGCATGTTTAAAATAGTGTCACATTAAGCAGACATTAAAACTAAGTGGCCTTTAGAGAGAGAGGAGAGAGGAGAGAGGAGAGAGGAGAGAGGAGAGAGGAGAGAGGAGAGAGGAGAGAGGAGAGAGAGAGAAGAGAGAGAGAGAGAGAGAGAGAGAGAGAGAGAGAGAGAGAGAGAGAGAGAGAGAGAGAGAGAGAGAGGAGAGACAGAGGGGAGAGAGAAAGAGAGCGAGAGACAGAGAGAGAGGGAGGGGGAGAAAGCTACA